>JAKOOJ010000078.1:330315-799464 GCA_022577455.1 Arizona elegans | reverse complement strand
GGGGGAAGAAGAGAGGAGTGGGAGAAGAGAAAGGGAAGGAGGAAAGAGAAGGAGAGGAAGAACGAAGGAAGTAGGAGGAGAAACAGGAAGGAAAAGAAGGGGAGAAGAAGAAGTAAGGTTGGAGTAAAGGTAAAGGGTAAAAGAGCAGCCACGACAAAATTAAAAATTAAAAATGAAAGTTAAAAGAAAAGATGAATGAAAAATGATGGAAATGACTGTACATATAAATGTGTTTATGAGAAATAAAAATAAAAAACTTTAAATATTTTCAACAGCATACATAATTCTTGCTTTTTTCCGAAAATCAGACAATTATATTTTTATTTTTATTTTACTTCAAATTTATATACCGCCCTTCTCCCTAGGGACTCAGGGCGGTGTACAGCCAAATAAAAACACATAATAAATACATTAAGAACAGATTAAAAGGAAATATCTCAATTTGGCCCAAAATTTAAAAAGACAAACAAATTTAAAATATATATACCACTACATAGTACTTTACAGCCCTAAACAGTTTACAGAGTCAGCGTATTGCACCCAATCTGGGTCCTCATTTTTACCAACCTCAGAAGGATGTAAGGCTAAATCAACCTTGAGCTGGCCAGGATCGAACTCCTGGCAGTGGGCAGAGTCAGCCTGCAATACTGCATTCTACCCACTGCACCACCGCAGCTCTTGGGATGATACATCTCCATCTCCTTTCTCACCACCAGCAGCAATTTAGGAGGGACAAGATAATGAGAAGAGAGTGAAATAAATTAAAGGGTAAAGAAAACTAGCAGCCAATGAACTCTTGGAAAAATTTGTTCCCAATTTGTGACTCACCAGCGGAAACGTTGGCTGGAGGGAATCCGGTTGAAAATGTAAAGTGGATTTAGACCCTTCCTTGCAGTGATGATTCCTCCCAAGAGATAATCACCTGGCTTGAAATGGTTCTTCCATTCGGTTGGATCTCGTTGTGAAGTCAAGGGGCATTTTGCCTTCAACATCCCCCAAGGGATCTCTGGGAGGAGAAGCAGGAAAAAGAGGAGATTCACTTGTTGCATAGCTGGCAGAGCCACTTGCTCCTCACAGTTAGGAAAACAGAGAAGGATGAAAAGCAGCCTAAAGTCTTGGTTGGCTTTCCTTAGCTTCAGGTATGAAGGCGATCCTAGGGAAGGAACATTTCTCCTCTTCTGCCCTGGTCTTCAGCAACATTTCTCAGGGTCAGCAGAGATTTATGCTGCTCTGTTTCCAGTTGAAAGGCAAGATATCACCCTGGTCTCTGCTCTGCTTTTTGTTTTAAGACAACCTTGAGGGAAATCTCTGGAGATTTGTTCAGAAGGCAAAATGAACAAATTACAGAGGGAAGACAATCAGCTCAGTCACATCCTGAATTCACTCACAGGGGAGGGCAGGGGAGATGCAGCCAGAGGAAAATGTCCCAAATGGACCAGATAGCTTCCTTCATATCTGATGTTTTCTGAGACAGTAAATTTAGCAGTTGTAAATACAGTTCCTCCTCCTCCTCCTCCTCTCCTCCTCCTCCTCCTCCTCTTCTTCTCCTTCTCCTTCTCCTTCTCCTTCTCCTTCTCCTTCTCCTCCTCCTCCTCCTCCTCCTCCTCCTCCTCCTCTCTTCTCCTTCTCCTTCTCCTTCTCCTCCTCCTCCTCCTCCTCCTCCTCCTCCTCCTCCTCCTCTTCTTCTTCTTCTTCTTCTTCTTCTTCTTCTTCTTCTTCTTCTTCTTCTTCTTCTTCTTCTTCTTCTTCCTCTTCCTCTTCCTCTTCCTCCTCCTCCTCCTCCTCTTCCTCTCCTTCTCCTTCTCCTTCTCTTTCTCTTTCTCTTTCTCCTTCTCCTTCTCCTTCTCCTTCTCCTTCTTCTCCTCCTCCTCCTCCTCCTCCTCCTCCTCCTCCTCTTCTTCTTCTTCTTCTTCTTCTTCTTCTTCTTCTTCTTCTTCTTCTTCTTCTTCTTCTTCTCTTCCTCTTCCTCTTCCTCTCCTCTCCCTCCTCCTCCTCCTCCTCCTCCTCCTCCTTCCGCCCTTCTTCAAGTCAACCTTGAACTGCTCAGGATCGAACTCCTGGCAATGAGCAGAGTCAGCCTGCAAAGCTGCATTCTAACCACTGCATCACCATGAATCAGTGATGTCACAGCGTTTTTTTTATTTCCCAGCTGAGCTTCATTATTTTTGGACTAATAAACTTACTGTAGTTTGCCAAGTTCCTTATCAGTGTTTTACTATGCATGTCCGCATTCCTTCACTTGCTTTACACACTCTTTTCTTTGTTCTCTTTCCAGCAAAGTCCGGCTGAGATAGCCGGCAAGAATTATTTTTCAAAAATGTAACAATTAACTTTTCTTAGTTAGTGAGGTGTTTTATTTTCTTTATAACAAATAAATGAGTTTTATTAGAAACCTTTCTTCGCGTTTTCTTTATCAGAATATTGCAACTTGGAATAAGCCACGATCCATCTCCTCTCAACCAGGGTCATTAGTCCCAGAGCCAAACATGGGATTAATTGATGCCCTGACATCTGGTAGCACTCGGATGGTTGATTTATGGCTTTTTCCTTGTTTTGTTATTTCTGATAAGAGCGCATAGGCAATTAGTTTTTAGCTACTGATGTACGCTAATTATTTTTGCTAAAATGCCGAAACAGAAGAAAAAAGGAAAAATGAAGCACAGAGCTTTATCCTCTTTGGAAGAAGAACAGGAGATAGTAACGCCCTCAAGATTCCAGCCTCTTGCTACGGCTACGCAATTGGAACAAGAAGGTGCCATGGGTGAAGAAGATCTGAAAATGCTTTCGGAAACACATCAAAGGACAGATATCAGAACAGCTGCTTTTGAAGATAATGAACTGCGACTGAGGTCGGTAGCTTTTTCTTCTCAATTTGCATGCTATGAATCTATTCTACCAGAGCCCACAGATTACGATGTGCTTGGTGCTAGGCCAAGAAAGTTTCCACAAACGGCAAAGCTTTTTCACCCCCACGCAGAGAGAGAAGTAATTTATTATTCTTCTCAAAGCCCTGAGCTCACCCAGCGTGAGATGGCCATCAAATCCTATCGTGAGCATGTAAAATATTATGAAAATGAACTGTCTCAATTTAAAAGAGATTTGTTTATGCTTGAACAAGAAAAGGCAGAGTCCCGTGACTTAAGACTTTCAAAAGAGGCCATCTTGTCTTCTTCCTCAGAGCCAAAGACACTCCCCCTGGTGGATTCTGTGTCAGGCCAATTAAGACAGACGGCCCTGCATACGTCACATGAAAGTCTCCCTGATCAAGTTACATATAAACCTGCCACACAATCATTCCTTGTAAGTGCAAAGCTGCCCGAAGCTAAAGGTGCAGCACCATTTGCTGGCGAAAGTAATTTACTACAGGAATCTGAAAGAGAAAGGAGCTTAGATGAACATTTTAAATTACTACAGCAGACCCTGGCAAACCTGTCTCTAACTCACTCAGAGATTCAAGCTGAAATGCCACAAGTGTCTCCACGGGCTCAAACTCCAACACCCCCTGGTGGTGATGGTGCCTTTTTAGATGGAACACAGGCACGCTTTATGAAGCAAAGGCAAATGACTGCATCTCCAGCAGGTCATGCCAATATTGCAGCTCAAGCACAAATGGCAACTGGAATACAGCAGATTCCAGTGCATCAGCCACAGCCCATACATATGCCTGCATATGTGCCCCCAGCCACAAGTGCAAATAGGGCCACCTCCTGGCCCACCTCCAATGGCACAACCAAGACCATTTTTAGGTCCACAACAGGCACAGCAAATACCACAGGCATTTCGGCCAGCACAGCCAGCATACCAAATGCAGGCTCCTTACCAGGCATTTTCTGTCTCTCCACTAACTGGTGAGTCAAAACTAAAAATGTCAGGACACAATTACAAAGCCTGGGTCAGTGAGATTACACTATTGCTTCTTAGAGAAGGCACCCACTGTATGGTATTTAACCCTCCTGCACAACCATGGGATTTTGCAATACGAGATCTAGAGATAAGAGCTCGCACAACATTATTGATGTCCATGGATACTGAACTGCAGGTCACTTTTCCACCAAATACAATAGCCCAACACATTTGGGCTGAATTGGAAAATTGCTACAGGCCTATCTCAATTGAATCTTCATGTTTACTCATGTCTGAACTCCATGGTTCGAGATTGAAACCTGGTGAACAAATTGGAGGACATTTGACCAAACTGAAAGGTCTCAGAACAGAATTGAGAGAAAGAGGCCATAACATTGAAGATATTCAAATGATCAGCATCATTATTAACTCTTTGAATTATGAATGGAAAGATGCTGTTACAAAGATTAACCAAGTCCCAATTGCTCAACACACAGTGGACAATGTCTGTAGACTTTTAATTGAAGAAGAGGCATTCATGTTGGCCACGCCACATTTGAGAGGACCACCCGCATCAAGAGCTCCAGCTAGGCGTCCCTTCCGAGGAAGGACCTACGCTCCAAGGATGCCAAGATGCAACACCTGCAACCGTGTGGGACATCCCACCCGGGATTGTCCCCAACGAGTTCCAGCTCCCGTCACGTACCAGCCCAGAGGAACAGATTCCAGAGGCAGAGGCAGAGGCAGAAGACAAGGTCGTCGTGGTCCCCGGCGTGATCCACAAACTCCACTCGCCACATTGGCTTTAACCAATGATCCACAACCTCAACCAGAGTACGACAGACGACTCCTGTGGACTTTGGACAGTGGTGCAGCATTGCATGTTACCTACAGAAAGGAACTTTTCACAGAGATGCACGAGCCTGAACCAGAACTACGTGAACTTTATTCTTTTTCCAATCATCCTTGTCAGGTCAAAGGAAAAGGAACTGTTTATGTTGAAGAGCTCAATGCATTCATTCCTGATGTTTATTACATACCAACAGCAACCAGTAACTTGCTTAGCCAGAGTCACTTGTCTAGAGCATTAAAATTCCAGGTTCACCACCTTGAAAATGCAAGTTACATAGTTAAAGATGGAGATATTGTTGCTGAAACCATATTAATTGGTGGTGTTTATTACTTAAAGCCAAAGCCTAAAACACAAACACAGGCAAGTATACAAACTCCAAAAAGGGAAGGCACAGGCCCAGAGAGAGATGCTCCAGAGAGAGATCCTGTTGCTACCCCTAAGGCTCCTAAAGCCAACAAAAATAGAATTGGTAAACAGGTTGCTCAGAGCAAGCCTGAGGTTCCGCATAAAAATGTCAATGTTGAGAATTCACTAACAAGTAAACCTTTGCATTCCAGGTGTATCCATAAATGGCATAGAAGATTGGGGCATGCCAGTTTCCGTGTTCTTAGGAAGATGCTGGAGTTCGCAAAAGGTTTGGATCTAAAGGGGTGTAAGGTGTTTCTGGATTGTGCTGTATGCAAAAAGGCCAAATCCAAAGCAGCAGCCATTCCCAAACACGCTACACGCCTGTCAACACGCATTTTTGATTTGGTTCACATTGACATAGTTGGTCCATTCCCGCCATCATTTGGGGGTAGAAAATATTTTCTAACAATTGTTGATAATTACTCTAGATATGGATATGTATATCCTATGAAAGAAAAATCAGAGACTTTTCAGATCTTTAAAGACTTTGCAGCCCTTGTTTCTACCCAACACCAAGTTCGCATCGCCAGAATCCAGAGTGATTGTGGTGCCGAGTTCATGTCTCAGCGTTTCCAGGACTGGATGCGTAAGAATAGAATTATTCATCAGACTTCACCCCCTGACATACCGGCTCACAACGGAGAGGTACTGCAAACCATGATGCGTTGTCTCCTAGAGGACGCCAACCTTGATATGATATACTGGGGTGAAGCTATCAAGTATGCAAATTACATTGTCAACCGTACTTGGAGCAGTGTAACAAATCAGACTCCTTTCTTCATGTTGTATGGCTACAAGCCTGATCTTAAAAACATCCATATTTTTGGTTCATATGCTATGGTGAACATTCCCTTAGCTCAAAGAAGAAAAGGAGGTCCAACAGCAAAGAGACTGAGATTTATGGGTATTGATGATAATTCAAAGTGAAGCAAATTTATTGACTCTAAACATGCAATTGTGATTTCCCAATCTGCTAATTTTGAGGAAGATATTGACTGGTCCAGGATTCATTCCAATGATCCTGGAGTTTATTTTCCCAGAGATGATACTGCTGATGCTACGCAGATTGATGATCAAGATTCCACTGATTCTTCTCAACCCGATGTTCCGTCTTCGCAAGCCGCGGATGCTGACGCTAGCGACGAAAGTGAGGATGAGGACGAAGAAGAAGAAGACTGGACAGTTGTTCCGAGACGTTCCAAGAAGGTCACAAAAGGAATCCCTCCAGAACGATATTCTTGGCAACTGACAAAAGCACCCTTGCCTTTGATTTGCAATGTTACACTTCCACCTGATAATTTCACGCAAATCAAGCAGCTCCCTGATTCAGAGCAAGACAAATGGTATGAAGCAATGCAGGTTGAAATGGACAGTCTAAAGAAACTTAAAGTATTTACACCTGCAAAACCTCCAGCAAACAAAAAGGTCATTGGCACTCGATGGGTCTACAGAATCAAAAAGAAACCAAATGGTGAGTCATTGTACAAAGCCAGACTTGTAGCTCAGGGTTTCGCTCAACGTTATCCTGAGGACTACACAAATACTTATTCACCGACAGTCAGAACTGAGAGTGTAAAAATTGCTTTAGCAACTGCAACTATCCTTGGTTTAGAAGTTTTCTAGTTTGATGTTGACACGGCTTATCTACATGCAGACCTAGATGAAGAGATCTACGTGAGAAGTCCTCCAGGATTCCGACAGCAAGAAGGGGATACCTGGTTCCTAAACAAAAGTCTTTATGGTCTGAAACAATCTGGTTTAATGTGGTATTTATGTCTTACTGACAAACTAAATTCAATGGACTTTATTAAGTCCGAAACTGATGAGTGCGTGTTCACAAAAAGATCTAACAATGCATATGAGATAGTTCTTGTTTATGTTGATGATATTGTTTATATTGGTCCAAACAAGCAAATGAGTGAAATTTTTGCCAAAGCTTTGCAGAGATACTTCACATTGAAATCATTAGGTCACATTAGCACTTATTTAGGTGTTCAGATTGAAAGAACACAGAAGGGGTTTAGTCTTTCACAAGAAGATAAAATTGAACAAATTTTGCATCATTGCAACATGAAAGATGCTAACACAACAAAGACACCCATGCAAACAGATTTTCATAACTTGACACAAGAAGGAAGTCCTGAGTTTGAGGATCAAACACTTTATCGTTCAGTCATTGGGTCACTATTGTACATTAGTAGTTGGACCAGACCCGACATTGCATTTAGTGTTAATCTCTTGTCACGACACATAGGTAAGGCAAAACAGTTTCATTGGACATGCATTAAGAAATTATTGAGATACCTAAAATACACTAAACACATGAAATTATTGTTAGAACCAACACATACTGATTATGCAGAATTATGTTGTTATGCAGATTCTGATTGGGCAAGTGATAAGAAATCACGTAAAAGTACTTCAGGTTATATGATGTTCTTAAATGGATGTCCTGTTTATTGGCAAGTACGTAAACAGAATTTTGTTTCTTGTTCATCTACTGAAGCTGAATATGCTTGTGTTTCAGATGCATGTAATTCTCTAACTTGGTTTGATGCTTTAGTCACAGATATCTGGACACACCCAATCCGACCGATCACCGTGATGGAAGACAATGAATCGGTGGTTTATATTTCTGAATCTCATTTTACAGGTTCTAGGTCCAGACACATTGACATCCGTTATCAAAACATAAAACATTTAGTGAAAAAAGGTTTTGTCAAAATGCAATATGTATCTACACATGATCAAATTGCTGATATGCTCAACAAACCACTTCCAGCAGCTCAACATGAGTATCTGCGTAAGAAGATGTGCCTTATTTGATGATGTACTGATATTCGCTCAACTGGCAAAAGAAGGGGAATGTCACAGCGTTTTTTTATTTCCCAGCTGAGCTTCATTATTTTTGGACTAATAGACTTACTGTAGTCTGCCAAGTTCCTTATCAGTGTTTTACTACGCATGTCCGCATTCCTTCACTTGCTTCAAAGACTCTTTTCTTTGTTCTCTTTCCAGCAAGGTCCGGCTGAGATAGCCGGCAAGAATTACTTTTCAAAAATGTAACAATTAACTTTTCTTAGTTAGTGAGGTGTTTTATTTTCTTTATAACAAATAAATGAGTTTTATTAGAAACCTTTCTTCACGTTTTCTTTATCATAATATTGCAACTTGGAATAAGCCACGATCCATCTCCTCTAAACCAGGGTCATTAGTCCCAGAGCCAAACATGGGATTAATTGATGCCCTGACAAGTGAAGCGAATGCTGCAGTCGTTAAATGAATCCATTTTACTTAATGAGCATATTTTACTGAAAACCAAAAGTATAAGCAAGTGGCAACAAAATACATTAAAAAATCATGGTCACATGACTGCAGAATGCTGCAAATGGCATGCAAATGGTAAAGGAGAGTCGGTTGCCAAGCAACCAAAATGCAATCATGTTACCATAGGGTGTGTGTGGGGGCCATTGTAACTACTTAGGTCCTAAGTAGCTTTGGTGGAAGGTTGGGTCTGCTGTAACTTCAGATGGTTAGAACCGGTTGTAAGTTGAGGACTACCTGTACAGTGTAAATGTTCCAGACCCACCTCAATGAATCAGTGTCCTCTGATGAGCCCAGAAAACATGGCTTATTTACTATGGAGAGTATTACTATGGAATACTCTCTTTCAGAGATGCAGATTCTACTGGCGTTTCAGAAGGCTGAGAAAGCATGGTTGTTGTGGCTCATATGCGGCCTGTGTGGCTGGTGGCTGATTTGGACAGTGAGGAGGCTGGTGTGGTGTTGCGCCAGCAGCCTGTGCAGCTGGCACTCGAGTCGGACAGTGAGGAGGCTGGAGAAGATATGGTGCCAGAGGCAGGGATTCAGCCAGAGCCTTCAGAACCTCCAGAAGCTCCTTTAAGTGAAGAGGATGAAGACGAGGAGCCTCTTCTCGATGCACGGGCGTGCAGAGCTGCCAAAAGGCAGGAGTGGCTCCTCAGGAGGAGGTCTCCTTGAGAGTAAGGCTTGTACAGACCTAGTGTGTGCTGCGTTCTTTGGGGTCCATAGCTGGGGTAGAACAATGGTTCATTCCCCCAGCATTGGTCAGGGGACAGGATGTTACCTACTTCATCTCAGGTATGTGAAGTTCTGGTGTATAATTTTAAGAGGGGGCTTGAGTTGGTGTTTTTTTATTGTGTTCACAGCTCAGAGTTACATAGGATAAAAGGGCAGTCAGATAACATTAATGAACCAAGGGAACTGGAACAAGGTTGAGATCCATTCAAAGAATTTTCGAAAGCATGTGTGTGTCTTGCGAAAACATAGGAGAACCCATCAGGACAAGATTCAGCAGTCCATCTGCATTTAAAAGACAAAGGCCACTGTTTCAAAGACAGCCAAAGCCACATTTTGGACAGAGATAGGGGAAGGGGCCATATATGTCAAAATTGAACAGTCCTTTCTCAACCGACCTGCATACCTTTCGCCGCCCCCTGAAGACCCTTCTGTTCCAACAAGCCAGGCTGGCCTAATATGAATTTTATAATGGGTGTGTGTTAGTTTTTAATTTGTGGGCCAAATTTTTATATATTTGATTTTAAATTGTTTTTAAATTTTGTAAATCTATATGTGTTTTAATATGGCTGTACACCACCCTGAGTCCTTCGGGAGAGAAGGGCGGTATAGAAATCTAATAAACAACAAACAACAACAACAACAAACAGAGGGGGAGGGATATGACATGTTCTATCTACAGTCTACAACACAGTCCTCTCAGCAGTTCCAAGAAGGCTCCACACCCATTTGCACGACTCAGGTGACCCTGATGACACAGATAAACCTCCAGGTGGCCTCAATGACTCTCTAAAATATGGGTGTCAATTTCATTGAGGGCCGCATTAGCATTGTGGCTGCCCTCAAGGGGGCCCGGCAGGCATGGCCAAGTGGTTGTGGCCCAATGGGTGGGCGTGGCCAGCTCAACATTGCTTGTTTCAAAAGTGGGCCCTGTGGGAGATTGGGCAGGGCTGGGGAGAATAGAGAGGTCTTCAGCAGAAGGGGGCAAGACCAGGGTAGGTGCCAAGGCCTGATCTACCAGAGGAACAAAGACAGACAGAGGATGCCCTCGGGGGGCCAGGCAGGCATGGCCAGGTGGTTGTGGCCCAATGGGTGGGCGTGGCCAGCTCAACATTGCTTGTTTCAAAAGTGGGCCCTGTGGGAGATTGGGCAGGGCTGGGGAGAATAGAGAGGTCTTCAGCAGAAGGGGGCAAGACCAGGGTAGGTGCCAAGGCCTGATCCACCAGAGGAACAAAGACAGACAGAGGATGCCCTCGGGGGGCCAGGCAGGCATGGCTGGGTGGTTGTGGCCCAATGGGTGGGTTGGCCAGGTTGGGTGTGGCCAGCTTGACGTTGCTCATGTCAGGGGTGGGTCCTGTGGGGGATTGGGCAGGCTGGGGGAAATAGAGGGGTCTCTGGCAGAAGGGGGCAATATCAGGGTGGGTGCTGGGGCCTGATTCACTGGAGGAACAATGACAGACAGAGGGCTTGTTGCGAGGCAGCCCAGCTGGTCACCATCATCACCAGATTGTGACCCCTGCATGCTGTGCTGCACCATCAAGCCTGCTGCCCACCTCCCTGCCTGCCCACTTGTGAAGGCCCTGGAAAACAGGAAATGCAGGGTGACTCCGTTCCCAGGAGGCATCTGGGAGTCCACAGCCCATGCAGTGCAGGTGGGTCCAAGTGCCACGGCCCTGGCGATTGGAAGGATGGGGAGCAGGCTCACTGGAGGATGAAGTTTGAGGGAGGGGGCCGAGCGCACAGCGGCTTCAGTATGGTGTTGACCAGCTGGGCTGCCTCATCACAACCCCACAATCTGTCTTTGCCTGTGGCTTCCGCAGCTGGGAAGGAGCAGGCAGCTGCATATCTGACAGGCCACGTGGCCGCCTGGGCATCTGACATGCCTGATTGGGTGCCTCCACATGCTGCTTGGAGCATCAGCCCGGTGGTCGCGAGGCTTGGACCCACCTGTGCTGCGCAAGCCGAGGACTCCCAGCTGCCTCTTGGGGGGCTCCCTGCCTTTCGCATTTGCTGGAGCCTCCGCGAGTGGGGCAGCAGGTGGAAGACTCATCCCACATGTGCAGAGGAATTAGAAGAAGAAGTTGGATGGCTCCAACCCCCACTCCGCCACCTACCTCCCTTCATCTCATGGCAGCAGCACAGGCAGCAAGCGAAGGTAGATGTATGGTGGGGAGGCATGCAATGTGGGCCGACAAACACACCGGGCAGCTGCCCCATCCCAGCTGTGGTGGCTATGGGAAAGCAAAGACAGGAAATGGCACAGAGCATGCAGGCGGGAGGGTGGCCGCCCAGCAGTTCCAATGGGCCGAATCACGAGTCTCCTCCCCGTGCCTCTGCCTGCTGCTTAAGGCCAGCCTGGCAGTCACAATGCCCCAGACCCAGCTGCACTGCACCTGCTGCAGAGCCCCTTGGCTGTCAGGCTGCTGTCGGACATGTGAGCGAGCAGTGTACCTGGGCCATGAATGGTGTTGTTTCCTGCACCTGGCCTTAGATCCAACCCACGAGGTTGACACCCTTGCTCTAAAAGAATGCAAATGACCAGCTGTCTGCCAGGAATATAAATCCTTCCAGTCCCCACCATCCAGTCAGAGCTAGAGAAGCTTCTTGGATGAGAAGCAAACATCTTTAAAGAAAAACAAGAAAGTCCAGTTGCCCCAGAAAAACATTTTTGGGATTTCTAAAACATGGTTAAAATAATGAGAAATCTCCCCCCCCCCCCCACAAGGTGTTAAAATTTCACAATTAATACAACTGCATCTTTCTATTCAGCTTTGTTTTTAATACAAGCGTGTAGCACTTGGGGGTGAAGATGAAGATGAGGCCCAGCAACCCAACATGGGAGGGCAAGATGGGAAATATCTGCATGGTTACAAAACTGAATTTCACTAAAACAAACAAACAAACAAACAAACAAACAAACAAACAAACAAACAGAATTACGAATTACTTTGTACCTTAAAAGAAGCATGCAAAAATATATACAGTATTTCAGGAAGACCACGCAGTGATTAGGATGGTCTGCTATAAACGATTGCCTTTCAAGATGGGAGATGTCACAGTTTAATTCAACTACAGACTATTGTAGACAAGAGGAGACACTGAGTATGGGGGGAGCTTTGTAATAGTTTAACAAATCTGTTTGTAGATGGAAGAGGCATAGCAATTCCACTTAGATTTATATGCCACTTCACAGTTCTTTGCGACCCTCTCTAACTGGTTTACAGAGTCAGCCTATTGCCCTCAACAACCTGGGTCCTCATTTTACTGACCCCGGAAGGATGGAAGGCTGAGTCAACCTTGAGCCTGGTGTGTTTAGACTCTGAAGCGCAAGCACATAGCTCATCTTGAGAAGGGAGAGGACACTTTTAAGTCACAAATAGGGCTGAAATTTCAGAGTTCCCTCCTACAGCTTTTTCTCCAAGAGAATCAGAGCTGGCTCTGAGAGAAGACAATCTTTCTTTTCTTCACTTTCATACAATACAGGAATGATAGACTCAGCGCAATTTGCTAAGATTTACTGAAAACAACAATGAGAAAGAAAAAAAAAATCCAAAAGATCTATAAAAGGTTTAATCCCAGAAAAATAATAGGAAAGAGACTAAACAGACTGTCAAATCCAAAGATTTGGATCCTCCGTATTTTGGCATAATGTGACACAAAGCCTGTAATGCTGTGTCTATGGAGATTCTCAACCATCCAGGTCATGGTTGTCTCAAAGGTGCTTTTTTCCAAAAGGCAACTGGACTTTCTCGGGGAAAGAAAAGTCCAGTTGCCTTTTGGAAAAAGCATCTTTGGGACCTGCAATGCCGCACCATAGAAATGTAACACCAAGCCCCAATCCACTGACTGTTATAGAAATGCAGGTCAACATATATAGAGTGATCAGAATAATAATTTTAAATTCTGCTTCTAAAAAAGATAGTAAAACTATGTGGTTCTAAAGAATAGAAAATGCATAGGTAACCATTTTATTTTTATTATTATTTTATTATTATTCATATTTCTATGCCGCCCACTCTCCGAGGACTCTGGGCGGCTTACACCAAAGAGACAAAGACAATCTGGGTCCATACATAAAAAAATAAGGAAGTGTGAGTGTTGGAATACTAGTCAGAGATTTGAATGAACTTTTTTACAGCCCAGAATAAAAATAAATATTTTTCATTACAATACTTTTTAGAACATAGAATTCATGAGAAATTGTGACTTAAGTTTTCACAATTAGCTGCTCCTTTGTATTTAGATCTGGTCTTATCAAAATAATGTAGCACTTGGGCATGAAGATGCAGACCAGCAGGCCAGCACTGGAGGCCAAGATGGAGAAGATCTGCACAGCCACCACGTACTTCCCTTTGGTGCTCAGGTAGGCTGGCACAAAGGAGACCCAGACGCTGCAGAAGACCAGCATGCTGAAGGTGATCAGCTTGGCTTCGTTGAAGGCCCCAGGCAGATTCCTGGCCAGGAAAGCCACTATAAAACAAATGGCTGCCAGGAGTCCCATGTAACCGAGAGCAACATAAAACATGGTAAGAGACCCTTCATTGCACTGAAGCACAATCTTTCCTGGTTGAGACTGCATGTCAGAATCAGGGAATGGGGGAGAGACCACCAGCCAGATGCTGCAGATGACCACCTGGACACCGGAAGAAGAAAGGATGATGGAGTTGGTCAAACTCTTTCCAAGCCATTTTCTCACTCTGTTTCCTGGCTTTGTGGCCAGAAAAGCCAGCACAACTGTGATTGTTTTGGCCAAGACAGAAGAGACGGCCACTGAGAAGATGATGCTGAAGGTAGTTTGTCGGAGAAGGCAGGTGGCTCTCTTTGGTCGTCCAATGAAGAGAAATGCGGAGAGGAAGGAAAACAGGAGACCGGCAAGGAGGATGTAAGAGAGGTCCCGGTTGTTGGCTTTGACAATGGGAGTTTCTCTACATTTAATAAAGATTGCTAAGACAAGGGTAGTAATTAAGGTCAAAGAGGATGCAAGAGAAGTTAAGATGGTCCCCAGATTGTCATTGAAGGCCAGATAAGTTATTTCCTTAGGGAGACATTTATCTCGCTCCTTATTTGGATGTTGATCTTCTGGACATTTGGTGCAATAATCTGCATCTGAAGAGAAGAAAAATAGTACTTATCATCTCCTGTTATGTCTAGATTTTCTATCCCACCACCAGAGATGGTTCATGGCTAAAAGAAAACAGAAAAACCAAAAGTACAATTGTAAGGACTGTGTTCAACTGTATTAAATCCCAGGGTATCTTTCTGTTTTTCAGTGTGGGAGCTCAGATTAATGAGTTGCCAGTTCATCGTCAAGCATCTTTCTTCTTCAGGTTAATTTTATTAATATGCATATTTTGTTTAATAACCAGGCATCACCACCAGATGGATTCGCACTTGGCTGAGCAACCACATTTAACATGTAGTCCTTAATGGAACTGCATCTACGTGGAGGGAAGTATGGGGTACCTCAAGGCTCTTAGAAATTTAATTAATAAATAATAAATAAATAAATAAATCGTCAAGCATCTTTCTTCTTCAGGTTAATCTTATTAATATGCATATTTTGTTTAATAACCAGGCATCACCACCAGATGGATTCGCACTTGGCTGAGCAACCACATTTAACATGTAGTCCTTAATGGAACTGCATCTCTGTGGAGGTAAGTATGCAGTGGGGTACCCCAAGGCTCTGTCTTAGCCCAATACTCTTCAATGTCTTCATCAATGTTTTAGATGAGGGGATAGAAGGGGAACTCATAAAATCTGCAGATGACACTAATAGCCAACACTTTAGAACAGGGGTCCTCAAACTTTTTAAACTGGGGTGGGCAATTCACGGTCCCTCAGACTGTTGGGGGGCCGGATCAGCTTGGTGGGCATGGCTAGGTGGTCATGTGACTAGGTCGGCATGGCTAGGTCATGTGACTAGGTGGCCATGGCCAATTTAACAGTTCATTGAACAATGCACACAAATTAAACTTTAATTTGTTTTGTTCCCGGGGGTGTTTTATTTGCTTTTGTTTAGTATAGCAATATTCTGGTATTTGAAGGGCTGCCACCAAGAAGAAGGGGGTCAACTTATTTTCCAAAGCACCAGAAGGCAGGACAAATAGCAATGGATGGAAACTAATCAAGGAGCATCTATGGAGATTGTCAGTCATGCAGGTCACAGTTGTCCCAAAGTGCTTTTTTTTTCAAGAGGCAACTGGATTTTCTGGTTTTTCTTTGAAGACATTTCTTTTCTCATCCAAGAAGCTTCTTCAGCTCTTGGACGAGAAGCAAAACATCCCCAAAGAAAAAAAACATAAAGTCCAGTTGCCTCTTGAAAAAGTAACCTTTGGGATAATCAAGGAGAGAAGCAACCTAGAATTAAGGAGAAACTTCCTAACAGTGAGGACAATTAATCAGTTGAAGTTGTGGGTGCTTCATCAAAGGAGGTTTTTAAGAAGAGATTGGACAGTCACTTGTCTGAAGTGCTATAGGGTCTCCTGCCTTCTAGCCCTGCAGGGGCATGTGTCAGGTTTCGATGCTATCTCAAAATAAATGAATTTCCAAACTGCCGATCTTTAAAGAAATTTTCTCTTTATTCGAGCACAGAAATCTGATCCTGGCTCTTTCGCGATCAGTACTGACCTTTGCCCCCCAATCCCTCCCTTTCCGATCCCCAATTCTCTGCTTCTCATTGGCTATCTTCCAAGTCACTTTCCTGATCCATTCTTCATCAGATCTCAGGAATGTCTCCCCCCCTCCCCATCTCCGAGGAGACAGATCTTCAAAGGGATTTAGCAGGCAAAAGTTCAGGCTTCTCCTCCCTTTATTTATATGTCAGTGCTGGGACGCTGACAGCATGGACTAGAAGATCTCCAAGAGCAGTGGTGGGTTTCAAAAATTTTTACTACCGGTTCTGTGAGTGTGGCTTGGTGGGTGTGCCATGGCTTTGTGGGCATGGCTTTGTGGGCTTGGCAGGAGAAGGCTACTGTAAAATCTCCATTTCCACCCCACTCCAGGGGAAGTATACTATAAAATCTCTATTCCCTCCCCACTCCAGGGGAAGTATACTGTAAAATCCCCATTTCCTCCCAATCAGCTGGGACTTGGGAAGCAGAGAATAGATGGGGGCGGGGCCAGTCAGAATTTTTACTATTGGTTCTCTGAACTACTCAAAATTCCCGCTACCGGTTCTCCAGAACTGGTCAGAACCTGCTGAAACCCACCTCTGTGCAAGAACCTTTCCAGCTCTATTCTACTTTATTCAACATGTTTCAGAAATCAACTAAGCAAGGTCAGATCTTCACACGTGGAGAATTGTTAGCTTTTTCATTGAAGGGTTGCTTTATTCTGGACTCACCCACCTTCCTGAGAGGAGAACGTGCCTTCTGCACAGGGTACACAGTCATAGCAGCAAATGGGCTTCCCTTCCTGACCCACCTTGAAAAATCCAGACTGACAACTGTCCACACATCTGGAGGGAGGCAGACTCTACATGGAAAAAGAGGGATTGTAAAGGAATACAGTTTTATGAAGGATTATGGAGGGAGAGTTGGAAAGATTCTAAGAGTTGTTTAGCAACCGGTCATACTTGATTTAAATTAACGTCTGTAACAGATCTTCTTCTAAAATAAGGAAGGGGCTGAGACTAGGAGAGGTTTCGTGTTATTGCTCCCATACGGCTTATCTGGGCCTTGACTTTGGTCAAAACAAAGTTCCTTCAGAGATCTTCTTTGGTTAAGAACCGTGATGGCACAGTGGTTAGAATGCAGTATTGCAGGCTAATTCTGCTGACTGCTGACAGCCAGAAGTTCATCAGTTCGATTCTCACCAGCTCAAGGTTGACTCAGCCTTCCATTCTTCCAAGGTCGGTAAAATGCAGACACCAAGATGGTTGTGGGCAAGAGGCTGAGTCTGTAAACCGCTTAGAGAGGGCTGTAAAACACTGTGAAGCGGTATAGAAGCCTATGCTATTGCTGTTAACTTGGATAGAAATCTTAGGAATTGTGCATTGTAAAAAAAGTGTTTCATATTTTGCTAAAGAGGTGAATTGGTTGGTAATATCCAGGAACGAAGCCGTAAGAGTTGTTTTTTCTCCTACAGCTTGTTATAAGCTTCATAGTGTAAGTCATCTTTGGACTGATATCTATGGAGTTTCTCAGTCACCCTGGTCATGGTTGTCCGAAGGTGCTATTTTCTTTCTTTTTTTTCAAGAGGTAACTGGACTTTCTAATTTTTCCTTGAAGATGTTTTGCTTCTCATCCAAAAAGCTTCTTCAGCTTTGGACTGGTAGTTCTCTGCTCAGTGTGTGAAGTGTGACAAAGATGGAACGAAAAATGGTAGCGTTTGAACTGGGAATCCAAATAAAAGCCCCTGAATTGGGTTCAAACCAGGGGTGAAATGTAAAATCTGTTACTACCGGTTCTGTGGGCGTGGCTTGGTGGGTGGGTGGGGAATGTGACTGGGTGGGCGTGGCCAACTTTTTTTTTTTTTAACTTTTCAAAGCATTTTTTCTAATGCTTTGAAAAACCTCTCTGCCGATCAGGAACGCAGCTGAAATAGTCAGAGACTTTTCAAAGCATTTTTTTTACCACCTCTTCGGCCAAAGGGTTGCAGAAAAAAATGCTTTGAAAAGCCTCTGATGATCCCAGCTGAGCCACACGATCATCAGAGGCTTTTTTTTTTACTTTTAAAAGCATTTTTTCATTGGAAGAGGTTGTAGAAAAAATGCTTTTAAAAGTAAAAAAAAAAAAAGCCTCTGATGATCGTGAGGCTCAGCTGGGCATGGTGGAGGCGTGGGGGCACAGGGAGTTTTGCTACTGGTTCTCCGAACCGCCTGCCGCCATCGCTACTGGATCGGGCGATCCGGTCCAAACCGGGAGCATTTTACCTCTGGTTCAAACAATGGAACACGATGGCATATAGAACAGGAGAGATTCTGGGAGAATACAGGCAGTCCTTGACTTATAATCATTCATTTAGGGACCGTTTGAAGTTACAGTGACACTGAAAACCATGACTTATGATCATTTCCCCACACTTACAACCATTGCAACATCTCCGTTGTCACATGATTAAAATTCAGACACTTGCCAACTGGCATGTAGTTATGTCATCACCTTTTGAGATCTTAATAGCAGTAACAGAGTTGGAAGGGACCTTGGAGGTCATCTAGTCCAACCCCCTGCTCACTCAGGAGACTTGTACTAGGGATTCGAACTGTCGAACTGATTGACAAGCTCGGTGTCTTAGCCACTGAGCCACCTAATCAGGTGTGACTACCACCTGACAAGCAAAGTCAATGGAGAAGCCAGATTCATTTAACAATCATGTTACTAACTTAACAACTTCAGTGATTCACTTAACTTAAATGGGCCAACCTTACTTAACAACTATCTTGCTTAACAACAGGAATTTTGAGCTCAAATGTGGTCATAAGTCGAGGACCTGTATTCTGAAACGTTGTAAACTTTTAAAGACTGTTTGAAAGACACTCCACGGATAATCTATTATAGATTTCGGAAGGGTGGTAACCCAAAATAGAAATGTTCTGAATGAAATTCCCCCCCCCCCCGCCCCACCTTGTTAAACCATTTTGGCCAAATAATGGCATCCTGGTCAATGATAAACTTGGGCTCCTGAGATCTCTGTCTTGCGAAACTCCCGAATTTCACTCTGACTAGTGACCTGTTGGGAAACTTTATCCAGTTCATAAGGTCAAGGTCAGCTGCCAGCTCTCCATTCTTGTCCAGATACACCCCATTCATGACATTGTTGTGAAACTGGGGCTCTTGGAGAAAGGGGTGAAACTGGAATGGTAAGAAGAAGAAGATCATCAACAAAACCCCTGCAGCCTTTCATGGAGGAAATGGCGGTTTTGAGTTTAGAGATTCCATTCTAAAGCTTGGATCTTCTGACTCATTAGAACAGGGGTGTCAAACTCAATTTCATTGTGGGCCACATTAGGGCTGTGGTTGAACTCAGGGAGCTTGGTGGGCGTGGCTGGAGTGGGTGTGGCCAACTGAGTGGGCATGGCCATCTTGATGTCACTCACTGGGCGTGGCACCAGGCTGGGCACTGAGCTGAGGCGAAGAGCTGAAGAGGCTGTGCTTGCGCAGCTCAGGTGAACAGGCTGGGTGGGGTTAGGCCAACAAGCTGCAGCTGGCCAGTCTGCCTGTCTGTTGCCAGGCAGACTGGCCAGTTGTTGCTGGGCAGGCTACTCAGCAGTTGCCGGGCACACTGACCAGCTGCCTAGACCTGTCCAGCCTGTTCGCCTGGCCTGCGCAAGCACAGCCTCTTCAGCTTTTCGCTGGGCCTCTCACCTGAGTGCCCAGGCTTGTCTGATGTTTCCTCTTCACATTGAGTAGACTGTGCCTGCTAGGATTGGGTAGACTGGGCCGAAGCAGTTCTTGCCCGATTTTTCCTCTTTGCATTGGGTAGACTGGACCTGATGGGATTGGGTAGACCGGAACAGTCCCATGGGCCGGATCTGATCACATCCGGCCCGCAGGCCTTGCGTTTGATACCCCTTTACTAGAAGAATAAAGTCAAGTCAAATTCTGTCCTTGGTTATTTCATAGACCAGTGATTCTTAACCTTTTCTTCACCACAGACCCCCTTTAAATACCTTTTGGGGCCAAGGACCCCCAAAACCTAACTCATAACATTTCTTCAAGCCTTTGCAGACTCCCTGTGATGACATCGCGGCCTCCCAGGCGTCCACAGCCCACAGGTGGAGAACCACTGTCATAGAAACATTGATGACATTTTTCTGGAAGGACCTGGAAACTTCTTTCCAATTTTCAAACTTAAAACTTCTTTTCAAATTCTCTGTTTAGCCCATAGTCTTCAGATATCATAGTGGTTCTCATCCACCTACTTGCCAGGCCAAACCTCATCTAGTTTCCCAATGTAGACATTGTTTGCCTGGTCAGAGTCCTTCTCAATAATGATTCATTTGCAAATGTCTTCAGGTTTAAAGGGGGGAAATTTTGTTAAGGAATACCTTTCACCATGATAAACAATTTAGAAGATAAAGTCCTTAGATATAGAAATAGAAATAGAATAACAGAGTTGGAAGGGATCTTGGAGGTCTTCTAGTCCAACCCCCCCGCTCTTGGCATGCGATGGCCCGGTAGGCCCATTTTTCTTTCTCACCTGGCTCCAGATCCTCTCTATGCATCTGGGGAGGGTGAAAACAGCCTTCCTCATCCCCTCAGAGGTCCTTCGGAGTCCTGAAATGGCCCATTTCCCAACTCCCGGTGGGACAGGAAGTGACACTTTTTGCTGTCCCCAGCCTCCAGAGACTCCTAGAGAGGCTCTGGAGGCTGGGGACAGCAAAAAACGTCACTTCCTGTCCCACCGGGAGTTGGGAAATAGGCCATTTCAGGCCTCCGGAGGGCCTCTGAGGGGATGAGGAAGGCTGTTTTCACTCTCCCCAGATGCATAGAGAGGATCTGGAGCCAGGTGAGAAAGAAAAACGGGCCTTCTCCACCCCACAGGCCTTCCGGAGGCAGGAAACAGCCTGTTTCCCTACTTCTGGTGGGCCCAGAAGGCCCCAAAATCAGCTGACCAGTGCACACATGTGTGCCAGAGCTGAGCTGGCATGCCCATCTATATGGCTACGCATGTCACCTGTGGCACACGTGCCATAGGTTCGCCATCACAGCCCTAGACCATTTCCAGACAAGTGGTGTCCAGTCTTTTCTTAAAAGTTTCTAGTGATGGAGCACCCAGAACTTCTGAAGGCAATTCATTCAACTGGTTAATTGTTCTCAGCTTTAAGAAAATTTTCCTTAGTTCTAGGTTGTTTGGTTAGTTTCCATCCATGGCTTTTTGTCTTGCCTTCTGATGCTTTGGAGAATAGGTTGACCTCCTATTCTTTGTGGCAGCCCTTTAAACATTAACACACTGCTATCAAGTCACTCCTAGGCCTTCTTTTTACTAGACTAGACATACCCAATTCCTCCAATTGTTCTTCATACATTTTAGCCTCCAGCCCCCTAATCATCCTTGTTGCTCTTCCCTTTTTCTAGAATCTCTACATCTTTTTTTTTAATACGGTGACCAAAACTGGATGCAGTATTTAAGTATGGTCTTACTAAGGCCTCATACCTGCCAAGGTTGTAGCTTTTCCAGGTTCAAGAATTTCCTTCCTTCCTTCAGTGTTCTCCACTTGGATGTGGAGATATAGGCAGTACTTAGCATTCGTGCCAGAGCATAGATGGAATTGTAAATGTGATGGTTGTTGAGAGAAAGGATTTCTTCAATCTTCTCTTGTGCTAACATTTCCAGGTGTTCTTTCTCCTTGCACCTAGCCCAGCTTTTAATAGTAAAGGGATGCTTTTGAAATGAACATGAAAAAGCTTTGTTGGCAAACTCAGTGGTTAAAAAAGAAAGGAGGTAAACGTCCTCGTATTTTATCCAGTTTTTGGTCTGGATGGAGAAGGTGAAAATACTGTCCACATAGTGGAAGATGTCATACCTCAAATTCAAAGTGAGATCCCACATGGCTGTTACTATCCAGATTTTCCCTGAAGATTTTAAAAAGTGTTGAAATAGTTGATCTATCATACGTATTCCATATAAATAGTGAGTTTGCAACATAGATTCGGCGTAGTAAATAAACACGTTGACTTGTTTCCATTTCAAAAATAAATCAGCTTGGATGTTAAACAGATTCATACTGAACCCTGATAAACTTTGTGAGAAAAGAGGACAAATGTTATTCTGTATGAGTAAAGGAGTGAAATTTTTCATGAACGTTTCTCCGTTATCAGTTTGGGAAGCGACAAGAGCCACTGATGTCCATCCGAAATACTGGATCACTTTAACGATCCCTGTGTATTGGATTCTTTCTTTTGGAAGCATCCGGTAGAAAAAAGGAAAATGGTTTTTATCATCCATACTGTCAGAAACAAATGCATAAGAGATCTGCAGAAAAATGGAAACAATTGGTAATAACCAGGGAAATCAGATTTTGTATTTGATCACTCGTAATTATAATTGGAAAATAATGGCCCAAATGAGGAAGGATTCCACCTATGTTAAGGAAGATGCTTTGTGGAAAATACGGATTTGTTGTACCACAATAGGCTATAAGAAAGAAAAGTTGATATATAATAAAAACTCAACTGTTTTCCACTGTATATTTCTAAACTTTCAATATGTTAATATATAGTTTAATATATTGATTAGTTATATGTGATAATTTTTTTTCTGATAGAATGTTCTCCCGATGAAGTGAACATTCCTGTGTTAGAAAAAGTAGGACATCAGCCATATAAAGGTAAAGATTTCCCCATGTCTAGTCATGTCCAACTCTAGGGGATGCTGATCTTCTCGATTCCTTGGCCGAGGGAGCCAGCATTGTCCGAAGACACTTCTGTGGTCATAGCCAACATGACTTTATATTGAGGTGTACTGAACGCAGTTACCATTGAAATGATACCTATTTATCTACTTGCGTTTGCATGCTTTTGAACTGCTAGGCTGGCAAGAGTTTGGCCAGAACAGGCACTTATCTTATTGTATGGTATTTGGATCTTGAACTGCCAACCTTCTGATCCATAAGCCTTGCACCTTAACTGCTAGGATTCTTTAATATTCTCCCACTCCTGAGAGAAAGCAACTTCCCAGCCCATTCATTCCACTTACCCAATGTCTTTCATAAAACCAAGGAACACAACTCAGACTGGAGACCTGCTCATTTCTTAAGGACATCCATGAACAATCAAAGACTTTCCTTTCATATGTAGCCATGAATGTGCCATGATCATCTGGTTGACAGCGTTTCTACGAGGGAAGCTATCTCAGAAACTTACTGCTCACCAAAGAATTCAGATTGGGGTCAGTGCCTTTAGGCTTATGTCATTATCTACGATATTGTTATATGATATCATATATGATATGTTGCTTCTATAAAATTGTATTTCACACTCTTACAGAAACAATTTAATGTCTCTACTCCAACTTTAGACATCTTCTGTCCATTTGTTGAATATTCTGGGAAATTTCAGAGCAGAAATCAACCAAATGCTTGAATCCCTAACTTTTTATGCTTACCTGTGGGATTTTGTAGATGTCCAGCATGGTTGCCATATGTTGGGAGAGGTCAGAATCAGTCCCTTCAAGGACAGCCAGGAGATTTTTCTGCCTTCTGCATTTATAGTTTGGAATATTTGCCTCCCCATCAGAAAGCCGATCCACCAAGGCTTCAGCATTCATTTTTGCATTGAAATGACTATCATGCAGGTCGTAGCCCAGGGAGATGTTGGGTAAGATCAGAGAATTCTGGTTGATCTCTCTGACAGAAATCAAGAAGGACAAGAGGTACCACGCATTTAGTTTTCCATGCCTGCAAAATGGATTATGCATTCCTCATTATTCCACATTTAAGAATAATACTATAATAATTTCTTGGTTTCTTGATTTAAAGAGGCAAAAATAAAGATTTTAATTCAGGAAAGCAAATACGATGTGATAGAAATCAATGAAAATTGATTGAGATCACCCCCACCATGGGTATATAAGCTACAATGTTTTATACATTATTTAAAAAAGGAAAAATTCAGAAGGCTTTTAAAACAATGAACTAATTTCTGCTGATGTCCTATTATAAATTCGAGTGGTAGGTGAGTATAAAAAAACCCAATGTTGCTTAGTTTAAATTAACCAAAGTTGAGAAACACTGATCTTAACTAAGAAGCAAGCAATAGAAGAAATTCTGTATGTCTTCCTAAAAATAATAAAATAACAGAGTTGGAAGGAACTTTGGAGGTCTTCTAGTCCAACCCTTGGCACAAACAGGAAACCCTGTACCAATTCAGACAAATGATTGTCCAATCTCTAGGGCTGGAACACCTACAACTTCTGCAGAAAAAGTCATTCCACTGATTAATTGTTCTGTCAGGAAATTTCTCTTTAGTTCTAGATTGGTCTCTCCTTGTTTAGTTTCCATCCATTGCTTCTTGTATTGCCTTCTGGTGCTTTGGGGAAGAGGTTGTTAAGGATATTGTTGTTGTGTTACCAACCAGCAGAGTGTAGAGCACAGAGAAACGTTGCTGAGAGCAATGAATAAGAGATGTGCAAACTGGTTTATCAAGAGTTTACTTTATAGTGAAAAAACAATCTCATAGTCTTTAAATCAATCCAAGTCTTTGCCAGTTAAATCAGTCCAGTGATACAAAATCTTCTTACCACACAGAGTAGTTGGTTAGAATAACAAACTCACTCTGGTTCACAAACCACGATGGTAGCAGATCCATCCAACCGATGATAGCACAATGGTTGCAACTCCACACACAATGGTAGCTTATCATCAACGGAATACGTTACAGTACCTTCCTTAAATACGTTCACAACTAATTACAGCATGACTCAGCTTTACAATGAATCAGCAAGAAAACTTCAAAGTCACATAATACATATTCATATTAAAGTCACAGAACACATATATTGCCTGGACAACTTGTTAGACTCAAACCATATCCTAACAGAGGTTGACCCCCTCCCTCTTCTTTGTGGCAGCCCCTTAGCATTGGAACACTGCTACCATGTCAGACCTAGTCCTTCTTTTCACTAGAACAGACATACCCAATTTCTACAACTGTTCTTAATATGTTTTAGCCTTCAGTCCCCAAGTCACCTTTGTTGCTTTTCTCTGCACTCTTTCTAGAGTCTCCACATCTTTTTCATATTGTGGTGATCAAAACTGGATGCAATATTCCAAGTGTGGTCTTACCAAAGCATTATAAAGTGGTATTAACACTTCACGTGATTGTGATTCTATCCCTCTATTAATACCGCCTAGGAATGTGTTGGCTTTTTTGGCAGCTGCACACACTGCTGGCTCATATTCAAGTGATCGTTCATCAAAATCCCTCTTACAGTTACTACTGTTGAGCTAGGTGCCACCTATTTTACACTTGTGCATTTGCCTTTGCTTGCCTAAATGCAAAACCTTACTTTTCTCTACATTGAGTTGCATTTTGTTAGCTAGGGCCCAGTGTTCAAGTCTGTTATGATCCTTCTGTATCTTGAGCTTGTCTTCTGGGGTGTTGGCTATTCCTGTCAGCTTGGTGTCACCTGTAAATTTGATGAGTTCCCTTTCTATCTCCCCATCTAAGTCCTTGATGAAGGCATTGAAGAGTACTGGGCCTAAGTCCGAGCCATGGGGTACCCCACTGCTCAATATTAGAACTAAAACATTAGCAAGTAAATAAAATTGAAGCTTTTTTAAAAAGATTTTTGGAAATCCTATCATAGCTAATTTTCTAACAATAACTGTACCTGCAGCTTGTAATATTATTTTCTTCTTCAAAACAGCACAGTTTCACATTCATTCACATATTAAATGAACCAGTACCAGTTCTGAGATTTAGATATTTTCATTTGAATTTTATCATCCTAAATAATTTCCGATTTGCAATAGTGGCAAATTTCAGATTATTAACAAAAACCAGCTGCTCACTGATCATTTCTTGATTTAAGTCATGTTTAAGGCATTAGAAATCCACAGATGTCATGTCTATCTTCCCTCATGAAAATTGATTTGATTTGATTGATTCTAATTTTCGGCGACTGATCGTGATCAGTTTGTAAAAGCTGAACATGAATTTTGCTCCCCCTCCTTCTGCGACCACCAATTTTCATGTTTTTCATCCCCCAATTCCTCTCTGCTGATCTACACTAACACTCATAGTTAGGTGGAAAGTTAGCTGTGTTTGGGTTTCTTTATTGGGCTTTGAAAACTCTTTTGTGGAACCAGCTTCAGAAAGAGGAGACAAATTCATCTGAGGGGAATTAGGAAATGTAATATTTGGTGGGATTAGAACATCATGTCACTTGCCAAGATGAAGCGGGGAGGAGGTAGGGCACTGCATCTACCCTGCCTTCTTTCTCTCACAAAGTTTGAATAGCAGAATTGAGATGGTACTTCATTTTTTAAAAGAAAATCTGGGCCTCCTAAATACTTTACCAATTCCTCTCCTCTCCCACCTTGGTGATCCTTATTTCCCCTGCAAGCTCTCCTGTGCCCATGTCTGAAAAATTGAACCGAACACCTTCCATCATTTCCAAGTTAGGAAAAGTGTGAGAAGACCATGTTTCAGACGACATAAACCATGGATGTCAAACTTGCAACTCATGGGCTGGCTGCATCATGTGCTGGCCACATCCTCCCCTGGTTTAGCGAAGTCATATGTCACATGACGACGTGATGCCGCAAGTTTGTCAGCCCTGACATAAATTAAGTGTGAAACTATTACATAAAGAAAAGATCAGGAGGAAGTTACCAATCCGAGTTTTGGAGGTTAAAAAACAAAACAAAATGAAACAAGCAACCACCATTTTGGTCCTGTGGCCAATTTCCAGAAGGTTCCAACCTCATATTTTGTTTTTATATTTATTTGATTGATTGATTATTGATTGATTGATTGATTTCTATAGCTGCTCATCTCAACAGGTGACCCTAGGGGTATACATCCTAAAAACATAAAACAATGGAAAATAAATATATAGGGTTGCCAAGTAAAAATATTTATGTATTTAATTTCTACAACCGCCCATCTCAATTAATGATTCTGGAAGGCTTACAATTCAAAATAGGTATTACAACCACAGTATTAAAAACATTTTAAAACAATAGAAACATCCAGAATAAATATACATAGGAATCGAGAGACTTGGCTAGTTGACAAATCCATCAGGAAACTATTGCCATAGATGTTAATAGAGCCGACAAATGGGGCCCTTAACACATTCCAATTTAAGAGGTACCACATAAGAAGAGACCAAAGAAAATGAGCGATAATAATAATAATAATAAACCAGCTGTAAATAATCTAGTAACTTCATCCCCAAGCAGAGAAATTTCTGGGGAGATATTGACTGACCAGAGAAAATGTTGCTTGGAGGGAGTCACCTTGAAGCTGTAAAGTGGACACAGAGCTTTTCTTGCTGTGATGACCCCACCAATATGGTAGTCGCCTGGTCTGAAATAGGTTTTCCAGTTTTGTTCGGAATAGTGGGATGAAACCAAAAAGCATTTTGCCTTCTGCATCTCACAGCTTATCTGGGGAAGCAGGGACACAAAAAGGATCATTCTTCTTGTGTCTGGCACTCCCTCCTTTCAAACAGATAGAACAGATACAACAGAATAACAGAGTTGGGAGGGATCTTGGAGGTTTCCTTGTCCAACCCCCTGCTCAATTATAAAGAAGATTAGTTTTTGTCTGGGTCTGATAGCTTGGTGGCTTTTTTTTGATGCAAAGGGAATCCAGAAGATGATTTATGGTCTTTCCAAAGGGGATCCTAGGGAAGCAATCTTTCTCATGCGCCTGGGCTTCAGCTCTAATTCTCACTAGTCCTGAAGGCACTTAAGGATTGCTCTTTAAGGTTTGAAGGCAACCAACCGTGCTGTTATTCCCCCTCTGTTCTAAGGAGGTCAAATCCTTGGAGATTTGTAAAGGAGACAAAACAAATTATTATCATTTTAAAAAAATCTCAGGACATCCTGAATTTGCTCTGGGGTTATAGATGGAGCCCGAGAAAACATATTTCCAAAGTTCCCAGGTGTGGCTTCCTCTTCCCCAATGTTCTTTTTTTTTTTTTTTTGGGTAGGGAAGAAGTTTAGCTGCCTTTTCAACATAGAAACTGACTCTGAAGTACATGGCATTTTAGGATACTTCAGTGGCCCCCAGTTTTTCGGGGACCAGGGACTGGTTCCATGGAGAATGGATTTTCCATGGACTGGAATGGGAGTGGTTTCGTGTGCTGCCTGCATCCTGCAGATGGGGCTTCAGTTGTTTGCATAGCCCAATTTCTGGCATGCCACAGCCTGGTGCCGATCCATAGACTGGGGGTGGGGACCCCTGAGATACTTGATCTCATAGATTTGAAGCAGTGGTGGGTTTCACTTACCTTTGCTTTGGTAGAAGCTTCTGCGCATGCACAGAGGGTATTTGATGACATCCGGGGAGGTGGGCGGAGCCTCCCACCGCCTCTACTACTCATTCGCCCAAACCGGGTCGAACCAGTAGCAACCCAACACTGAGTTGAAGGTCTTATATAGGTTAATACAGTGGTGGGATTCAAGTAATTTAACGATCGGTTCTTTGCCCTAATGATTTCTTCCAAAAACCAGTTTGCCAAATTGCTCAGAAAGTTAACAACCAGTTCTCCCAAAGTGGTGCGAACTGGCTGAATCCCACCACTGGGTTAATAGGACTGAAATTTGATAGTTGTTACATTTTGTGACAACACTGCCAAGAATGTTCCATTCTTCCCATAGTTCCTTTCTAAATGATGACATTCAAATGGGGTGGTGGTGGTGCACCTAAGAAGACTGTGGCCATCCCATAGCTGACATTATTTTGGAACTGAGGAAAACTTCTGGAATCACCTACCTTCCATTCAGGTCCTGATGCTGTGGAGTATGGAACTCAGTTTCACAGGGCTGCCCTATCGGCATTGTGCTAACATTACCAGCATCCCTATCCCAGGTTCTCTCTATGAAATCTCCTAGGCTCTTTCTTTTTTTCTTTTTTCACTTTTTTATAGACCCCTTATTTACCCCTTATTTGCAGACCCCTCACATCCTAGACATAATTTGTTTCAGCTCCTACCCTCAAAACGACGCTATAGAGCAGTGATGGCGAACCTTTTTCTTGTTGTTTGCCAAAAGTGTGTGGGTGCGCGTGACAGCACACTCGCGTGACAGCACCCATAATGCAATGCGAACCCCCCACATGTGCATGTGCGCATGACCCCCCACTCCTCCCACGCATGTACCCCACTGCACATGCACGCACGCTTTGTGCATGCATGCCCCCACACACACATTTCACACATGTGGAGCGTGAGGTGGGCAGGCCGTTCGCGCCAGCAAAGGTTGGTGCAACCCTCTCCTACTAAGGAGCATGACCGCTTCCTGTCCGGCATGCCTCTTACCACTTACTGCGACCACTTCCCGGCTGTGGATCTCCATGAGTGAGGACTGCGCTCTCTTCCGGTCCACCTGGAGCAGCTTACCTCCCCACCAGTGGCTTCTCCTTCTCCTGGCTGCTCCAGGAGGAGCCTCTGTCTCTTAGCTGGCATGAATAGCCTGCCACCGCAGCCTGCCACCACCCTCTCTGCCCTTCCAGCTGCTCTGGTGCCACCAGGGAAGCGGCAGCATGAGAATCACTATTGCCGGGGGCAACGGAGTGGCAGCAGCAGGAGCAGCGGACTTGGGGGGGAGAGAGGGCTGGCTGGATGCCCTACTGGTGGCTTCCCTCCTAAGGAGAGTGATTACAGGTCTAAAAGGAGATGCGGTGGCCAGGAGTGCTGTGAAGAACAAACTTGGCCAATTTGTGCGGCAGCCAAGTAAAGTGCCTTCCTCCAGTTGCTGGAAGTAAAAGGTGGCTCTGCGCAGCTGCCCGAAAAACTTTTCTCCCGACGGCCGTTCTCTTTTGCATGCTCAGAGCCCCATGCCGCTGAAACACGAGGGGATGCATTGCTGTCTCACCCACCTTCCCCCCCAGGCAGACTACTAGTCTGGAATTCACCAGTCTGGCAGTTTGTTACTCTGTTTTTCCAGAGGCTGCCAGAGCTCCGGCTTTCTTTCCTCGATCCTTTCCCCTCCTCCTCAAGCGAAGAGTATGGATGGGGGGGGGGTCTCGAAGAAGGGATAAAGTTTGCTTATTTAAAGAGGATACACCTCTGGTGTGAACATCACACCCCCTGGAAGGCTTGGTCGCTCTGGTCGCTCTCTTAGAGTGGGCTGCCTGTGAACAGTTGAGATAATTTTGAAAAGACCTTCGAAGCCTGCCCTTCAATTGCTTTCGAGTTTGGAAAAATGTTTAACAGAGTAAACAGACTGCCAGAGCTCCGGCTTTCTTCCTTTCCCCTCCTCAAGTGAAGCAGCTGCTCTGAGCCATTGGCTGAAACTGGGTTGTGTGAATCAATTCAGCTCCGAGTGTTTATCTTGCCTCACTAGGGGTAAACTAAGAGTGGCAGGCGGGGTTGGGAGAAAGAAGGGGGAAGGGAGAGAGTTTGGATCAGTTTCTTGGCCCCCCCCTCCAGCCCTCCCATCTTTTCCCTTGGAAAAACATTTGGCTCGATTCCCCCACCCAAGGAGTGGGGAAGTACGTATCCCACCCCCCACCCTCCAGCATCCTTGTGAAAGGAGAGGAGCTCCCCAATCGCTCACAGCTTTGGCTGCTACCTGCCTCTCGTCTGGCACCCACAGCGAGGCAACTGGGGAGATGCCTGCATGTTTTGTGGCAGCAGCGGTGGCGGTAAAGCCGGGTGGTTGCCCCCCCCCAAGGACTACTGCTCCAAACTTCGTCCTCTTGGCCTTGGTGCTCTTACCTTACATGGTGGCGGAGGCACTTCCTCCTCACTGCGCTTTGCAAGCCAAAAGTGAAGCCTGGCAAAACCCAAGTGGGGGCTGCATGCTTTTGCCCTGGGGGGCACCAGCTGAGCCACAATCTGCCGCCCGCCACACAAGCATCAATGAGCGGGCACAGCCCAGCCCGTGAGGCCCGTCCCTCTCGGGGACTGCAAGCTGGCTTGCCCGGTCTGCCTGGCTCCCAATCCTGCCAGCACTCTTATCTCATGGTGCCTCCTCCTCATGGCCGCACCTTGCAGGACAATAGCGCAGCCCTACTCACCCAATTACCCAAACCGGCCAGTTGCTCTTGCTTTTTCCCCTGCAGTTGCTGCTGCTGCTGCTCTTCTGGGGCAGCGGAACTGTGCAGGAGGAATGCCGGAGGCAGTGTGCCGGCCAGCCATTGCCATGGCTGGTCTTCGCACGTGCACGCGGGTCAGAAACTAGGAGACAAAGTGGCCAATGTGCATTCGCATTCCTGAAACAGGAAGATCATCTTCCTGGAGTGTGCACGCACAATGGGTGGCTGCTCTTCTGGTTTCGGGCTCACAGGTGCACATGAAAACCAGCTGGCTGGTGCACCAGAACCCAGAAGAGCAATGAGCGACAGCTTTGCATGCCTCGGAAGATGGCTCTGCGTGCCACTTCCGGCTTGCGTGCCATCACGGCTAGAACACTGCACACCAAAACAACTAGAAAACAAGGACAGTTTTTCCCCGAACACTATCACTCTGCTAAATAAATAATTCCCTCAACACTGTCAAACTATTCACTAAGGCTGCATTACTATTACTATTAGTCTTCTCACCATTCCTATCACCCATCTCCTCCCACTTATGACTGCATGACTATAACTTTGTTGCTTGTATCCTTACGATTTATATTGATTTGATTGTTTCCTAGTATGATTTGACTGCTTATTTGTACCCTATGACTATCATTAAGTGTTGTACCTTATAATTCTTGACGAATGTATCTTGTCTTTTTATGTACACTGAGAGCATATGCACCAAAAACAAATTCATTGTGTGTCCAATCACACTTGGCCAATAAAGAATTCTATTCTATTCTATTTTTTATTAGGTATTATAATAATACCTAATAAATACCTTTTGTATTATAAAAATACAAAATACGAAAGCAAATAAAAGAGCAGAGATAGGGAGGGGATAAGGGCAGAGAAAAGTGAGGAAGGGTAAGAAAAGAAAAAGAAGCATTGACTTCCGAACTCTTATTTGTTACAGTAGAATAGGGCATTAACAACAATCACAAGTACTTGTGTTCCTTTTTTTAAGCAAAGTAGTCAATTTTGCCATTTCAGCCATCGCTTCTCAGCCTTTTGGCTGAGATCAAGTCCAGGCTCTTCCTTAAGAGTGCTGGATCTAAATATGTAGGACAAATGAACTGAGGATCCATTCAGATGCATGAGGACAGCAAACAACTTGTTTTCAAAGGATGTGTCTACATGGACTCATCTTTTTTTCTTATTTGCTCCACGTTTTAAGTGGTGCTTTTCCTCTTAATCCACTGCCCTTGGGCAACATAGTCCATTGATGCATATGGATAGGTGACCAAAATGATGTGTTTTATGACGGTGAATCTGAGGTTTCAATTCATCCTGTGGTTTTGTGTGGGACCCTATCTTTTATTGATAGAATCACAGAGTTGGAAGGGAGGTCTTCTAAATCAAGCAGGAGACCCGATAGCAGGGCTGTCAAACTCACGGCCCGCAGGCCAGATGCATCACCCAGTTTAGCGAAAGGGAAAAAAGTCATGATACGTCATGTGACGATGCTGTGACGATGCGAGTTTGACACCCCTGCCCTATACCATTTCAGACAAATGGCTGTCCAATCTCTTCTTAAAAACCTCGAGGGTTGGAGTTCTCACATCTGTTGAAGGCAAGCCATCCCACTGATTAATTGCTCTGTCAGGAAATTTCTCCTTATTTTTAGGCTGGATCTCTCTTTGATTAGTTTCCATCCATTGCTTCTTGTCCTGCCTTCAGGTGCTTTGGAGAATAGGTTGATTCCCCCCTTCTTTGTAGCTTAGATATTGGAAGACTGCTATCATGTCACCTCTAGTCCAGGGGTGGGTTCTAAATATTTTTACTACTGGTTCTGTGGGCGTGGCTTATTTTGTGGGCGTGGCTTGGAGGTCATGTGACTAGGTGGGCGTGGCTAGCTGGTCAGAGTCATTTCTGGAAGGTCCTCGCACATACGACCAGTCCTTACACTTATGACCCGACTCATTTGTTTGCTTTTAACACTGATCAGCTGTAGGATGGCCCTTTGAAGCCATGCGGCAAGAGTTTAAACAGTTTTTTCCCCTCTAGTCATCAGCTGGGACTCAGGAGGCAGCAATAGATTGGGGGTGGGACCAAATAAAAGATATGAATAATGTGGGGTGGGCGGGTGGGGGGTGTGGGAGGGCGGCAGGGGTGGAGAACCGCTTCGGTGACATCATATCGTCACTGCTACCGGCTCGGTCGAACTGGACCGAACTGGGAGGAACCCACCACTGCTCTAGTCCTTCTTTTCCATCAGGTGGCTGGTTGTAACCTGAATTCCACAACTGTATTACTGTACTTAAAGTAATTGACATGTTCAATGTGGAGAATGTGATGAAATTGAGTAGCCTGGGCTTTGTGTTTGAATCTGACTCTTGTGTTTCAACATGGCAAGCTGATCACTACATATAACACTGGAACCCAGTCAGTCCCTATTCATTTGTCCGTGGGCTGTTGAGAGGTACATCAGAAAGCACCTGACTCTTTCTCTGAAGATGCCAGCTACTGATGCTGGTGAAAATAATCCAGCAAAATGGAACTAGTCCATGGCCATTCAGTCAAAAACTTCAACATCATTTCAAATTACCATATGGTTACAAAATAAGTACAAAAGGAGCCTGGATAGCTCAACAGACTAAAAGCCTGTTATTAACATTAAGCTGTCTGCAATTATTGCAAGTTCGAATCTCCCCAGGCTCAAGGTTGACTCAGCCTTCCATCCTTTCTAAGGTAGGTAAAATGAGGAGCCAGATTGTGGGGGCAATAAGCTGACTTTGTATAAAATATACAAAAATATGAAGGCTGTTGCTTAACGCATTGTAAGCTGCCCTGACTCTCTGGAGAAGGGCGGCATATAAACCTAATTTAAAAAAAATGGCAATCCACACAATACATCAACATATAAAACACCAAGGGCTTCAGGAATGCCGCCAGGTTGAGAACCATTCAGATTTCAGGGGTAATCTCATTCCAGAGGACAGGCCATCACTTCAGAAAAGGTGGATTCTTGGATTCTGAAATAAGACAGTATATAACAGAGGGAACTAGAATGTCCCTATTCTGCTGGATGGTTCCAGCAGAGGTGGTATTCAGCAGGTTCTGACCAGTTCTGGAGAATTGGTAGCAGAAATTTTGAGTAGTTTGGAGAACTGGTAAATACCACTTCTGACTGGCCCCACCCCATCTATTCTCTGCCTCCCAAGTCCCAGCTGTTCAGAAGGAAATGGGGATTTTGCAGTAACCTTCCCTTGGAGTGGGGAGGGAATGGAGATTTTACAGTATCCTCCCCAGGGGTGGGTTCTACTTACCTTTACTACCAGTTTGCAGCGGGGCCGCACAGAAGCATTTTGATGACGTCGGGGTCGGTGGGCGGAGCCTCCCACCGGTTTTACTACCAGTTCTATAGAACCGGTGCGAACCGGGGGCAACCCACCACTGAACCTTTCCCTGGAGTGGGGTGGGAATGGAGATTTTACAGTATCTGCCATGCCCACAGAACCGGTAGTAAAAAAATTAGAACCCCACCACTGGGTTCCAGTCATGCGGAAACTGCAGGGGATGTGAAGTCACTCAGATCACCAGGCCCTGTGCCATGTAGGGCCTCATAGTTAATAACTAGCACCTTGAATCACATCCAGAAGCACACGGACATCCAGTGCAACTCACAAGCAGAGGTGTCACATGCGCATATTGAGGCAATCCCATCATTGTCTGCATTCTGGGCCAGCTGAAGCTTCCAAATGGACTTCAAGGTCAGTCTCATGCAGTGTTACAGTGGTTGACCTGTGAAATTACAAGTCTGTGATGAACTGGAGGGCAGTTTGTTTCAAGGAAGGGCACAAATGGAGGTTTGCAAATGTCCTGTTGGCCATAACTGCCACTTGGTCTTCAAGTTCCATGGCTTCCATGGCTTAGGACCCGGCTACTTACGGGACCGCCTACTACCACAAACAGCCTCCCACCAGCCGGTACGCTCTCATAGAGAGGGGCTCCTCCAGGTGCTGTCAGCCAAACAATGTCGACTGGCGGCCCCTAGGGGGAGGGCCTTCTCTGTGGGGGCACCTACTATCTGGAACGAGCTCCCCCCGGAGATACGGAGGATCCTGGATCTGCGCACTTTCCGCTGTGCTTTGAAAACACTCCTATTCCAGCAAGCCGGCCTGGCCTAATTTTTTCCCCTTCTTCTAAATTTTTAAACTCAAATTTTAATTCGTTTTAAATTATTGGGGGTTTTAAATTGTCTCAGGCAAAAATTATTTAATTGGGTTTTAATCATGTCTTAACTTTTGTATTTATGTGTTTTATTTCATGCCTGTTCACCGCCCTGAGTCCTTCGGGAGTAGGGCGGTATACAAATTTAATAAAATGAAATGAAAATGAAATGAAGTTGGAACTATGAGTCCAAGAAGATCCCTGAGTTGCACGCTACTTTTGATTGGGGAACTGCAACCCCATCCAGAAGTAAGGCTGGAAAATATTCAAACCAAAGTGGTCAATCATAGGTACTTGGTTTTGGTAGGAGAGAGACCTCTGAGTTGCCAGGGTTGGTTTCATCCAAGTCTAAACAACCTCCAGGCCCTGCAACACAGCTTTGACAGCCCCACTTGGATGGCCTGGAGTTGAACATTGTAATTAAATGTCATCAGTATATTGACAATACCATACCTCAAACCAGGGGTGAAATCCAGTAGGTTCTGACAGGTTCTGGAGAACCGGTAGCAGAAATTTTGAGTAGTTCGGAGAACCAAGAAATAACACATCTGGGTGGTCCCAGAGTGGGGCGGGAATGGAGATTTTGCAATATCCTCCCCCCAGGAGTGCAGAGGAAATGGGGATTTTGCATTATCCTTCCCATGCCACGCCCACCAAGCCACACCCACCAAGCCAAACCATGCCCACCAAGCCACACCCGCAGAACTGGTAGTAAAAAAAAATTGGATTTCACCACTGCCTCAAACTGGCAGATGACCTCATCCAATGATTTTGGGTAGATGTTGAACAGGCTAGGAGGGAGGACTGAATGCTGTAGCACCCCATATAGGAGAGCAAATTCTTCATTTCACTGGAATTGGCTGTGAAGGAAGGAAGAGAACTATTGTTATATGGTGCCCTGTCATCAGGGGTTCTCTGGGCTTGGCTGTTTTCTTGCAGACATTTCGATACCCAAACTAGGTAATAGTCGTCATCATCAGACACTAGCAGTGATGATATTACCTAGTTTGGATAATGAAACATCTGCAAGAAAACTCCCAAGCTCAGAGAGCACCAAGGATCATTTCAACTTCTGATCTACAAATAATCTCCTTTCTTGGTATGCTGTCATCCTTCAGGATGTAGAAGATAGCACTCTCAAATTCTATTGAAGAAGGTGACAATTTTTTTTAAAAAAAGGTTCCCGTAATGCAGCTTTGTATTTTATTCTGTTCCAGAGCTGAGCATTTCTAAATAATGGTGATTTACTTTGCCTTCATAATGAATCTCCAGGGATTTCCCCCAAGATTGCCTTTGAAACAAACATCAGAACAACAGAACATTGGATGACGTCTTGTCTGAAGGCATATCATCATATATGCCTCCTGGACCACCGAGAATTGAAACTGAAGACAAGGACACATGAAAAGGGTTTAGTCTCTAAGATCTCCTTCAGACATAAAGTTTTCCTTGGGTTTCCTTTCAATCAGGAAAGTCATCAAAGCCTCAGAACTGAGCTCCGTCTCGATCCTTTTAAAAATGGCTTCCGATGAGCCAGTGGCTATGCCAAAAATGCACATAATACTTCTCCTTTTTCTGCTACTGCTTGCCCAGGTATCCTGGGAGAGTCCACAAAGAAAATGCCCCTTGACTTTAAAAGAACATGGAAAATTCTGGAGAAATCATTTCAAACCAGGCCATTATGTCATTGGTGGAGTAATTTCGGCAAGGAAAGCTGTACGATCAATTTACAATTTCAACGTGATCCCCTCCAGCAAATTTTTTCTCTGGTGAGTCCTTATATGGAGGTCACTTTGCCGCCAATCCATTTCCTACTGATTTTATTTTTTCTCTTTTCTCCTTACTTACATTGCTATTGGAAATGACAAAGGTTTGGGGATTTATCAAGATTAAGGGATTGCCAAGAGTGCTGCTTTTTCCTTCAAACCCTGCAATTGGTCAGATTTCTTTAAAATCTGCTTAAAGAACATTGCTCCATAACTTTCAAGTGTGAAGCAAAAACCCAAGTCTAGTCTTCTGATCAGGGAGATCCATAATTCCGTGGTAATCCTCTCACTGATTTCCTATTCATGCAATTTATTTATTTATTTATTTATTTATTTATTAATTAATTAATTAATTAATTAATTAAATTTGATTTATATGCCACCCTTCTCCGGAGACTCAGGGCGGCTTACAATGTGCTTACAATGTGCTCAGCAATAGCCTTCATCCTTTTGTATATTTATACAAAGTCAGCTTATTGCCCCCACAAATTGGGTCCTCAATTTACCTACCTTAGAAAGGATGGAAGGCTGAGTCAACCTTGAGCCTGGCAAGATTCGAACCTGCAGTAATTGCAGGCAGCTGGACTTAATAACCAGCTAAATAACAGGGTGCATTAGACCACTTTACTACCAAGGCTCTTTGGATTAGAAGACCTCCAAGGTACCTGCCAGCTCTATTCTAATTTCTAAATAATTTAATTAATCTTCTCAGCAATTCCTTTTTTCAGATATTGTGTCACATTGTAGCCATTGGGAAAACTGTGAATGTCATCCCCTTCCAGTTCCATGCATGCTTGTAATATCCTATTTACCTTCCTGAATTAAGAACTTTACTTATTTCCATTTAAGTCAAAGAAGCAAGAAGTAAATATGACATTGATATTGAATTTGGACAGTGATGTGATCCATAATTTATGCAGGCAACAAAGACAGGAAAACTGGCATCTCCTCTCCTTCTTGATTGCCATCCGTGAGATCAACCAGAACCCTCTGATCCTACCCAACATCACTCTGGGCTACAATGTCCATGATAGTAACTTCAATGCAGAAATGAATGCTGAAGCCTTGCTAGACCTACTTTCTGCTGGAACACTGGCAAATGTTCCAAACTACAAATGTGGAAGAGAGAAAAACCTGCTGGCCCTCCTTGAAGGCACCGATTCTGACCTCTCCTACCATATTGCAACCATGCTGAGCATCTACAAAATCCCACAGGTAAGATTTGTGGATTTGAGAAAAGGACATAATTGATTTTGACCCAGGAAGTTCCCAAGCATTTAGCAGATGGGCAATAAATATTCAAACTGGACTGCAGACCTATATAAAGGTGTGTCATAAAAGATGTTTTAGAGTTTTCCTGTTTTTTGGCAGAAATTTATTTTTCATTTATTATGTCAATGAATTTTGAAAAGTAAAATCAGGGCCCTGGGGGAATATATTAGAAGCATCAATCTGTCAATCTTCAACCCAAGGAAAAATACTACCTTTTGGCTCTAGTCATTTTTGAATATTTTACTGCAATGCTCTGGGCTTTCTCCTTAGCAAGCATGTTTAGCGGTGCAGGTGTAAGGATGCTTATTTATCCAACTTTGAAAGCAATATTTTTTTTTTAATTTGATTTATATGCCGCCCTTCTCCGGAGACTCAGGGCGGCTTACAATGCGTTAAGCAATAGCCTTCATTCTTTTGTATATTTTTATACAAAGTCAGCTTATTGCCCCCACAAACTGGGTCCTCATTTCACCTACCTTAGAAAGGATGGAAGGCTGAGTCAACCTTGAGCCTTGGAGAGATTCGAACCAGCAGAAATTGCAGGCAGCTGTGTTAATGACAGGGTGCACCAAACCACTGTACTATCAAGGCTCTATGAGGAGAGATACTACACAGTCTGCCAATGAAAAATATGGAAGTCAAGAAATGATCACCCAGATCCAACTATGGATCTTGTCGTTCTTCTTAAGCGTCAATCTGGTTTAGGACTTGATGAAATATGCTCAGGGTTATAGGTCAGTGGTGAAATGTAAAATTTGTTACTACCGGTTTTGTGGGCATGGCTTTGTGGGGTGGTGGTGGTGGTAATATGACTGAGTGGGCGTGGCCAACTTTTTTTAAAAAAACTTTTAAAAACATTTTTTCTACAAAAAATGCTTTTAAAGCCTCTGGCAATCCCAGCTGACTTGCCTGATCGGCAGAGCCTTTCTTTCTTTTTTTTTAAAAAAAAGCCTCTGACGATCCCAGCTGACTTGCCTAATCGGCAGAAGCTGTTTCTTTTTTTTAAGCCTCTGATGATCCCAGTTGATCTGCCTGATCGGCAGAGGCTTTTTTTCCCTTTAAAAACATTTTTTCTATAACCTCTTCGGCCAAAGAGGTTGTAGACTAAATGCTTTTAAAAGCCTCTGATGATCCCAGCTGAGCCGCGCGATCATCAGAGGCTTTTTTTTTTTTTTTTACTTTTAAAAGCATTTTTTCGGCCAAAGAGGTTGTCGAAAAAATACTTTTAAAAATAAAAAAAAAGCCTCTGATGATTGCGCGGCTCAGCTAGGCAATGGGGGGGGGCAGGGATTTTTGCTACCGGTTCCCCGAACCACCCACTTCCATCGCTACCGGATCAGGTGATCCGGTCCGAACCGGGAGCATTTCACCCCTGCTATAGGTTGGTCTGGGATCTCAAAAAACAGAATAAGACAATGGCAACCATATTTGTATACTTGCCAGAAGAGCTAAATGGATATTTCCCTGAAGTCAACTGTTGCTTTATCTAGTATATTAAATTGAACAGGGCACTAGTCTCTTTACGCACTGCTGGCTAAGAGTAAATACTTGGTATCCATTTGCCATAGGAATGCATAGGCTCCATAGTATCCTTAAATTGGTTTCATGGACATCAGTGGTACATATGATGGCAAAGTCATTACCTGTTTTTGGTTGTCCGTAAAATGTGAGCAGGCTTCCATTCTGAAATGTGTTTCTTGTTGTTGTGAAAGATAATTGGGAAAGTGAAATGAAATTCTGGAAAGCTTTTGAAAGTATAGGAGAATATTGGGGAATATTATACTCTGAATCTAAATAGACACATATATTAAACAGTTTAATCAAGGCGCCTTGGTAGTACAGTGGTTTAAAGCACCCTGTTATTAAGACCAGCTGCCTGCAATTACTGCAGGTTCGAATCTCGCCAGGCTCAAGGTTGACTCAGCCTTCCAAAGCTAAGGTAGGTAAATTGAGGACCCAGTTGTGGGGGCAATAAGCTGACTTTGTATGAATATACAAAAGGATGAAGGCTATTGCTTAGCACATTGTAAGCCACCCTGAGTCTCCGGAGAAGGGCGGCATATAAATAAATAAATAAAATAAAATAAACTAATACTTAGAAAGAGCTGGTGAAAATGGAGAACTGGACCTCCCTTGAAGAAATAAAAGTAGTCTTGCTCCCTGTCACAATTATCTCCCAATTCACAATTTATTTACAATTTAAAGTAAAAAAAAATGATTTTGCTGGGCATGATCACTTTCTTCATTTTTTCTCCAGATCTCATATGCTTTTGTTTCTGATGATATGAATGATAAAACCCAATTTCCTTTTTTCTACCGGATGCTCCCAAAAGAAGGAACCCAATATGCAGGGATCATTAAACTGTTGCACTATTTCAGATGGACTTCAGTGGTTCTTGTCGCTCCAGAAACGGACAATGGAGAAAAGTTCTTGAAAGCTCTAACACCTTTACTGGCCAAAAATAGTATTTGTGTTGTTTTCGTGCAGTGGATCACAGTAGTCCAAACTAGGCCATTTAACATGAACCCTGCTTTGTACTACAAATGGAGACAAGTCAATGTATTTATTTACTATGCAGAATCTACTTTGCAGAGTATGTATTTCTATGGGATGGAAATCATCGAGAACGTATTTCAATTCTTGGTAAAACCTAAAATAAAAAAAATCTGGGTGGTGACAGCTATGTGGGATCTCTCTTTGAATTTGAGACCCAAAACTTTCCGATACATTGATGGTATTTTCTCTTGCTCCATCCAGTCGAAGAAGTGGATAAAATACGACACAGCTGAAGTTCTCTACTCTTCAGTCAGTCAGTTTGCCATGAAAGCTTTTACATGTTCATTTGAAAAGCATCCCTTCCCTGCTAAACGGTGGTTTAGATGCAAAGAGAGAGAAGAACTGGACACTCTGTCGCAGAAGGAGATTGAAAACACCCTTTCTCACAGCCATCATATTTACCACACCATCTGGGCTTTTGCAAGGGCCTTAGATGCTGCCTCTTTCTCCAGATCCAGGGAGAGGCTGATAGGTGGACATGCCTTGAAAGTGGAAAGGCTACGAGCTTGGCAGGTATTTCTTGCTCCATCAGAAAGATCTCCACTAAAATCAAGAATCGTGGATATGATTAGAGTAATGTTATTAATTACTATCAGTTGAGAATGGTAAAGTAAATGCAGTATAGCATATTTCTGGGTGGACACCAGAGTTTTCTCAAGAGGTATTGATTCTCGGTAATGACCAGCTACATACTGTAGATTGGGATTGAGATTGATATGGCATGGAAGAGGTCAATTTTGGGAATAAAATAGGCTCCATGAAGAGATTGCTGCTTCTCTATTCAAGAGGTTTTGTTCTGTAAATGAGCTCCTTAAGAGAAACCTTTTCTCTATCTATTGACACCACATATTTAATAAAAATCTTAAAGGCTGTCTTTTCCAGCAATGGAGAGAAAAATATTCCTAATGGTCGCTTCTTGCTATCACTAACATCTTTGATCTGGGAATTGTTGCTTCTTGACTTAACTCTTGGGGTAATAATGAAAATGTTGGGCTAGATTTGTGGAGACCCAAAAGGATAGTTGTAATGGGGAAGAATCTGAGCAGGGAATGTTATGTATACTTCCTTACGTTAATGAATAAGAGGCAGGCTGTTAAATAAATGCATTGCTTTATGATAAATAATATTTATAATATCAAATTCTTTCCAAAAATGAAGATGGTTCACAGGAACTCGGATATAAAATCAGCAATGAATCAGGACTGAGAAGGTGACTTTAATTGGTAGAATTTGTCTGGGCTAGAAAACAATGTAGAATTGGGCTTGGTGAGTACTTGGGTGGGAGATTTACAGAAAATCCCAGGGTTGCAGACTGGACTGGGGAGATTCAAAGCATATCTGATCAAAACAATAGCAGATGATTCCAATGTTCTTGCCAAGAAAATTCCATTGATATATCCATAAAATGATCAGAAATTGAAGGTTTCTTCAACCAAAAAAAGAAAAGAAAGAAAAAGAAAGAAAAAAAGAACTGGAAAAAAAAAAGAAAAAAACCCTTGATTTCTTCATCTAGTGAATCAGAAAACCTAAGCTCGAGAAGGTTGTAATTGAAACCAAGTGATTCTTCTATTAAAGGCTACAGTTTTTCTTACTGATGTTATCCTTACCCTACCAGCTTCATCATTTCCTGCAGAACACCCAGTTTCACAACAGTTCCATGGATGGGGTGTATTTGGCCAAGAATGGCGAGTTGGCAGCTGACTTTGACATTGTGAACTATGTGAAATTTCCAAATAGATCTCTCCTTCGAGTGAAATTTGGAAGTTTTGCAAGAGAGAAATCCCAGGAACCCAGATTTGTCATTGACCAAGATACCACTGTATGGCCCCAGTGGTTTAACAAGGTAGCAAAAACCAATTTCTAATATTTCTAATTTTTTTATCACCAGTACTAATAAGTACAACACATTCTCTGTGCATCTCATTTAGAAGTATCTGTGGGAATCTCACTGTGACTGGAGAGAATCTCTCCCTAAGGTTCGTCTGTAACATATGCTACTCTTTTTTTTCAGTTCAAGTACTGGGGTGAGGATTCCTGCATGAAACACGATTTTTAAAAATTTAGTAACTCCAAATTGCCTGCTTTGCACATTAGATTGGGGAGCTAGCAGTCCTATGATTCCTAACAGTGGTGGGTTGCTACCGGTTCGCCCCGGTTTGGGCGAACTGGTAGCAGCGGTGGCGGCAGAAGGCTCTGCCCACCCTCCCAGACATCTCTGTGCACACGCAGAAGCTTCTATGCATGTGCAAAATTGTCACGTGCATGCGCGTATGTCCACTAGCGAACTGGTAGCGAAAGAAATTGAAACCCACTACTGATTCGTACAGAATAAAACCTATCATGAATAATAGAAAAGACAGGAAACTAATGCAGAGTTTTGTAGGAAGAATTGTTTTTTGGAGCTGTTTTAAACTATCACGATTCACTTCTCAGTTTAATAAACTGAATACATACATTATATAGTAACCTGATAAGGATTAGTCATAGGAATGTTCCAGGGGTGGCTTCTAAAATTTTTTACTACCGGTTTTGTGGGCGTGGCTTATTTCGTGGGGGCGGCTTGAGGGTCATGTGACAATTCTTTAGGATTTAGCAGAGGTACTGGTCTATCAGGCCTTTAACTGCTTGCAGAGTTGTACCGGTCTACCCATTTATTTTTGCAGGCACTGGTCTACCCATTTATTTTTGCAGGCACTGGTCTACTCATATATTTTTGCAGGCACTGGTCTGCCCATTTATTTTTGCAGGAACCAGTCTACTCATTTGTTTTTGGAGGCACCGGTCTACCACCAAACTGCCTTTTACCACTGATCAGCTGTAAGGCGGCCCTTTGAAGGCCCGCGGCAACAGTTTAAACAGTTTTTCGTTATAGCCCATCAGCTGGGACTCAGGAGGCAGCAATAGATTGTGGGTGAGGCCAAATAAAAGCTAAGAATAACATGGGCGTGGGTGGGTGGGTGGCTGGGGCGGGGGGGCAGAACCAGTTCGGTGAGGTCATATTGTCACCACTACCGGCTCGGCGAAACCGGGCGGAACCAGGAAGAACCCACCACTGGAATGTTCCAAATGTTTCTCTTTCAAACATATTTGGCCTATATCTGAAATTCCCATTAGGACCTTACTGATTCTACATTACTATTCCTTTATTCAACAAGTCATCCTTAAACTGTATTCCTTTATGTTCCCCGTTTTTTTCCATCTGCTTAGAGTCTGCCTCCTTCCAGGTGTGTGGAAAGTTGTCCATCTGGATTTTTCAAAGTGGGTCATGAAGGGAGGCCCATGTGCTGTTACGACTGTGTCTCCTGTGCAGAAGGCACCTTCTCTAGTCAGGAAGGTGGGTGAAAAAAATCAGCAGCAAAAACCTCTCTCCGAGGGAGATGGACACTGAAGAAATATGACAATAAATTAATACTTCCTGTAAATGTTTTGCCTGTATGTTGTTCCTTGCTTGTTCTGTTCATGAAAAAAATGGTAAGTAACTGGGAAAAGGATAATCCCTCATTAGTCTCAGTTCATACCTAACTTTTATTATTCTTTTTATTCTACTTAGGCAGTTACCCTATAAGGTTTTCTTGTTATTGGTATGGAAAGAAAAAAAAACCCAGAAAATATTAAAAATGTCCTTCTCTTCAGATGCAGATTATTGCACCAAATGTCCGGAAGATCATCATCCAAATAAGGAACAAGATCAGTGTCTCCCTAAGGAAATAAGCTTTCTCTCCTATCAAGAATATTTGGGAATCATTGTGGTTTCACTTGCAGCCTTCTTGTCCTTAATTACTGCCTTAGTGTTAGCAATCTTCACTAAATACAGAGATACTCCCATTGTCAAAGCCAATAATCGGAACCTCTCCTACATCCTTCTCATCTCACTCCTGCTTTCTTTCTTAACAACCTTCCTCTTCATTGGACGCCCAAGGAGAGTCACCTGCCTTTTTCGACAAACAGCCTTCAGCATAATCTTCTCAGTTGCTGTTTCTTCTGTCTTGGCCAAAACAATCATGGTGGTGCTAGCCTTCCTGGCTACAAAGCCAGGAAACAGAGTGAGAAAATGGCTGGGAAGGAGTTTGACTAACTCCATCATCCTTTGTTCTTCCAGTATTCAGGCGGTCATCTGCAGCATCTGGCTGGTGGTCTCTCCTCCATTTCCTGATTCTGATATGCACTCCCAGTCAGGAGAGATTGTACTTCAGTGCAACGAAGGCTCTCTTCCCATGTTTTATGTTGCTCTTGGTTACATGGGCCTCCTGGCCACCATCTGCTTCATAGTGGCTTTCCTGGCCAGGAACCTCCCTGGGACCTTCAACGAAGCCAAGCTGATCACCTTCAGTATGCTGGTCTTCTGTAGCGTCTGGGTGTCTTTTGTACCCACCTACCTGAGCACCAAAGGGAAGTACATGGTGGCTGTGCAGGTCTTCTCCATCTTGGCCTCCAGTGCTGGCCTGCTGGGCTGCATCTTCATGCCCAAGTGCTACATTATTTTGATAAGACCAGATCTGAATATAAAGGAACAGTTAATAGTGAAAACATAAATCATTCATTTTCTGCATTTTTCCTCTCCAGATTATAAATTTACATAATCCTCTCCTATCTCAAAAAATATTTGTATGAGACTTTAAGTTGTGTGGACTTCAATTTTTACAGATTGTAACAATGATGATGTCAGATAGGAATTCTTGGAAGTCTATACATTTGCCAAGACTGGCAAATGCTGTTCTAGAAAATTCTTTAATATTAGAGGTGCAATCTCTACTTTAGTGGGAAGCATTTTCTATCTGTTTAGAATAATGGATTTACTTTTTTATGGTTATTATATTATTATTACTATTATTATTTCTCTTTTATTCATTAAACCTGAAATTCAGTCAACTGAACATTTAAAAATGTGTCACAAATACGATTGACTGGTGCTAATGTTTGATACGAGTTGCTGCCAGCATCCTATCAACCAAGTATCTTCTTAAAATATAAGATGTTCTGAGTAGCGCAGTTTTTTTCCAGTTCCACTGGTGTTATTGCAGGAAGCTGCAATTTCTTGATGTGTTTTGTAAAATTCTTGGACATGGTACCAAGTGCCCCAATGACAATGGGTATCACCATTACATGTTTAATCCATAGCCATGTAGTTTCGATGGCCAGGCCGCGATATTTTGTGATTTTTTTCGAGTATTTTATTTTATATTTCTCTGTCATCATAATATAAAATGCATCCGTTACTTAATAAAAACATAATACAAGTATAACAATAAAAGCATCAAATCAACTCAAATCACTTCAGGTCAAATGAAGAAACAGAAACAAACAGAAAAGGCAACTCTCAGAAGTGTGGGATTTGCACTCATTGCAACCCAAAAATAGGTGGGTTGTTTTGAATCAAGTGCAGTTTCTGAATATACCTTAGGGCAGTGTTTCTCAACCTTGGACACTTGAACACTTGACTTCTAGTCCAGGCTTGAACTCTGACTGAAAAGGATCTGGATAATTTACTTTATCTAGGTTGCTGTGAAGTTGGTTCACTACTACATTATCACCACCTTTTTTCAAAAGGACAGGTTGGAAACCTGTCAGTAGTTGTCTAACATCAGTGAGTCCATGATGGCGTCTTCAGGAAGGGATGTACCGCAGCCTTCTTCATGCTATCCAGCTCTTCTGGAACAAGCACTGACAATTTTGCAGACCCAAATGGTCATTGCTATTCCTGTTGCCTATACAACTGGGAGAGTCAGTGAACAGCTAGCAAATGGCAGAAGACAACTCAGATAGCATGCTACCGTCAGAGGCCAAACATCAAAGGACCGCTACATAAAGCAAGACAATGCTCTAGTCACCCCTAACATATCTATCTAGGAGGAGTCAAGGCTACAGTGATTCCAAGGGATTTTATCAGCAAAATTCCGTGCAAACTGGTCACCAGTTACCAGGTGGGAGAATGTAGGTCTATTTTCCCCTAAATGGAAAATGAAACCCATTATACAGGGCTGCTAGACATCAACTGTTTAATAACGAAGGGGAAGTAAGCACTTTCTTATTGGCACAGTGGGGAGCTTAGATCTGACCCATGGGGCCACTCTGGAAACAGCCAAGGACCTGCCCGTGGTGCCTCTGTCAGCAAAAATGGAGCTTGTGCCAACAGAGGCACCGCGGGCCAGTTTCCCTGGTAGAGGGTTGCAGGAGGCTATCGAACTCAGGGGCCCATTGTCTCTGGCAGAGCACTTGGGCCACACAGGCACCCCTGACATGAGTGACGTTGACCTGGCCATGCTCACCCTGACCACGCCCACCCTGGCCTCCCACAGTCAAACACAACCCTGATGTGGCCCTCAGTGAAATCAAGTTTGACACCCATGACTTAGACTGGGTGTCGGCAACCCGTGACTCCGGAGCTGCATTTGGCTCTTTGGCCCCTCTGCTCTGGCTCCCTGTACCATCACTAGTTGGCCCCACCCCTCGCCCCTTTCATTTTTTTGGATATTTTTTGAAATCCAGGATGGCTGAGGAACGATCGCCAGCTGCGGTGGAGGCTTCCCTTTGGGCGATCCTCCACCCCCTCTTCCTCTTGTGATCCCCTGGCGGGCTGTGGCTGAGCCGGGAGCATGCACACGCATGGGGAGACCCTCCTCAAGCAAGCGCCAAAGAGCAGGAAAGGGGCAGGTGGGCTGGGCCGGCCAGTTGCCCACTTAAGGAGGGTCTCCCCACATGTGCGCACACTCCCGGCTCAGCCACAGCCTGCCAGGGGATCACAAGAGGAGGAGAGGGGGTCACCGGAGAGTGCAGGAGTGAAGTGGCCCTGTACCTGCATTCACGCCAAATTTGCTCGTAAGGCAGCCTTCACTTCCTATCACTTCAGGCTGGAGTTCATGCCCTCCGCGCTCAGCAGAAGAGCTGCCGGGGGGTGGGGGATGACACGGCAAGGTGATGGCTCGAGCCTCAGTGCAGGAGAGAAGCCACGTCCTGTTGCACCCTGTTAAGACCCTCCTTAAGTGTGCATGCCCTTGCTGCACTTTGTCGCTTGGTTGCGGAGGCTCTCCCCACGTGTGCGCACACTCCTGGCTCAACCATGGTCGGTCAGGGGGTCGTGAGAGGAAAAGGAGGGTGGGAAGGAGGACGGTCACCCGAAGGGAAGCCTCCGTTGCTGCTGGCGATCTTTTTTCAGCCAATCCGGATTTCCAAAAAGAAGAAATAAAGAGAGTAGCAAAGTGCCCCAAAAAGAGCTTGCTGGCTTGGCCCAGCCACGGCTTTCCGAGAGAGACACAGACACAGACATGCACGCACACACACACACATGGGGGAGAGTGAGAGACATAAAAACACAGTGATACACAGAAAGGGTGTGTGAGAGAGACATAGACACATACAAAGTGATACACAGAGAGAGGGAGAGAGATATAGACATGCACACAGTGATACACAGAATGGGGGAGAGGGGAATAGGGAGAGGGGAGAAAGATAAAGAGTGAGAGAAACATGGGGAGAGGAGAGAGGGAGGAGAAATGGGAAGATAGGGAGTGGGACAGAGAGATAGAGATAGAGAAGGGGGAGGGAGAGAGAGATAGAGGGGGAGAGAGAGGGGAAGATAGGGAGAGGGGGAGAGAGAGACAGAGAGAATGGCTTTATGGTTAGGAAGGTGTGGCTAGGGGGGTCATGTGACTGGGTGGGAATGAGTGACATCGTGTTGGCCACGCCCACCCAGGTTTTGTGGCTCCCGGTATGTGTTTTTTCTGTGGGAAACGGGTCCAAATGGCTCTTTGAGTGTTTAAGGTTGCAGACTCCTGACTTAGACATATATATCACTTTACAGCCCTCTCTAAGCGGTTTACAGAGTCAGCATATTATTGCCCCCAACAATTTTGGGTCCTCATTTTACCCACCTCGGAAGGATGGAAAGCTGAGCCAGCCTTGAGCCTGGTGAGATTTGAACTGCCAAACTGCAGTCAGCTGGCAGTCAGCAGAAGTAGCCTGCAGTACTGCACCCTTAACCACTGTGCCACCATGGCGTCTACTGTATATTTGTAATGTATAGATGAACTTAAATGTCAGTACTTTGTACCAGACATGTACAGCCCAGGAATTCAGAAACTCTTGGTTTATAAGCCAGCACCTTACCCACTACACCAAACTGTTTTTCATAATACATGAAATTTTAAAAGTGTGTTTTATTGTAAACTGCTCAGAGGGGTTCAGCTATTGGATGCTTTAAAAAGTTAATAAATATAATGAAATAAATGTTTATCTGTTCTTATCCATGCCCTTCAGATCTATGCGGTCAGGTTTCCTAAAATGCTACATTCCCCCATTACATCAGAATCCTTCTCTCTGGTGAAAAGGTAGCTAAAATCTCTGCCTTCAGAAAATCATCAGAGATGACCGAGCAGTCTCCAGCACCTTTGAAAAACATGTTTTCTTGGCTTTGCAGAGCAAATTTGGGGTATCACAAGAGTTAAAATCTTCCATATGGTGATTTGTGTTGTCTTCTTAATGAATCTCCAGGGACTTTTCCTACAACTGCCTTTGACATAAATATCAGAACAGAGAGGACATGGGATGATATCTTGGCCTTGCGTCTGAAGCGACAGTTCTATAATTGCTCCACAGAAAACTGACATTCAAGGCATGACTGTAAGAAGAACTTCTTTCCTAAGATCCCCTTCAGAGATAAACCTTCTCTTGCTTCACACTGCATCAGGAGAATCACCAAAGCCTTAGACTTTACCTGCTTCCAATCCTGTTCCTCATTGCTTGGGAAAAGTAAAGTGGTTAAAAATGCAAAGAGAGAATCTTCTCCTTATTTTGCTTCTGCTTTCCCAAATAACCTGTGAGGTGCTGAAGGCAAAATGCTCCTTAACTTCACCACGAAATGCACTAGACTGGAAGTATCATTTCAAGCCTGGTGATTATCTCATTGGTGGGATCATCTCTGCAAATAAAGCTATACGTCCCCTTTACAACTTCAGTGCAAGTCCATCCAGTCAAGTTTTTCTCTGGTGAGTCAATTTCGGCAGATGGAGTTGCTGCTTCTTCATTTGCTGCTGATCTCTCTCTCTCTCTCTCTCTCTCTCTCTCTCTCTCTCTCTCTCTCTCTCTCTCTCTCTCTCTCTCTCTCTCTCTCTCTCTCTCTCTCTCTCTCTCTCTCTCTCTTTGCTGCTGGGGATGAGAAAGTCTTTGGGGATCCATCAACACTAAAATCACATCAAATGCATGTCCTGCAATTTGGAACATGAACAACATTATTTACATCGATAATCCAGTCCAATGAGGTCCCATGACATAGCTGGTCCTGCAAGGACAGCTATAGGCCAATGACCCTGAGCTGATCCCGAACTCTCTTTTATACACTTTTTCTAATGGCCACACACAGATGGGCACTTTCTTGCAACATTTCATAGACTGTTTCCTTGTTCTTTCTTGCTGACCATCAGTTTCTATATTCACCTGTGTACATCTGAAACCTCTATCCATCTGCTACTTTCAGTTCCTTATTTCTCACAGTTTCATTGTTCTAGTTCAAATATACTCTCAAAACCATCTACTTTGCTAAATCATATTACACAAATTGTAACAGCTCAGCAGATTACAAATAGTTTGTTGTCATTATGAAACCATCCCAGATGAAGACTTTAGTTCGTATCTCTTTCTTGGGGCCTGCTATCAATCACTTAGGCCTTATCAAATCGAATAGATGAATAGGCTATATTTTCATTTCCCACACACCTACAGTTTCTATTTAATATGTCATTTTTATGAAGATCAACAGAGAAGTAGATCAGAAGAGGAGAAAACCTGGACATTGGTAGTCAAGGCAAAGGTTCCACTGAGGCCAATTTGGTTTTCTTTGTTGACACAGATTGATTGATTACATTCAATTAATGCCATTAAGTCATTCTCAACTCCTGTTCTTTCAAGTCTCCCAAGCATACAGTCATCAGTAGTGTAACTGAGTCCACCCATCTTGCTGCTGGCTGTCTTCTTCTCTTTCCTTCCAGCTTCCCCAGCATTTTAGCCTTCTCCAGAGATTCAGGTCTTCAAGTAGGATAATTGGAGTCTGGTCACTTGTACCTCAAGTGAGTGAGTTGATTTCTTTGATGATCAGTAGTTTTTATTAACTGTCCATGATATTGTCAGGAGTCTTCTCCAACCAATGTTCAAGTCTCAATATTTTTCTTACTTTGCTTCTTCATTTTTCCCTTCCATAAAGTGGAATGACTTGAATTGGATGATTCTGATCTTTATAGGTATAGACTCATTGCAGCATTTGAAAATATTTTCCAAAGTCTTCATGACTACTTTACCAAGTGCTAGCCTGTGCCATATTTCTTGACTGCTTGTTCCTTTAGTATTGACGGTTGATCCTAACGGGAGAAATTTTCCTACACTTCATTATCTTAACAGAATATCAAAATTGGAAGGGAACTTGGAGGTCTTCTTATCTAACCCCATGTTCAAGCAGGAAACCTTATTCCATTCCAGACAAGTGGCTGCCCAATCTCTTCTTAAAATCCTCCAGTGATGGAGCACCCACAACTTCTGAAGGCAAGCCATTTCACTGGTTATTTGTTCTCTCAGGAAATTTCTTCTTAGTTCTAGATTAGATCTCTCCTTGATAAGTTTCCATCTATTGCTTCTTGTCTTGCCTTCAAGTGCCTTGGAGAATAGATTGACCCTCCTCGTCTTTGTTACGGCCCCTTAAATATTGGAAGACTGACATCATGTCAACCCTAGTCTTTCTCTAGGTATACCCAATTCCTGCAACCCAATTTTTGCAACTATTCATTTTTTAACCTCCAGTCCTCTAATAATCTTTGTTGCTCTGTACACTTTCTAGAGTCTCAACATCTTCTTTATATTGTGGTGACCGAAACTGGATGAAGTATTCCAAGTGTGGTCTTACAAAAAGTAGTATAAAGTGCTACTAACACTTCATCTGAACTTGATACTATCCTTCTGTTGATGCAGCCTAGGACTGCATTGGATTTTTTTTGGCATATGATAGCTCATATTTAAGTGGTTGCCCACTAGGATTCCTAGATCCCTTTCACAGTTCCAAGGACTGAGAAGGATACCACCTATTCTATACCTGTGCGTCTGGTTTTTCTTTTGTTACATTTTTATTTTACTCAAAATATTAAAATACAAAATCCAAAGAAAAAATTAAACAAAGACAAAACAAAATTAGACAAAAACATTAAAAAGTGAAAAACATATTATTATATAAACTTTTACATCTGTTTGCAACTGCATTGACCTGTCATACATTTGTATCTATGAAGAAAAACAGTTAATGTGAATAAACATATAAAGGTTGAACTGCTGCATAATATTACTATGGAAGTGAAAATAGCCTATGTAGGGTTCAGTTGCAGATCAGATTAAAAGCAACAGGATGCCCAGGAAGAACTTTCCAATATATTAAAAATCAGCAAAAATATTATGAATTCTAGAATAGCAGTAAAACTGAATTTCCTTTTTCCCTTCTTTTATGTGTCACATATAGTACACAGAATGTTCCTCCATTATTTAGTTTTTAATTTAGAAGTTGAATATGCCAAAATTAAGTACAAGAATGTCAAGTACAAGAGTTCTCCTTCGAGGGAGATGAATGGTCTAGAAACAGGGAATGTAAAATCAATTGATCGATCAATCAATCCTTTTGATCATTTAATCAACCTTCTCAGTGGTTCCTCAGTTGTATATCACCAGTGTCACTCATGCCTGTCACATACTATTTATCTTCCTGAATTAAGAATTTATTTATCTCCATTTAAGTCAAAGAAGCAAGAAGTAAATATGACATTGACATTGAGCTTGCTTAGTGATATGATACACCATTCATATATGTAGGAATTATAAACGGGATAACTGGTACCTCTTGTCCTTCTTGATTGCCATCCGTGAGATCAACCGGAATCCTCTGATCTTACCCAACATTACTCTGGGCTATAAAGTCCATGACAGTAACTTCAATGCAGAAATGAATGCTGAAGCCCTGCTAGACGTACTTTCTACAGGGGAGGCAAATGTTCCAAACTACAAATGTGGAAGAGAGAAAAATCTGCTAGTCCTCCTTGAAGGCACCGATTCTGACCTCTCCTACCATATTGCAACCATGCTGAGCATCTACAAAATCCCACAGGTAAGATTTGTCGATTTGAGACAAGGTCTTAATTGATTTTGACCTAGGAAGTTCCCAAGCATTTAACAGATGGGCAATAAATATTATATATCTATATCTATATCTATATCTATATCTATATCTATATCTATATCTATCTATCTATCTATCTTTAGTTATTCGGGTCTTCTCCCACGTAAAATTGGAAGTGTCGAAACGTCGCCAAGACACTTCCAATTTTACGTGGGAGAAGACCCGAATAACCAAAGACCTACATACAAACACCCGCGAAAACCTGAGAAAATATATATGTGTGTGTGTGTGTGTGTGTGTGTGTGTCATAAAAGATATTTTAGTGTTTTCCGGCATAAATTTATTTTTTATTTATTATGCCAATCAATTTTTAAAGGTAAAAATTGCGCCGAATATATTAGAATATATTAGAAGCACCAATCTGTCAACCTTCAACCCAAGGAAAAATACTACCATTTGGCTCTAGTCATTTATGAATATTTTACTGCAATGCTCTGGGCTTTCTCCTTAGCAAGCATGTTTAGCAGTGCAGGTATAAGGATGCTTATTTATCCAACTTTGGAAGCAATATGAGGAGAGATACTACACAGTCTGTCAAGGAAAAATATGGAAGTCAAGAAATGATCACTCAGATCCAACTATGGATCTTGTAGTTCTTCCTAAGTGCCAATCTTGTTTCATAGTTCTTGGATGAAATATGCCCAGGGCTAATAGGTTGGTCTGGGATCTCAAAAAACAGAATAAGACAATGGCAACCACATTCGTATACTTGCCAGAAGAGCTGAATGGATACTTCCTTGTAGTCAACTGTTGCTTTATCTACAATATCAAACTGAACAGGGCACTGGTCTGTTTATGCACTGCTGGCTAAGACTAAGGCTAGGATCCATAGTATCCTTAAGTTGGTTTCATGGACATCAGTGGTATATATGATGGCAATATCTTTAGCTGTTCTTGGTTGTCTGTAAAAAGTAAACACATTCTGAAATGTGTTTCTTGGTGTTGTGAAAGATAATTGGGAAAGTGAAATGAAATTCTGGGAGGCTTCATCTCTTTTGGAAGTGTAGAATATTAGGGAGTTCAATACTCTGCATCTGAACAGACACATATATTAAACAGTTTGATTTAACTCACACTTGGAAAAAGATGGTGAGAATGAGAAGGGATTATGTGTTCTCATGAACTGGACCTCCCTTGAAGAAATAAAATCAGTCTTCTTCCTTGTCACAATTATCTCCCAATTTACAATTTATTTACAATTTAAAGTAAAAATATTGATTTTGCTGGGCATGATCACTTTCTTCATTTTTTCTCCAGATCTCATATGCTTTTGTTTCTGATGATATGAATGATAAAACCCAATTTCCTTTTTTCTACCGGATGCTCCCAAAAGAAGGAACCCAATATGCAGGGATCATTAAACTGCTGCTCTATTTCAGATGGACTTCAGTGGTTCTTGTCGCTCCAGAAACGGACAATGGAGAAAAGTTCTTGAAAGCTCTAACACCTTTACTGGCTAAAAATAGTATTTGTGTTGTTTTCGTGCAGTGGATCACAGTAGTGCAAACTAAGCCATTTAACATTAACCCTGCTTTGTACTACAAATGGAGACAAGTCAATGTATTTATTTACTATGCAGAATCTACTTTGCAGAGTATGTATTTCTATGGGATGAAAATAATCGAGGACATATTTAAATTCTTGGTAAAACCTAAAATAAAAAAAATCTGGGTGGTGACAGCTATGTGGGATCTCTCTTTGAATTTGAGACATAAAACTTTCCGATATGTTGATGGTATTTTCTCTTGCTCCATCCAGTCAAAGAACTGGATAAAATACGACCCAGCTGAAGTTCTCTACTCTTCAGTCAGTCAGTTTGCCATGAAAGCTTTTACATGTTCATTTGAAAAGCATCTTTTCACTGCTAAAAGATGGGTTAGATGCAAAGAGAGAGAAGAACTGGACACTCTGTCGCAGAAGGAGATTGAAAACACCCTTTCTCACAGCCATCATATTTACCACACCATCTGGGCTTTTGCAAGGGCCTTAGATGCTGCCTCTTTCTCCAGATCCAGGGAGAGGCTGATAGGTGGACATGCCTTGAAAGTGGAAAGGCTACGAGCTTGGCAGGTATTTCTTGCTCCATCAGAGAGATCTCCACTAAAATCAAGAATCTTGAATACTATCAGTAATGCTATTAATTACTATCAGCTGAGAATGGTAAAGTAAATGCAGTATAGAATATTTGTGAGTGGACACCAGAGTTTTCTCAGAAGGTATTTATTCTCAGTAATGACCAGCTACATACTGTAGATTGGGATTGAGATTGATATGGCATGGGAGAGGTCGATTTTGGGAATAAAATAGGCTCCATGAAGAGACTGCTGCTTCTGTATTCAAGAAGTTCTGTTCTGTAAATGAGCTCCTTAAGAGAAACCTTTTGTTTATCTATTGACAAAATAGATAGACATATTTAATAACACAGCCTTAATTAATGAATAAGAGGCAGGCTGTTAAATAAATGCATTGATTTATGATAAATAATATTTATAATATCAAATTCTTTCCAAAAATGAAGATGGTTCACAGGAACTCGGATATAAAATCAGCAATGAATTAGGACTGAGAAGGTGACTTTAATTGGTAGAACTTGCCTGGGCTAGAAAATAATGTAGAATTGGGCTTGGTGAGTACTTGGGTGAGAGATTTACAGAAAATCCCAGGGTTGCAGACTGGACTGGGGAGATGCAAAGCATATCTGATCGAAACAATAGTAAATGATTCCGATGTTCTTGCCAAGAAAATTCCATTGATTTCTTCATCTAGTGAATCAGTAACCTAAGCTCGAGAAGGTTATAATTGAAACCAGGTGATCCTTCTATTAAAGGCTGCAGTTTTTCTTACTGATGTTATCCTTACCCTGCCAGCTTCATCATTTCCTGCAGAACACCCAGTTTCACAACAATTCCATGGATGGGGTGTATTTGGCCAAGAATGGCGAGTTGGCAGCTGACTTTGACATTGTGAACTATGTGAAATTTCCAAATAGATCTCTCCTTCGAGTGAAATTTGGAAGTTTTGCAAGAGAGAAATCCCAGGAACCCAGATTTGTCATTGACCAAGATACCACTGTATGGCCCCAGTGGTTTAACAAGGTAGCAAAAACCAATTCAGTCACCATGTTTCTAATTTTTTTATCACCAGTACTAATAAGTACAACACATTCTCTCTGCATCTCATTTAGAAGTATCTGTGGGAATCTCACTGTGACTGGAGAGAATCTCTCCCTAAGGTTTGTCTGTAACATATGCTACTCTTTTTTTTCAGTTCAAGTACTGGGGTGAGGATTCCTGCATGAAACACGATTTTTAAAAATTTTATAACTCCAAATTGCCTGCTTTGCACATTAGATTGGGGAGCTAGCAGTCCTAAGATTCCTAACAGTGGTGGGTTGCTACCGGTTCGCCCCGGTTTGAGTGAACTGGTAGCAGCGGTGGCGGCAGAAGGCTCTGCCCACCCTCCCAGACATCTCTGTGCATGCGCGTATGTCCACTAGCGAACTGGTAGCGAAAGAAATTGAAACCCACTACTGATTCCTACAGAAGAAAACCTATAGTGAATAATAGAAAAGACAGGAAACTAAGGCAGAGTTTTGCAGGAAGAATTGTTTTGGGGAGCTGTTTTAAACTATCACAATTCACTTCTCAGTTTAATAAACTGAATACATACATTATATAGTAACCTGATAAGATTAGTCATAGGAATGTTCCAGGGGTGGGTTCTAAAATTTTTTACTACTGGTTTTGTGGGCGTGGCTTATTTCGTGGGGGCAGCTTGAGGGTCATGTGACAATTCTTTAGGATTTAGCAGAGGTACTGGTCTACCAGGCTTTTAACTGCTTGCAGAGCTGTACCGGTCTGTCCATTTATTTTTGCAGGCACCGGTCTACTCATTTGTTTTTGGAGGCACTGATCTACTCATGTATTTTTGCAGGCACCGGTCTACTCATTTGTTTTTGGAGGCACCGGTCTACCACCAAACTGCCTTTTACCACTGATCAGCTGTAGGGCGGCCCTTTGAAGCCCCGCGGCAAGAGTTTAAACAGTTTTTCCTTATAGCCCATCAGCTGGGACTCAGGAGGCAGCAATAGATTGTGGGTGGGGCCAAATAAAAGGTAAGAATAACGCAGGGGTGGGTGGGGCGAGGGCGCAGAACTGGTTTGGTGAGGTCATATCGTCAACGCTACTGGCTCGGCAGAACTGGACGGAACTGGGAGGAACCTACCACTGGAATGTTCCAAATGTTGCTGTTTCAAACGTATTTGGACTACATCTGAAATTCCCATTAGGACCTTACTGATTCTACCTTACTATTCCTTTATTCAACAAGTCATTCTTAAACTGTATTCCTTTATGTTCCCCATTTTTTTCCCTTCTGCTTAGAGTCTGCCTCCTTCCAGGTGTGTGGAAAGCTGTCAATCTGGATTTTTCAAAGTGGGTCATGAAGGGAGGCCCATGTGCTGTTACGACTGTGTCTCCTGTGCAGAAGGCACCTTCTCCAGTCAGGAAGGTGAGTGAAAAAATCAGCAGCAAAAGCCTCTCTCTGAGGGAGATGGACATTGAAGAAATATGACAATAAATTAATACTTCCTGTAAATGTTTTGCCTCTATGTTGTACTTTGCTTGTTCTGTTCATGAAACAAATGGTAAGTAGCTGGGAAAAGGACAATTCCTCATTAGTTCATACCTAACTTTTATTATTCTTTTTATTCTACTTAGGCAGTTACCCTATAAGGTTTTCTTGTTATTGGTATGGAAAAAAAAATAAAACAGAAAATATTAAAAATGTCCTTCTCTTCAGATGCAGATTATTGCACCAAATGTCCGGAAGATCATCATCCAAATAAGGAACAAGATCAGTGTCTCCCTAAGGAAATAACTTTTCTCTCCTATCAAGAATATTTGGGAATCATTGTGGTTTCACTTGCAGCCTTCTTGTCCTTAATTACTGCCTTAGTGTTAGCAATCTTCACTAAATACACAGATACTCCCATTGTCAAAGCCAATAATCAGAACCTCTCCTATATCCTTCTCATCTCAGTCCTGCTTTCTTTCTTAACAACCTTCCTCTTCATTGGACGCCCAAGGAGAGTCACCTGCCTTTTTCGACAAACAGCCTTCAGCGTAATCTTCTCAGTTGCTGTTTCTTCTGTCTTGGCCAAAACAATCATGGTGGTGCTAGCCTTCCTGGCTACAAAGCCAGGAAAGAGAGTGAGAAAATGGCTGGGAAGAAGTTTGACTAACTCCATCATCCTTTGTTCTTCCAGTATTCAGGTGGTCATCTGCAGCATCTGGCTGGTGGTCTCTCCTCCATTTCCTGATTCTGATATGCACTCCCAGTCAGGAGAGATTGTACTTCAGTGCAACGAAGGCTCTCTTCCCATGTTTTATGTTGCTCTTGGTTACATGGGCCTCCTGGCCACCATCTGCTTCATAGTGGCTTTCCTGGCCAGGAACCTCCCTGGGACCTTCAACGAAGCCAAGCTGATCACCTTCAGCATGCTGGTCTTCTGTAGTGTCTGGATGTCTTTTGTACCCACCTACCTGAGCACCAAAGGGAAGTACATGGTGGCTGTGCAGGTCTTCTCCATCTTGGCCTCCAGTGCTGGCCTGCTGGGCTGCATCTTCATGCCCAAGTGCTACATTATTTTGATAAGACCAGATCTGAATATAAAGGAACAGTTAATAGTGAAAACATAAACCATTCATTTTCTGCATTTTTCCTCTCCAGATTATAAATTTACATACAGCCTCTCCTATCTCTAAAAATATTTGCATCAGACTTTAAGTTGTGTGGATTTCAGTTTCTACAGATTGTAACAATGATGATGTCAGATGGGAATTCTTGGAAGTCTATACATTTGCCAAGACTCGCAAATGCTCTTCTAGAAAATTCTTTAGTATTAGAGGTGCAATCTCCACTTTAGTGCGAAGCATTTTCTATCTATTTAGAATAATGGATTTACTTTTTTATGGCTATTATATTATTATTACTATTATTACTATTATTATTATCTCTTTTATTCATTAAACATGAAATTCAGTCAACTGAACATTTAAAAATGTGTCACAAATACGATTGACTGGTGCTAATGGTTGATACGGGTTGCTGCCAGCGTCCTAGGTATCAACCAAGTATCTTCTTAAAATATAAGATGTTCCGAATAGCGTAGTTTTTTCCAGTTCCACTGGTGTTATTGCAGGAAGCTGCAATTTGTTGATGTTGTCACAAGTAAATGCCTTATTCTTTTTTTTTATTGCAAAAGTTTTACAATTACATTTTCACCCCTTTCCCCCCCCCCCCTCAACCCACCCCAAACTTCCCAACCTCCCTAACCCACCCTAACCCTCCCCTCCCCCCGGACTTCTACACAATATACTCATATCAGATAAAAGGAAAAACCCTCTTTTGTATAAAACTTATATAAAACTTGAACCCCTCCCTCCCCCTTATAAATTTTCATCTTCATTACATTAAAATATTTCTATCTTAATATAACATTTTCAAATAAATTTTCATCTTCATTACATTAAAATATTTCTATCTTAATATAACATTTTCAGATAAAAGCTATTTGATACTTCCTAGTTTGATATTTGTTCTGAACATAATCTATCCACTTTTTCCATTCCCATTCATAAGTCTCTTGTGAACAATCTTTTAAATATGCTGAAATCTTCGCCATCTCTGCAAAACTGGCCATCTTCAAAGTCCATTCCTCGATCGTGGGCAAAGCTTCATTTTTCCAGTATTTACCTATCAACAATCTTGCTGCTGTTATCATGTACAATATCAATTTTGTTTCACCCAATGTAAAACCCTTAACTATACCCAATAAAAACAATTGTGGAGAAAATTGAATTTTTTTCTTCAAAACATTCTGCATGACCCACCAAATTTTTATCCAAAAAGCCTTGACTTTCCTACAGGTCCACCAAACATGATAATATGTAACATCTGAACAATCACATCTCCAACATTTAGGCTGAACATTAGGGTACATACACGACAATTTTTTGGGGTCTAAATGCCATCTATAAAACATTTTATAAAAATTTTCCCTCAAATTCTGCGACTGTGTAAATTTAACGTTCTGAACCCAAATTTTTTCCCATGTTTCCAACATCACTGGTTCCTCAAAATTTTGTGCCCACTTAATCATACAATCTTTAACTAATTCAGTTTCTGAATCCCTTTCTAACAAAACATTATAAAGTCTTTTAATATGCATTGGACCTTTCTCTTTTATATGTCTAACCAATTCTTCCTCATGCATCATAATACCAGTTTTTCGGTCCTCTTTCCATCTCAATTGCAATTGATTATATTGTAACCAAGTTAAATTAATCCCTTCAGCCAACAATGTCTGTAATGTCTTCAGCTGCCATCTGCCCGCATCTGTAAAAAGAACCTCTTTGTATAAAACCCCCCCGAGTGACATTATATTTGTATTCCACAAAGTATGACCAAGATCCAGCCATAGCGGTATTTTATAATCCCATTTGAGTCGGTGCTTCTTCCAAACTCTCATCAAAGAATCTCTAAGTATATGGCTTTTAAATACTTTATCCACTTTGTTGTCATAAAATAAGTAGGCATGCCATCCAAATTCCAAATCAAAACTTTCTGCATTCAATATTCCAGTCTTTTTTCCTCCAAACCAATCACTTGTTAAAGTCAAAGCTGCTGCGTCATAATATAACTGTAGGTTTGGAAGTTTAAGACCTCCCCTTTCTGGAACATCTTGCATAATTTTCATTTTAACTCTCGGCTTTTTCTCGTTCCAGACAAACTTATTCACTCCAGTTTGCCACAATTTCAATTGTTTATCACTATTAAGCACGGAATCATTTGAAACAAAAAAAGAAATCTTGGCAAAATATTCATCTTAATTGCTGCTATTCTTCCAAGTAGAGACAGCTGCAGTTTTTTCCAAGTCTCCATATCTTTCTGCACCTCTCGCCACAACACCTCATAGTTATTTTGAAACAATTTTGTGTTTGATTCTGCAACCTGAACTCCTAGATATTTTACCTTTGGTACAATCTCAAAACCTGCCCTTCTTTCAAGCTCGTGTTTACGATCTTGAGTCATATTTTTGACTATCATCTTTGTTTTTTTCTGGTTCAGTCTAAAACCTGAAACTTTACTATAGTCTTGTATAATGTCCTTCATCTGGATTATTGATTCCATTGGATGTGTTAGGGTAACAACCAGATCATCTGCGAATGCCTTTATTTTGTAGTTCTCTTGCCTTATCATTATACCTTTCAAGATATTAGAGTCCCGTATTGTGTTTAACAAGACTTCTAATGTTAAAATAAATAGAAGTGGGGACAGCGGACATCCCTGTCTTGTTCCTTTTTCGATTTTAAACTCTGTTGTCAAACTTCCATTAATAATAATCTGTGCCTTTTGCTCTTGATAAATTGCTGAAACCGCCTGTATAAATTGGTCCCCAAAGTCCATCTTTTTAAAAGTTTTTAATAGAAAATTCCAATCCACTCTATCAAAGGCCTTCTCTGCATCCAAGAAAACCAGCACTGCAGGGATCTGTTTATTCTTCTCAAGATATTCCAATAAATCTATTACTTGCCTTACATTGTCCTTCATGTATCTACCCTCGATAAATCCTGCTTGATCATCATGAATCACCTTTTGAATTACTGGCATCAACCTGTTGGCTAATACTTTTGCATAAATTTTATAATCTGTATTCAGAAGAGATATTGGTCTGTAATTCTCCGGTTTTTTAGGACCTGCTTGCTCTTTTGGTATCAAAGAAATATAAGCTGTTGTCCATGATGGGGGTATTTTACCCCCTTGTTGTATATTACAAAATAAGTCTCTGAGTTGTTCCACCATTTCTGCTTGCAAAGTTTTGTAATACACTGCAGTCAGACCATCCGTTCCAGGGGCTTTGGCTGTTTTTAATTGTTTAATTGCTACTATTATCTCCTCCTCTGTTATAGGATAATTCATTCTTTCCTTTTGTTGGTCAGTAATTTTTATAACTCTTTTATTATCTAAGTATTTTTCTATAAATCCATTCTGCACCTCATCTTTAGCATATAATTTAGTGTAATAGTCCACAAAAGCTTCTTTAATTAATTTTTGTTGAAAAATTTCTTTCCCTCCAATATCGATACTATCAACAGTCCGTATACTCTGTTTTTTCCTCAGTGTATAGGCCAACCATCTGTCCGGTTTATTGGCATTGCAAAATGTATTGTGCTTCGCATATTGTAAATTTGTTGCAACTTGTTCCGCCATAAGCATTTGGAATTGGTCTTTCAAGAGTTTTATAACACCACGTATTCTTTCATCTGTTGGATTTTTAATAAGTAACTGTTCTTTATTCTTTATTTCTGCTTCCAGTTCAAGTCTTTTCTTTTGTCGAATCAATCTGTGTTTAGAATTCATATAAATAAGCACCCCTCTCATATAAGCCTTGCTTGCATCCCACACAATTTCCGTTGGGGTGCCTTTGTTCAAATTCATTTCAAAAAACTCTTTCAAGTACTTTTTAAGTTCTATTATATTTTTTTCATATCTGAACAAGTTTTCATTTAATCTCCAAGAGCGTCTCTCAGTTTTACTTATCTCAATTTCTATCCATACTGGGCTATGGTCAGTCAAAGTTCTTGGCAAAATCTTTGTTCTTTTTGTACTGACAAGTAAATCATCTGACAACAAAATGAAATCAATCCTAGAGAAGGATCTATGTCTATCAGAAAAAAAAGTATAGTCCAATTCTTTTGGATTATGTATTCTCCAAATATCTTTTAGTTCCAAATCTTCTTTCATATCAAAAAAAAGTCTGTGGTAATCTAATCCTTGACTTCACCAAACTCTTTTTATCTAATTTAGAATCAATTACTCCATTCCAGTCTCCCATAATTAAAATAGATCTGTAATCCCATTGTAGTATTTTAGTATGTAACATTTTGTAGAAGTGGTCCTGTTGTTGGTTGGGAGCATAAATTCCAATCAAAAGAATTTGGCCATTTGCTGTAAGTAGTTCAATTGCTACGAACCTACCATCTTGATCTGCTTCTATAACTTTGGCTGTTAATTTTTTATTTACATAAATAACCACACCATTCTTTTTTTGGTTAGTTAAAGATATAAAGTGTGTTCCTAATTTGGAGTTTTTCAAATAGTTTTGATCTTGAACTGTAATATGCGTTTCTTGTAAACAAATTATATCATTATTAAATTGTTTCAAGTATGCAAATAATTTCTTCCTTTTCTGTGCTGAGTTCAACCCATTCACATTCCAAGATAAGCATTTAATCATCATCATTATCTTTCTGGAGCAAAGAGCAGAATAACCGAATGTCTTCTGGAATCTTCAATCCTGCTTTCCCCATGTCTCCAGTCTCTTGTGTAGTACTCTTAGCTCCCTTTTTATCTTGTCTTTCCTGTTGTTGTTTTTCTTTAAGTTGCTTGGATTTTGCTCGGGTTATACGCTGATCCTTAACTTCAACCATCCAAACCGGGTCCAGAATTGGAGAAGATTCCAACAAAGGCTCATCCAAAAAACCTCCTTCAGCGCCCTTCAATTCCTCTGATTCCTGCTTAGACTGTTCTTGCGGTTCTTGTTGAAGTTGCTTCTTGTCACTCTCCTTAATCTCCAAAACTGTAGATGTATGTGGAGATGGTGTTCTTTCTTTAAAGATGGTAGTGTAAAAATGCTCCGCCTTCTCCACAGTATTCAAACGATATCTTTCTCCCTTGTATCTCAGAATTATACCAGTTGGGGCATCCCACCGAAATGGTTGGGATTGCAGTTGGTTTTGCAATTCTTTAACAAGAAAGCCAAAGTCTTTTCTGGTTTTCAGCATTTTAGGTGGTAATTCTTTGTAAACTGTAATTTGCGAACCCCCTACTTGCACAGAGGTATGAAAAGATTTTTGCAGGATATCATTTCTTATTGCTCTATCCATAAAATATATGACCACATCTCTAGGCAATTGTCTCTGTCTGGCCACCCAGGAATTCACTCTGTAAATTTTGTCTATTTTGTAAAAAACCACATCAGGATTAATTTTTAGAATCACAGCCAAAGCCTCAGCACAGACCTGTCTCAAATCCTGTCTGTCATCTTCTCTAATTCCTCGAAGCTGTATAGCGAATTCCATTGCCCTGAATTGCATCATGACAATTTCGTTTTCAACTCTCTGCATTTTATCATCAACATCAAAAATTTTGTGATCATTGTCTTTCATCTTAACATTGACTTCTGATTTAAATTCATCCACTTTTGAATCAACTTTAATAATAAATTCTGCCAGGCCAGACGCCACATCTGATATTTTTTTGGTCACCTTGTTTTGATTCTGTTTCACCATATCTTTAACTTCGTTAATTTCCTGCATAATTTCCTGTTGAGACTTTTGAAGTTTGTCATCTATTTCCTGTTGGGATTTTTGAAATTTATCATCCAAAATTTTAGAAATAAATTCTTTTAAATCTCCCATATCAAAATCTTTTTTCTGAGTTTGTAACTGTTGAGCAGGGGGAATCTGCGTTTCATGTTTATGTGTGGGGGATCCCCCCCACTGCCTTCCCTTCCTGCTTCTTTGAGGCCATCCTGCCACGTAAGCTAGTTTTTCTGAAGAGGGAAGTTCCTTTTCCTCTCCCACCTCCACAAAGACTTCTAAAAAAGTCCCCCAGATTTAATCAAATCCAAACTGAGGTGAAGCAAAGTCAAGTATTAAAAAGGGAGAAATTTTTTTCTTGTTTCTGTTGTTACAAGCGAAGCAACTTTATAGCAACTTAGTAACTTTGTAACAAAGCAAGATGACTTCACCAATCCACACTCGCTGGCTCATTCACTCTAATGCTGAGCGCCATATTTTTTCAAGTCACTTTCACTCATTCGCATTTTTTCTCAAGTTAAAAAATCAACAAAGCGCTAATACTTGCAATTCCGAGTTTCAGGGTTCAAGTGGATTTCCGCTGCTTGTTTAGGTTAATTCCTTTCTCTTTTAGTGCTTCCTGCAGCCGGCTTGTTCTGCAAAAGCAGAATCATCCCACGCCGCCCGGAGTCTCAGCAGGTTGGAAGGGAGCCGCGCCTGTTTCCTCCCCAGAAACAATTCCCTGGGGGGTTACAGGGGCTCGACCTGTGCCCTGCTATCTCTCCTCCAAGAATCCTTTGGATTTTGAAGTTTTCAAGCCGCTTCTCGATCGCGAAGCGGCTCTACAAGCGGCTGGGCTGGCGGTGCTTCAAAAGGCACCGTCGTCGCCGAAGACAGGGAAACCGGAAGTCTTAAATGCCTTATTCTTGAATGGAGGATATATATGCTCATGGGGTATCAAGGGTTAATTTATTCTTTCCTTCCTAATGTATTCATATGTAACCACTCCTACTTCTTAACCCCGCCTTAATGATATAAAAGGAGATACACTCTCCTCCTTCTTGCTTCTTTCAGCAATCACTCTGTGAATAAAGAATGCCTTCTGTAAATAAACTACCTTCTGTTTGAATATAAAAAGTCTGAACCTATTATTGAGTCTGATCCTCAAATTATGGCAACAAGCTGGTAGCAGAGGATGGTTTGGCTGACTCAATGAGAAACAGACATGCCAAAGAAAGAAAACTCCAGAAACAAAAGAGAAAGACCCAACACCAGGGCACTCAACAAAGATATGGAAACAGATCAAGAAATGATCGATGAATCGACAATAAAAATGACAAAAGAACTCGAAAATCTCACTACAGACGACGAAGTGGTAATCAAAGAACCCAGCGACCAAGAAGCAAGCGAAACGGAAAACAACACACTCAGATTAGAAATACTGAAGTTACTGAAATGTCAAAAAGACGACAAAAATCTCATCGCGAACCTCCAAGACATCATAAAAGCCAACAGAGCAGCGAGAGAAAACTACTTCAACGCGTCAGAACCAAAAGATCGCAAAATGGTAAGCAGATTGCCCACAGAAGAAAATGTAACTGAAGAAAAGACCAGCGATCCCACGGAAAATTTTGAATGGCAGCCATCTTGGTTTTGTCAGCCCGCCAAAATGAATGACTCACAACCAATCAGGGAGCAGAGTTCAAAATGGCCGGCGCGAAAAGCTCTACACAACATAAGAAATAAAAAAGAAAAATTCAATTCATCAGAAGAATCCGATACAGACACCGAAGAAACATCAACCGAACTACAAATCGAAGCGGCTATGAAAACACTCTTCGCAGCCTTCGGCCCGAATTTAAAAATCTCAAGGAAATCAACGAAAGTACCAAAGACTGTAAATCGAATAACAAAGAAAAGACAGACTGCACAATCCAAGGACAAAGATACAGAAACAAACGAACAAGCGTTCCTGCTTCCATCCACTCTGAATCGATCAACGAGAGTGCTAACGCCCGAACCCAGAGAGCCTTGCAAGTACTCGCCCACACCACAAACGATCCCGGGAGCCAGAGGCCTCAACCGAGACGACCACAATAAAAAGAAGCAAGCACCAATCCACACCTGGACGCCTAAAGTCGAACCGGAGAGCGAATCATCAGAGGAAGAGCAATACAAGGGAGCTGCAGCAACGAGAACCTCTCCCGACAGCTGCTGGAACAAAATGAACAGCGCGCACCCGCAAACACACACAAACGAACACAGAGACTTTGAAGAACAGAGAGAACCATTCAGACTAGTCGCAAGCGTACCTACACCATTCTGCAGTTACCAACATCTACAAGACCATGGACAGCCTCCAGTTGTAAGTAATGCAGCAAATAACATTGGATACCTTCCTAATGATTTTCCAAAATTGAGAATAGACGGTATTAATTTACAGGAATGGAGTCAGCAGCTACAGGTTGTTTTTTTAAAAGAGAATTTATTGTTTTTCATAACTAACCCTCCCAAAAAACCATGGACTCTAAAATTGGACTGCCTACACCACAGAGCATTCTATTTATTAATATCTAGTATATCTCCTGCTATCTATCATAGTATTAAGCATAATCTGACTGTATCAGAAATAATTCATTGCATGTTTAAATTGTTTCATAGTGAAAGTGTGGCAACCACAACAAGAATGTCTAAAAATTTCTTCTCAGCCAGGAAAAAACCTGGAACTACTGTAAGTGAACATTTGCTATCTCTAAACACAACTAGAGCAGAACTTCATTTAAGGGGAGAAATAATATCAGATCAGACAATGAAAAGTGTTATCCTTAATTCATTAGACTCATCATGGGATAACTACATAACTCACTTGGACACAATTAATTTAGGACACCTATCTATAGAGAGTTTATCGAATAGATTAATAGCTGAAGATAATCTGAGAAGAAGCCGCTACAGCGCATACAAAGAACACAGACAGACCAAAAGAGTAGAATTTCAAGACAGATACTCAGAACCAATTGAGTGTTATAATTGTAGATCCAAAGAACATTATAGAAGAGATTGTCCAAAACATCTTAAAGAAAGACAAGACCACGACACTAGAAATAGATACAATAACAGACAATCATCTATTGATAGATACAGATATAGAAACTCACCAAACTTTAGAGAACGTAGAGGGGGCAGAGATAACTCAAGAGATAGAAAGTCTGGATCATTAAATGGATTAGATAAACACACCATAACCAAAAACCAAAATTCAAAGGATAATGCCTGGCTCATTGATTCTGGGGCAACAAATCACATAACACATAATAAGAAAATATTATCTTCCTTCATAGAAGATAAATTTGTAATCAAAGTAGATAATCAAGAGGAAGTTCAAGTCATTGGAAGAGGAAATGTAGATTTACCTGGTTTAGGGAAAATAGAGGGGGTTTTATTAATACCCGAAATACCTCATAACATTCTTAGTGCAATAAAGTTAAGCAGAGACTCCAACATAAATGTAATATTCTCAAAGGGAAAGGCAATTTTAGAGAAAAACAAAACAAACTTAGGTAATGTGATTATCAAAGGAGATTTACCATATCTAGTCACAGAGGAAAAATGGCTTCACAACATTGATTCAAACATGGAAGATGACACTAGCATAGAAAATGAAAATAACAGTAACAGTGACAATGAGGAACACGAAACAGAACATAACAATGAAACCACATCTGTAAACGATACACATAATAACAAAAGACCAACTATTGGAAAACCAATTCATGATGAATGTGCACATATATTACATAGAAAATTAGGACATGCTAGTTTTCCTGTAATACAAAAAAATGATTGAACATGCTGAAGGTGTCAAAATAAAAGATTGTAAAAATTATTTGGAATGTTCAGTATGTAAGTCCTCAAAACTCAGAACTAAACCCAGACCAAAAAAGGCAATAAGATCATCAAATCATATTTTTAACCTGGTACATATGGACCTAGTTGGTCCATTAACCCCATCAATCACATACAAGAAACGATACTTTCTTACTATTGTAGACGACTATAGTCGTTATGGCTTTGTCTACACTTTAAGGCACAAAGATGAAACATTTCAAAAGTTTAAAGAATTTTACAAACGTGTGGAAACACAACACAATGTAAAAATAAAGCAGATCATGACAGACAGGGGATCTGAATTCATGTCAAAGGAATTCTCCCAATGGCTAAAGGAAAAAGGAATGTTACACTTCACTTCTAGCCCTTTCTCTGCATTTCAAAATGGAGTAGCAGAACGAAAAAGCTTGACACTACAAACCATGATTAGATGTACATTAGAAGATGCTGGTTTAGGCAAACATTTCTGGTCAGAAGCACTTTTATACTCCAATTATACCCTAAACAGAATTTGGCCTAGTGTCATAAACAAAACACCATATGAATTAATGTATAGTAAAAAACCCAAAATAGCCCACATGCATGTATTTGGAGTAACGGCAGATGTACATATACCAAAACAATTGAGACGTAAGGGAGATAATGTATCTAGAAGGTTCAGATTCATGGGCTATGAAACAGGCACAAAAGGATACAGATTTATTGACAATAATAACAAGTTCATAATTTCTAGGACAGCTGTATTTCACGAACAGGCCAATTAGTCTAAGATACATCTTAATGAGATACTCCCAACAACAAGACCAGACATTAAAAATCAAGATAAGACAGAAAGAGAAGAACATAATCACAGTACACAAAAGGGCAACAAAAAAATATGGATGGGAAACTGTCCAAATATCAAAACAGATTCATTAACACAAAAGGAAGCAAGATATTTACACGATAACGATAGCAGGCCAGAAAGAACAATTAGAAGTAGCAGGAACCAGGTACCAAATAGATACAAAGATTACATAATGCACATAAATGACAATACATCAACACCCAATACATATGAAGAAGTATTAAAACTTCCCACAGAAGAAAGAAAAAAGTGGGAATTAGCCATGGCCAAAGAAATGGACAGTTTACGAGAACTAAAGGTATTCACCCCAGCTCCAGCACCAAAAGACAAAACAGTTATTGACACTAGGTGGGTATTCAAAATTAAAAATCTGGAAGAAGGAAATACATTATATAAAGCAAGACTAGTTGCACAGGGCTACGCTCAAAAGTATCCTGAGGACTATACCGATACATATTCCCCCACTGTAAGGACTGAAAGTGTTAAGACAGCTTTAGTAATAGCATCAGCCCTTAATCTTGAAGTTTTTCAATATGACATACAGACTGCATACCTACATGCAAAACTAGATAAAGAAATATACGTGAGAGCCCCTCACAGCCAAGACACAAATAGAAACGAAACTTGGTTACTAAACAAAAGTTTGTATGGATTAAAGCAATCCGGCAAACGTTGGTATGAATGTTTGGTCAACGTACTCAAAACTATGAACTTCAACGCCACAACTGCAGACAATTGTTTCTTTGTTAGAAGAGATGGTGATTCAATAGAATTTGCATTAATCTATGTGGATGACATTTTGTATATTGGTAAACATAAAGAGAAAAGAGATACATTCGTAACCAAACTAAGTGAACATTTTTCTTTAAAATCATTGGGTAAAGTAAACAAATATCTTGGAGTTCAAATCAGCAAAACTAAAAAGGGATTTAGATTATCTCAGAAAGATAAGATTATTGAACTCTTAAACAAATGCAATATGAATGATGCAAAGCCTTGTGATACACCAATGCAAGCTGACTTTTTAAAAAATATGAATGAATCATCTCCTGAGTTTACTGATAATACACTTTACAGATCAGTTATTGGTTCCCTTCTGTATATTTCCAATTGGACCAGACCGGATATTGCCCTACCCCTTAATTTATTATCCAGATATGTAAGTAAACCCTTAATTTATCATTGGGAAGCCATTAAGAGAATACTAAGGTATTTGAAACACAGCTTAGACTATTGTTTATTGTTAGAGCCCAACAATGATAAAGAGCCCATTCTCACTTGTTACGCTGATGCAGATTGGGCAGGTGACACTAAGTGCAGGAAAAGTACTTCCGGCTATGTATTCTTTCTTAACGATTGTCCAGTCTACTGGTATACTGGAAAACAAGATTTAGTAGCCACATCAACGACTGAGGCAGAGTATATTTGTTTGTCTAAAGCTTCTAATAACCTCGTATGGTTCAATGATCTATTATCAGATGTTTGGAAGAGTCCTTCATTACCTTTCATTATGCATGAAGATAACAAAGCTGCAATAGAGATATCTAGAGCGGATGCTATTGGTCAAAGATCTAGACATATAGATATCAAATACAAGCATGTAAGACAATTATCTCAAAATGGTTTTATTAAAGCTATTCATTGCGAAACCACAGAACAAATAGCTGATATATTGACTAAGCCTTTACCTTCTAAACAACATAAATATTTAACTTCAAAGTTACAGGTTTTATATTGTTCTGAACCTGAATGTAATTACTGTTGTATGTCAAATCGGCATTTAGAGGGGGATTTGTCACAAGTAAATGCCTTATTCTTGAATGGAGGTTATATATGCTCATGGGGTATCAAGGGTTAATTTATTCTTTCCTTCCTAATGTATTCATATGTAACCACTCCTACTTCTTAACCCCGCCTTAATGATATAAAAGGAGATACACTCTCCACCTTCTTGCTTCTTTCTGCAATCACTCTGTGAATAAAGTATGCCTTCTGTAAATAAACTACCTTCTGTTTGAATATAAAAAGTCTGAACCTATTATTGAGTCTGATCCTCGAATTATGGCAACAGATGTGTTTTGTAAAATTCTTGGACATGGTACCAAGTGCCCCGATGACAATGGGTATCACCGTTACATGTTTAATCCATAGCCGTGTAGTTTCGATGGCCAGGTCACGATATTTCATGATTTTTTTCGAGAATTTTATTTTATGTTTCTCTGTCATCATAATATAAAATGCATCCGTTACATAATAAAAACATAATACAAGTATAACAATAAAAGCATCAAATCAGCTTAAATCACTTCAGGTCAAATTAAGGGACCAGCAAGGAGCCAGTGTGATCTCCACAGGGAGGCTGTTTAAAAATAGAGGGGCTGCAACGGAAAAGGCAACCCTCAGAAGTGTGCGATTTGCACTCATTGCAACCCAAAAATAGGTGGGTTGTTTTGAATCAAGTGCAGTTTCTGAATATACCTTAGGGCAGTGTTTCTCAACCTTGGACACTTGAACACTTGACTTCTAGTCCAGGCTTGAACTCTGACGGAAAAGGATCTGGATAATTTACTTTATCTAGGTTGCTGTGAAGTTGGTTCACTACTACATTATCAACAACCTTTTTTCAAAAGGACAGGCACACTCCTGGCTCAACCATGGTCGGTCAGGGGGTCGCGAGAGGAAAAGGAGGGGGGAAGGAGGACGGTCACCCGAAGGGAAGCCTCCATTGCTGCTGGCAATCTTTTCTCAGCCAGTCCGGATTTCCAAAAAGAAGAAATAAAGAGAGTAGCAAAGTGCCCCAAGAAGAGCTCGCTGGCTTGGCCCAGCCACAGCTTTCCGAGAGAGACACAGACACAGACACAGACACGCACGCACACACACACACATGGGGGAGAGTGAGAGACATAGAAACACAGTGATACACAGAAAGAGTGTGTGAGAGAGACATAGACATGTACAAAGTGATACACAGAGAGAGGGAGAGAGAGAGATAGACACGCACACAGTGATACACAGAGTGGGGGAGTGGGGAATAGGGAGAAGGGAGAGAGAAAGATAAAGAGTGAGAGAGAAACATGGGGAGAGGAGAGAGGGAGGAGAAATGGGAAGATAGGGAGAGGGACAGAGAGATAGAGAGAGATAGAGAAGGGGGAGGGTGGAGAGAGATAGAATGGGAGAGAGAGGGGAAGATAGGGAGAGGGGGAGAGAGAGACAGAGAGAATGGCTTTATGGTTAGGAAGGTGTGGCTAGGGGGGTCATATGACTGGGTGGGAATGAGTGACCTCGAGTTGGCCACACCCACCCAGGTTTTGTGGCTCCCGGTATGTGTTTTTTCTGTGGGAAACGGGTCCAAATGGCTCTTTGAGTGTTTAAGGTTGCAGACCCCTGACTTAGACATATATATCACTTTACAGTGCACTTTACAGCCCTCTCTAAGCGGTTTACAGAGTCAGCATATTATTGCCCCCAACAATTTTGGGTCCTCATTTTACCCACCTCGGAAGGATGGAAAGCTGAGCCAGCCTTGAGCCTGGTGAGATTTGAACTGCCAAACTGCAGTCAGCTGGCAGTCAGCAGAAGTAGCCTGCAGTACTGCACTCTTAACCACTGTGCCACCATGGGATATACTGTATATTTGTAATGTATAGATGAACTTAAATGTCAGTACTTTGTACTGGACATGTGGGACAGAGTAGGGATAGTTTGAGTACTGCCCACTCTGCTTCCCACCAGCCTCCCTCTCTTTGGCCTTGGATCTGGCGTTGAGGACTCCCAGGCTGATTGTCCTGGGAAATGCGAACATGCATACCGATATGCTTCTTCATGAGCAGCCCAGGAATTCAGAAACTCTTGGTTTATAAGCCAGCACCTTACCCACTACACCAAACTGTTTTTCATAATACATGAAATTTTAAAAGTGTGTTTTATTGTAAACTGCTCAGAGGGGTTCAGCTATTGGATGCTTTAAAAAGTTAATAAATATAATGAAATAAATGTTTATCTGTTCTTATCCATGCCCTTCAGATCTATGCGGTCAGGTTTCCTAAAATGCTACATTCCCCCATTACATCAGAATCCTTCTCTCTGGTGAAAAGGTAGCTAAAATCTCTGCCTTCAGAAAATCATCAGAGATGACCGAGCAGTCTCCAGCACCTTTGAAAAACATGTTTTCTTGGCTTTGCAGAGCAAATTTGGGGTATCACAAGAGTTAAAATCTTCCATATGGTGATTTGTGTTGTCTTCTTAATGAATCTCCAGGGACTTTTCCTACAACTGCCTTTGACATAAATATCAGAACAGAGAGGACATGGGATGATATCTTGGCCTTGCGTCTGAAGCGACAGTTCTATAATTGCTCCACAGAAAACTGACATTCAAGGCATGACTGTAAGAAGAACTTCTTTCCTAAGATCCCCTTCAGAGATAAATCTTCTCTTGCTTCACACTGCATCAGGAGAATCACCAAAGCCTTAGACTTTGCCTGCTTCCAATCCTGTTCCTCATTGCTTGGGAAAAGTAAAGTGGTTAAAAATGCAAAGAGAGAATCTTCTCCTTATTCTGCTTCTGCTTTCCCAAATAACCTGTGAGGTGCTGAAGGCAAAATGCTCCTTAACTTCACCACGAAATGCACTAGACTGGAAGTATCATTTCAAGCCTGGTGATTATCTCATTGGTGGGATCATCTCTGCAAATAAAGCTATACGTCCCCTTTACAACTTCAGTGCAAGTCCATCCAGTCAAGTTTTTCTCTGGTGAGTCAATTTCGGCAGATGGAGTTGCTGCTTCTTCATTTGCTGCTGATCTCTCTCTCTCTCTCTCTCTCTCTCTCTCTCTCTCTCTCTCTCTCTCTCTCTCTCTCTCTCTCTCTCTCTCTCTCTCTTTGCTGCTGGGGATGAGAAAGTCTTTGGGGATCCATCAACACTAAAATCACACCAAATGCATGTCCTGCAATTTGGAACATGAACAACATTATTTACATCGATAATCCAGTCCAATGAGGTCCCATGACATAGCTGGTCCTGCAAGGACAGCTATAGGCCAATGACCCTGAGCTGATCCCGAACTCTCTTTTATACACTTTTTCTAATGGCCACACACAGATGGGCACTTTCTTGCAACATTTCATAGACTGTTTCCTTGTTCTTTCTTGCTGACCATCAGTTTCTATATTCACCTGTGTACATCTGAAACCTCTATCCATCTGCTACTTTCAGTTCCTTATTTCTCACAGTTTCATTGTTCTAGTTCAAATATACTCTCAAAACCATCTACTTTGCTAAATCATATTACACAAATTGTAACAGCTCAGCAGATTACAAATAGTTTGTTGTCATTATGAAACCATCCCAGATGAAGACTTTAGTTCGTATCTCTTTCTTGGGGCCTGCTATCAATCACTTAGGCCTTATCAAATCGAATAGATGAATAGGCTATATTTTCATTTCCCACACACCTACAGTTTCTATTTAATATGTCATTTTTATGAAGATCAGCAGAGTAGTAGATCAGAAGAGGAGAAAACCTGGACATTGGTAGTCATGGCAAAGGTTCCACTGAGGCCAATTTGGTTTTCTTAGTTGACACAGATTGATTGATTACATTCAATTAATGCCATTAAGTCATTCTCAACTCCTGTTCTTTCAAGTCTCCCAAGCATACAGTCATCAGTAGTGTAACTGAGTCCACCCATCTTGCTGCTGGCTGTCTTCTTCTCTTTCCTTCCAGCTTCCCCAGCATTTTAGCCTTCTCCAGAGATTCAGGTCTTCAAGTAGGATAATTGGAGTCTGGTCACTTGTACCTCAAGTGAGTGAGTTGATTTCTTTGATGATCAGTAGTTTTTATTAACTGTCCATGATATTGTCAGGAGTCTTTTCCAACCAATGTTCAAGTCTCAATATTTTTCTTACTTTGCTTCTTCATTTTTCCCTTCCATAAAGTGGAATGACTTGAACTGGATGATTCTGATCTTTATAGGTATAGACTCATTGCAGCATTTGAAAATATTTTCCAAAGTCTTCATGACTACTTTACCAAGTGCTAGCCTGTGCCATATTTCTTGACTGCTTGTTCCTTTAGTATTGACAGTTGATCCTAACGGGAGAAACTTTCCTACACTTCATTATCTTAACACAATATCAAAATTGGAAGGGACCTTGGAGGTCTTCTTATCTAACCCCATGTTCAAGCAGGAAACCTTATTCCATTCCAGACAAGTGGCTGCCCAATCTCTTCCAAAAATCCTCCAGTGATGGAGCACCCACAACTTCTGAAGGCAAGCCATTTCACTGGTTAATTGTTCTCTCAGGAAATTTCTTCTTAGTTCTAGATTAGATCTCTCCTTGATAAGTTTCCATCTATTGCTTCTTGTCTTGCCTTCAAGTGCCTTGGAGAATAGATTAACCCTCCTTGTCTTTGTTACGGCCCCTTAAATATTGGAAGACTGACATCATGTCAACCCTAGTCTTTCTCTAGGTATACCCACTTCCTGCAACCCAATTTTTGCAACTATTCATTTTTTAACCTCCAGTCCTCTAATAATCTTTGTTGCTCTGTACACTTTCTAGAGTCTCAACATCTTCTTTATATTGTGGTGACCGAAATTGGATGAAGTATTCCAAGTGTGGTCTTACCAAAGTAGTATAAAGTGCTACTAACACTTCATCTGAACTTGATACTATCCTTCTGTTGATGCAGCCTAGGACTGCATTGGATTTTTTTTTTTGGCATATGCTAGCTCATATTTAAGTGGTTGCCCACTAGGATTCCTAGATCCCTTTCACAGTTCCAACGACTGACAAGGATACCACCTATTCTATATCTGTGTGTTTGGTTTTTCGTTTTTTACATTTTTCTTTTACTCAAAATATTAAAATACAAAATAGAAAGAAAAAATTAAACAAAGACAAAACAAAATTAGACAAAAACATTAAAAAGTGAAAAACATATTTTTATATAAACTTTTACATCTGTTTGCAACTACATTGACCTGTCATACATTTGTATCTATGAAGAAAAATAGTTAATGGGAATAATGGGAATAAACATGAAAAGGTTGAACTGCTGCATAATATTACTATGGAAGTGAAAATAACCTATGTAGGGTTCAGCTGCAGATCAGATTAAAAGCAACTGATTGCCCAGGAAGAACTTTCCAATATATGAAAAATCAGCAAAAATATTATGAATTCTAGAATAGCAGTAAAACTGAATTTCCTTTTTCCCTTCTTTTATGTGTCACATATAGTACCCAGAATATTTCTTCCATTGTTTAGTTTTTAATTTAGAAGTTGAATATGCCAAAATTAAGTACAAGAAAGCCAAGTACAAGAGTTCTCCCTTGAGGGATATGAATGGTCTAGAAACATGGAATGTAAAATCAATCGATCAATCAATCGATCAATCCTTTTAATCATTTAATCAACCTTCTCAGTGGTTCCTTTTTTCAGATGTTGTATATCATCAGTGTCACTCATGCCTGTCACATGCTATTTATCTTCCTGAATTAAGAACTTTATTTATCTCCATTTAAGTCAAAGAAGCAAGAAGTAAACATGACATTGACCTTGAGCTTGCTTAGTGATATGATACACCATTCATTTATGTAGGAAATATAAATGGGATAACTGGTACCTCTTGTCCTTCTTGATTGCCTTCCGTGAGATCAACCAGAACCCTCTGATCCTACCCAACATCACTCTGGGCTACAATGTCCATGACAGTAACTTCAATGCAGAAATGAATGCTGAAGCCCTGCTAGACATACTTTCTACAGGGGAGGCCAATGTTCCAAACTACAAATGTGGAAGAGAGAAAAACCTGCTGGCCCTCCTTGAAGGCACCGATTCTGACCTCTCCTACCATATTGCAACCATGCTGAGCATCTACAAAATCCCACAGGTAAGATTTGTGGATTTGAGACAAGGTCTTAATTGATTTTGACCTAGGAAGTTCCCAAGCATTTAGCAGATGGGCAATAAATATTCAAACTGGACTGCAGACCAAAAAAAAAATTTATAAAGGGGTGTCATAAAAGATATTTTAGAGTTTTCCTGTTTTCCGGCATAAATTTATTTTTTATTTATTATGTCAATGAATTTTGAAAGGTAAAATCAGGGCCCTGAGGGAATATATTAGAAGCACCAACCTGTCAACCTTCAACCCAAGGAAAAATACTACCATTTGGCTCTAGTCATTTATGAATATTTTACTGCAATGCTCTGGGCTTGCTCCTTAGCAAGCATGTTTAGCAGTGCAGGTATAAGGATGCTTATTTATCCAACTTTGAAAGCAATATGAGGAGAGATACTACACAGTCTGTCAAGGAAAAATATGGAAGTCAAGAAATGATCACTCAGATCCAACTATGGATCTTGTAGTTCTTCCTAAGTGCCAATCTTGTTTCATAGTTCTTGGATGAAGTATGCCCAGGGCTAATAGGTTGGTCTGGGATCTCAAAAAACAGAATAAGACAATGGCAACCACATTCGTATACTTGCCAGAAGAGCTGAATGGATACTTCCAGGGGTGAAATCCAGCAGGTTCTGACAGGTTCTGGAGACCTGGCAGCGGAAATTTTGAGTAGAGAACTGACCCAGAGTGGGGTGGGAATGGAGATTTTGCAGTATCTTTCCCCTGCCATGCCCACCAAGCCACACCCATCAAGCCACACCACGTTCACCAAGCCACACCCACAGAACCGGTAGTAAAAAAAATTGGATTTTACTACTGGATACTTCCCTGAAGTCAACTCTTGCTTTATCTAGTATATCAAACCGAACATGGCACTGGTCTCCTTACGCCCTGCTGGCTAAGAGTAAATATTTGGGATCCATTTGCCATAGGAATGGAGAGGATCCATAGTATCCTTAAGTTGGTTTCATAGTCACCAGTGGTACATATAGCAATAGAAATAGACATATACAGCTTCATAGTACTTTACAGACCACTCTAAGTGGTTTACAGAGTCAGCCTCTTGCCCCCAACAATTTGGGTCCTCATTTTATGGACCAGGGAATGATGGAACGGTGAGCCAACCTTGCGCCGGTTAGGATCGAATGCCTTAAGTGAGCAGTGAGTTAACCTGCTATACTGCATTCTAACCACTGTGCTACCACAGCCCTTATATACATATCATATACATATGTGGGCAAGATCTTTAGCTGTTCTTGGTTGTCTGTAAAAAGTGAGCAGGTTCCCATTCTGAAATGTGTTTCTTGATGTTGTGAAAGATAATTGGGAAAGTGAAATGAAATTCTAGGAGGCTTCATCTCTTTTGGAAGTGTAGGAGAATATTAGGGAATTCAATACTCTGCATCTGAATAGACACATATATTAAACAGTTTGATTTAACTCATAGTTAGAAACAGCTGGTGAGAATGGAGAACTGGATCTCCCTTGAAGAAATAAAACTAGTCTTGTCCCTTGTCACAATTATCTCCCAATTTACTTAGAATTTAAAGTAAAAAAAGAAAAGCTGATTTTGCTGGGCATTATCAATTTCTTCATTTTTTTCTCCAGATCTCATATGCTTTTGTTTCTGATGATATGAATGATAAAATCCAATTTCCTTTTTTCTACCGGATGCTCCCCAAAGAAGGAATCCAATATGCAGGGATCATTAAACTGCTGCACTATTTCAGATGGACTTCAGTGATTCTTGTCGCTCCAGAAACGGACAATGGAGAAAAGTTCTTGAAAGCTCTAACACCTTTACTGGCCAAAAATAGTATTTGTGTTGTTTTCGTGCAGTGGATCACAGTAGTCCAAACTAGGCCATTTAACATGAACCCTGCTTTGTACTACAAATGGAGACAAGTCAATGTATTTATTTACTATGCAGAATCTACTTTGCAGAGTATGTATTTCTATGGGATGGAAATCATCGAGAACATATTTCAATTCTTGGTAAAACCTAAAATAAAAAAAATCTGGGTGGTGACAGCTATGTGGGATCTCTCTTTGAATTTGAGACCCAAAACTTTCCGATACTTTGATGGTATTTTCTCTTGCTCTATCCAGTCGAAGAACTGGATAAAATACGACACAGCTGAAGTTCCGTACTCTTCAGTCAGTCAGTTTGCCATGAAAGCTTTTACATGTTCATTTGAAAAGCATCCCTTCACTGCTAAAAGGTGGTTTAGATGCAAAGAGAGAGAAGAACTGGACACTCTGTCGCAGAAGGAGATTGAAAACACCCTTTCTCACAGCCATCATATTTACCACACCATCTGGGCTTTTGCAAGGGCCTTAGATGCTGCCTCTTTCTCCAGATCCAGGGAGAGGCTGATAGGTGAACATGCCTTGAAACTGGAAAGGCTGCAAGCTTGGCAGGTATTTCTTGCTCCATCAAAGAGATCTCCATTAAAATCAAGAATCGTGGATACTACCAGTAATGTTATTAATTACTATCAGTTGAGAATGGCAAAGTAAATACAGTATAGCACCGTGATGGCACACGCATAGACAAGTGGAACACGTAGCCATATTGGTGGGAACATGAGCTCAGCTCCGGCACGTATGTGCGTACTGTCCAGCTGATTTTCAGGCCTTCTGGGCCCACCAGAAATATGGAAACAGGCTGTTTCCTGCCTCAAGATGGCCTCAGGGGGTGGTGGGGAAGGCCTGTTTTTCTCTCTCCCCAGCTTCCAGAGCCTTTCTAGGAGTCTGGGGAGGGTGAAAACGGCCTTCCCCACCCCCAGAGGCCGGAAACAGCCCATTTGCCAACTTCCAGAGGGCGTCTGGGGGGTGGGAAGGCCGTTTCCTCCCTCCCCAGACTCCTAGAAAGGCTCTGGAGGCTGGGGAGACAAAAAAAAAACAGGCCTACTGTGCCGTCACATGCCAGGAGCATGGGGAGTGTCGCACGCAGATGTGTGGGGGAAGGGCACATAGAATTATGGGCATGGGCACGTGCGCATGAGACCCCCTGGCATGTGATGGCAAAAAGGTTAGCCATCACTGGTATAGCATATTTGTAGGTGGACACCAGAGTTTTCTCAAGAGGTATTTATTCTCGGTAATGACCAGCTACATACTGTAGATTGGGATTGAGACTGATATGGCATGGAAGAGGTTGATTTTGGGAATAAAATAGGCTCCGTGAAGAGACTGCTGCTTCTGTATTTAAGAGGTTCTGTTCTGTAAATGAGCTCCTTAAGAGAAACCTTTTGTCTATCTATTGACACCACATATTTAATAAAAATCTTAAAGGCCGTCTTTTCCAGCAATGGAGAGAAAAATATTCCTAATGGTTGCTTCTTGCTATCACTAACATCTTTGATCTGAGCATTGCTGCTTCTTGATTTAACTCTTGGGGTAATAATGAAAATGTTGGGCTAGATTTGTGGAGACCCGAAAGGATAGTTGTAATGGGGAAGAATCTGAGCAGGGAATGCTATGTATACTTCCTTAAGTTAATGAATAAGAGGCAGGCTGTTACAAAATGTTCTACCGATGGCACCTCCCACCGGCGCGCCTAGCCAAGATGTTCCCAAATACGTCTCCAATGTGCTGGAAATGTAAATCACAGAAAGGGACATATTATCATCTCTGGTGGTCATGCCAAAGGGCAAAACAATACTGGCAACAAATTAAAACAATGATGGAAGAAATCACGAAACAAAAACTGGAAATGAGGCTGGAAATCTTTTTATTGGGAATAATCACAGCACAATATATCAAAGAAATAAAATATCTGATCATCCATATCCTCACAGCAGCACGTATACTCTTTGCCCAACATTGGAAATCTGAACAGTTACCCACAGAAGACAAAATAATAGCCAAAATTACAGAATGTGCAGAATTGGATAAACTCACAAAAGAATTACAAGAGAAAGACTATACAGATTACTATTTAGTATGGCAAAGATGGTACAGCTGGCTGGAGGCAAGAATAGGAATATAAAGACAATTTTTGACTATTCAATAGAAATACATAGAAGTAAACAAGGAGTCAATTATATATATACATATATAACCATGTAAACATGTGAATGTAGATATAGATACAAATAGAAATATGAAAATAGAGCCTTGGTAGTACAGGGGTTTAAGGTACCCTGTTATTAAGCTGGTTATTAAGACCAGCTGCCTGCAATTACTGCAGGGTTCGAATCTCGCCAAGGCTCAAGGTTGACTCAGCCTTCCATCCTTTCTAAGGTAGGTGAAATGAGGACCCAGTTGTGGGGGCAATAAGCTGACTTTGTATAAATATACAAAAGGATGAAGGCTATTGCTGAGCACATTGTAAGCCGCCCTGAGTCTTCGGAGAAGGGCGGCATATAAATCAAATTAAAATAAATAAATAAATAACCCACCGTTGTAGTAACTTCTAAAAGTCAGTCATTGGACTGAATTGATGTTTGTCTGTTTTGTAGGTTGTTTTAATGTATTTATGTTTGTTTGTTTTTTATTATTATTAATAAAAATATTTTAAAAAAAAGAAAAAAAAGAAAACAATGTAGAAGTGGGCTTGGTGAGTACTTGGATGGGAGATTTACAGAAAATCTCAGGGTTGCAGACTGGACTGTGGGGATGCAAAGCATATCTGATCGAAACAATAGCAAATGGTTCTGATGTTCTTGCCAAGAAAATTCGATTTATATGTCCATAAAATGATCAGAAATTGAAGGTTGCTTCAACAAAAAAAGAAATGATAAAAGAAATGGACTTGATCCATTTACTTACTTCATCTAGTGAATCAGAAAACATAAGCTCGAGAAGGTTGTAATTGAATCCAAGTGATTATTCTATTAAAGGCTGCAGTTTTTCTTACTGATGTTATCCTTACCATGCCAGCTTCATCATTTCCTGCAGAACACCCAGTTTCACAACAATTCCATGGATGGGGTGTATTTGGCCAAGAATGGCGAGTTGGCAGCTGACTTTGACATTGTGAACTATATGAAATTTCCAAATAGATCTCTCCTTCGAGTGAAATTTGGAAGTTTTGCAAGAGAGAAATCCCAGGAACCCAGATTTGTCATTGACCAAGATACCACTGTATGGCCCCAGTGGTTTAACAAGGTAGCAAAAACCAATTTCTAATATTTCTAATTTTTTTATCACCAGTACTAATAAGTACAACACATTCTCTCTGCATCTCATTTAGAAGTATCTGTGGGAATCTCACTGTGACTGGAGAGAATCTCTCCCTAAGGTTCGTCTGTAACATATGCTACTCTTTTTTTTCAGTTCAAGTACTGGGGTGTGGATTCCTGCATGAAACACGATTTTTAAAAATTTAAAACTCCAAATTGCCGGCTTTGCACATTAGATTGGGGAGCTAGCAGTCCTATGATTCCTAACAGTGGTGGGTTGCTACCGGTTCACCCCGGTTTGGGCGAACTGGTAGCAGCGGTGGCGGTAGTGAAAGAAATTGAAACCCACTACTGATTCCTACAGAATAAAACCTATCATGAGTAATAGAAAAGACAGGAAACTAATGCAGAGTTTTGTAGGAAGAATTGTTTTTGGGAGCTGTTTTAAACTATCACGATTTACTTTTCAGTTTAATAAACTGAATACATACATTATATAGTAACCTGATAAGGATTAGTCATAGGAATGTTCCAGGGGTGGGTTCTAAAATTTTCTACTACCGGTTCTGTGGGTGTGGCTTATTTGTGGGTGCGGCTTGAGGGTCATGTGACAATTCTTTAGGATTTAGCAGAGGTACTTTTCTACCAGGCTTTTAACTGCTTGCAGAGCTGTACTGGTCTGCCCATTTATTTTTGCAGGTCTACCCATTTATTTTTGCAGCACTGGTCTACTCATGTATTTTTGCAGGCACTGGTCTACTCATGTATTTTTGCAGGCACTGGTCTACCCATTTATTTTTGCAGGCACCGGTCTACTCATTTGTTTTTGGAGGCACCGGTCTACCACCAAACTGCCTTTTAACACTGATCAGCTGTAGGGTGGCCCTTTGAAGGCCCGCGGCAAGAGTTTAAACAGTTTTTCCTTATAGCCCATAAGCTGGGACTCAGGAGGCAGCAATAGATTGTGGGTGGGGCCAAATAAAAGGTAAGAATAATGCGGGGGTGGGTGGGTGCGTGGGGCGGGGGGGCAGAACCGTTTCGGTGAGGTCATATCATCACCGCTACAGGCTCGGCGGAACCGGGTGGAACCCACCACTGGAATGTTCCAAATGTTGCTGTTTCAAACATATTTGGACTATATCTGAAATTCCCATCAAAAACCTTACTGATTCTACCTTACTATTCCTTTATTCAACAAGTCATCCTTAAACTGTATTCCTTTATGTTCCCCATTTTTTTCCCTTCTGCTTAGAGTCTGCCTCCTTCCAGGTGTGTGGAAAGCTGTCAATCTGGATTTTTCAAAGTGGGTCATGAAGGGAGGCCCATGTGCTGTTACGACTGTGTCTCCTGTGCAGAAGGCACCTTCTCCAGTCAGGAAGGTGGGTGAAAAAATCAGCAGCAAAAGCCTCTCTCAGAGGGAAATGGACACTGAAGAAATATGACAATAAATTAATACTTCCTGTAAATGTTTTGCCTCTATGTTGTACTTTGCTTGTTCTGTTCATGAAACAAATGGTAAGTAGCTGGGAAAAGGACAATTCCTCATTAGTTCATATCTAACTTTTATTATTCTTTTTATTCTACTTAGGCAGTTACCCTATAAGGTTTTCTTGTTATTGGTATGGAAAAAAAAAATAAAACAGAAAATATTAAAAATGTCCTTCTCTTCAGATGCAGATTATTGCACCAAATGTCCGGAAGATCAGCATCCAAATAAGGAACAAGATCAGTGTCTCCCTAAGGAAATAAGCTTTCTCTCCTATCAAGAATATTTGGGAATCATTGTGGTTTCACTTGCAGCCTTCTTGTCCTTAATTACTGCCTTAGTGTTAGCAATCTTCACTAAATACGCAGATACTCCCATTGTCAAAGCCAATAATCGGAACCTCTCCTACATCCTTCTCATCTCACTCCTGCTTTCTTTCTTAACAACCTTCCTCTTCATTGGACGCCCAAGGAGAGCCACCTGCCTTTTTCGACAAACAGCCTTCAGCGTAATCTTCTCAGTTGCTGTTTCTTCTGTCTTGGCCAAAACAATCATGGTGGTGCTAGCCTTCCTGGCTACAAAGCCAGGAAACAGAGTGAGAAAATGGCTGGGAAAGAGTTTGACTAACTCCATCATCCTTTGTTCTTCCAGTATTCAGGCGGTCATCTGCAGCATCTGGCTGGTGGTCTCTCCTCCATTTCCTGATTCTGATATGCACTCCCAGTCAGGAGAGATTGTACTTCAGTGCAACGAAGGCTCTCTTCCCATGTTTTATGTTGCTCTTGGTTACATGGGCCTCCTGGCCACCATCTGCTTCATAGTGGCTTTCCTGGCCAGGAACCTCCCTGGGACCTTCAACGAAGCCAAGCTGATCACCTTCAGTATGCTGGTCTTCTGTAGCGTCTGGGTGTCTTTTGTACCCACCTACCTGAGCACCAAAGGGAAGTACATGGTGGCTGTGCAGGTCTTCTCCATCTTGGCCTCCAGTGCTGGCCTGCTGGGCTGCAACTTCATGCCCAAGTGCTACATTATTTTAATAAGACCAGATCTGAATAAAAAGGAACAGTTAATAGTGAAAACATAAACCGTTCATTTTGTGCATTTTTCCTCTCCAGATTATAAATTTACATACATCCTCTCCTTCTCAAAAAATATTTGTATCAGACTTTTAAGTTGTGTGGACTTCAATTTTTACAGATTGTAACAATGATGATGTCAGATAGGAATTCTTGGAAGTCTATACATTTGCCAAGACTGGCAAATGCTGTTCTAGAAAATTCTTTAATATTAGAGGTGCAATCTCCACTTTAGTGGGAAGCATTTTCTATCTGTTTAGAATAATGGATTTACTTTCTTATGGTTATTATATTATTATTACTATTATTATTATCTCTTTTATTCATTAAACCTGAAATTCAGTCAACTGAACATTTAAAAATGTGTCACAAATACGATTGACTGGTGCTAATGTTTGATACGGGTTGCTGCCAGCATCCTATCAACCAAGTATCTTCTTAAAATATAAGATGTTCTGAGTAGCACAGTTTTTTCCAGTTCCACTGGTGTTATTGCAGGAAGCTGCAATTTCTTGATGTGTTTTGTAAAATTCTTGGACATGGTACCAAGTGCCCCAATGACAATGGGTATCACCATTACATGTTTAATCCATAGCCATGTAGTTTCGATGGCCAGGCCGCGATATTTTGTGATTTTTTTCGAGTATTTTATTTTATATTTCTTTGTCATCATAATATAAAATGCATCCGTTACTTAATAAAAACATAATACAAGTATAACAATAAAAGCATCAAATCAACTCAAATCACTTCAGGTCAAATGAAGAAACAGAAACAAACAGAAAAGGCAACTCTCAGAAGTGTGGGATTTGCACTCATTGCAACCCAAAAATAGGTGAGTTGTTTTGAATCAAGTGCAGTTTCTGAATATACCTTAGGGCAGTGTTTCTCAACCTTGGACACTTGAACACTTGACTTCTAGTCCAGGCTTGAACTCTGACTGAAAAGGATCTGGATAATTTACTTTATCTAGGTTGCTGTGAAGTTGGTTCACTACTACATTATCACCACCTTTTTTCAAAAGGACAGGTTGGAAACCTGTCAGTAGTTGTCTAACATCAGTGAGTCCATGATGGCGTCTTCAGGAAGGGATGTACCGCAGCCTTCTTCATGCTATCCAGCTCTTCTGGAACAAGCACTGACAATTTTGCAGACCCAAATGGTCATTGCTATTCCTGTTGCCTATACAAGTGGGAGAGTCAGTGAACAGCTAGCAAATGGCAGAAGACAACTCAGATAGCATGCTACCGTCAGAGGCCAAACATCAAAGGAGTGCTACATAAAGCAAGACAATGCTCTAGTCACCCCTAACGTATCTATCTAGGAGGAGTCAAGGCTACAGTGATGCCAAGTGATTTTATCAGCAAAATTCTGTGCAAACTGGTCACCAGTTACCAGGTGGGAGAATGTAGGTCTATTTTCCCCTAAATGGAAAATGAAACCCATTATACAGGGCTGCTAGACATCAACTGTTCAATAAGGAAGGGGAAGTAAGCACTTTCTTATTGGCACAGTGGGGAGCTTAGATCTGACCCATGGGGCCACTCTGGAAATAGCCAAGGACCTGCCCGTGGTGCCTCTGTCAGCAAAAACGGAGCTTGTGCCAACAGAGGCACCGCGGGCCAGTTTCCCTGGCAGAGGGTTGCAGGAGGCTGTCAAACTCAGGGGCCCATTGTCTCTGGCAGAGCACTTGGGCCACACAGGCACCCCTGACATGAGTGACATTGACCTGGCCATGCCCACCCTGACCACGCCCACCTTGGCCTCCCACAGTCAAACACAACCCTGATGCGGCCCTCAGTGAAATCGAGTTTGACACCCATGACTTAGACCGGGTGTCGGCAACCCGTGGCTCTGGAGCTGCATTTGGCTCTTTGGCCCCTCTGCTCTGGCTCCCTGTGGCATCACTGGTTGGTCCCACCCCTCGCCCCTTTCATTTTTTGGAATATTTTTTGAAATCCAGGTTGAGGAACCATCACCATCTGCGGTGGAGGCTTCCCTTTGGGCGATCCTCCACCCCCTCTTCCTCTTGTGATCCCCTGGCGGGCTGTGGCTGAGCTGGGAGCATGCACACGCATGGGGAGACCCTCCTCAAGCAAGCGCCAAAGAGCAGGAAAGGGGCAGGTGGGCTGAGCCGGCCAGTTGTCCACTTAAGGAGGGTCTCCGCGCATGTGCGCACGCTCCCGGCTCAGCCACATCCTGCCAGGGGATCGCAAGAGGAGGAGAGGGGTCACCGGAGAGTGCAGGAGTGAAGTGGCCCTGTACCTGCATTCACGCCAAATTTGCGCGTAAGGCAGCCTTCACTTCCTGTCACTTCAGGCTGGAGTTCGTGCCCTCCACGCTCAGCAGAAGAGCTGCCGGGGGGTGGGGCATGACACGGCAAGGTGATGGCTCAAGCCTCAGTGCAGGAGAGAAGCCACGTCCTGTTGCACCCTGTTAAGACCCTCCTTAAGTGTGCATGCCCTTGCTGCGCTTTGGCGCTTGGTTGCAGAGGCTCTCCCCACGTGTGCGCACACTCCTGGCTCAACCATGGTCGGTCAGGGGGTTGTGAGAGGAAAAGGAGGGGGGAAGGAGGACGGTCACCCGAAGGGAAGCCTCCGTTGCTGCTGGCGATCTTTTTTCAGCCAATCCGGATTTCCAAAAAGAAGAAATAAAGAGAGTAGCAAAGCGCCCCAAGAAGAGCTTGCTGGCTTGGCCCAGCCACGGCTTTCCAAGAGAGACACAGACACAGACATGCATGCACACACACACACGCACGCACACACAGATGGGGGAGAGTGAGTGACATAGAAACACGGTGATACACAGAAAGGGTGTGTGAGAGAGACACAAACATGTACAAAGTGATACACAGAGAGAGGGAGAGAGAGATATAGACACGCACACAGTGATACATAGAATAGGGAGAGGGGAGAGAAAAAGATAAAGAGTGAGAGAGAAACATGGGGGAGAGGAGAGAGGGAGGAGAAATGGGAAGATAGGGAGAGGGACAGAGAGAGAGAGAGATAGAGAAGGGGGAGGGTGGAGAGAGATAGAATGGGAGAGAGAGGGGAAGATAGGGAGAGGGGGAGAGAGAGACAGAGAGAATGGTTTTATGGTTGAGTAGGTGTGGCTAGGGGGGGTCATGTGACTGGGTGGGAATGAGTGACTTCAAGTTGGCCACGCCCACCCAGGTTTTGTGGCTCCCGGTATATGTTTTTTTCTGTGGGAAACGGGTCCAAATGGCTCTTTGTGTGTTTAAGGTTGCAGACTCCTGACTTAGACATATATATCGCTTTACAGTGCACTTTACAGCCCTCTTTAAGCGGTTTACAGAGTCAGCATATTATTGCCCCCAACAATTTTGGGTCCTCATTTTACCCATCTCGGAAGGATGGAAAGTTGAGCCAGTTTTGAGCCTGGTGAGATTTGAACTGCCAAATTGCAGTCAGCCAGCAGTCAGCAGAAGTAGCCTGCAGTACTGCACTCTAACCACTGTGCCACCATGGCGTCTACTGTATATTTGTAATGTACAGATTAACTTAAATGTCAGTACTTTGTACCAGACATGTGGGACAGAGTGGGAATAGTTTGAGTATTGCCCACTCTGCTTCCCACCAGCCTCCCTCTCTTTGGCCTTGGATCTGGCGTTGAGGACTCCCAGGCTGATTGTCCTGGGAAATGTGAACATGCATACCAATATGCTTCTTCATGAGCAGCCCAGGAATTCAGAAACTCTTGGTTTATAAGCCAGCACCTTACCCACTACACCAAACTGTCAGGTATCAACTACCAACCGTCAAATATACGGTAACCACATACATAGTGAGGCAAGTAAAGGGAAGCACCTTATTCCCGTAAAAAGATGAAGGCGTTTGTCCCAGATATGCTGGAGATCCGCACTCTCGACAGGAAAACGGAAACAACTGGCCTCGGCAGGTTCCCAAGTACCCCTATCCAGTGAGGAGGTCAAAGCCGCGCCCGAAAGGTCACCAGCCTGGAAAAGAGGAAGGACCAGAAGGCAATGGACCAACATCCCCACCTCGTCATGTTGAGAGAGATTGGCCGTCAATGAGGTGGGAAGCGCCTGGACTTCATCCAGCCTAATCCCCTGCCAGAGCAGGAATCTGTACCAGGGGGGTGAAGAAGACAAACCACCAACATGTCCTAAGAACAAGCTAGGTGTCTCAACTACTGAGCCACCGAGAGAGGCATGCCACCGAAGCCTATGTGGAGCTGCTGTCGGCCAGAGTCCAGGCCACCTGCCATGACCAGATCGGCTGAGGAAGGAAGACACCTAGACGACTACCATCCAAGGGGAGAACCATCTACTAGGCGAAGGAGGAGACCAATGACAGACGTGACCTTACCCGAACAACGAACGACCGCACCAACATGTGCCCAGAATCCAGGGAAAACAGCCCCGCACTAAGGAGAATTCAAAAGCCCGTCTGCACTGGCCATAAGATGGTTCCCCAACTCAAGGCATGAATGGGCAGCAACCAAAGGGAGTGCCCGTGAGACCAGCGCCAAATGGACACTTGGCGTCCACTGAGAGCATTCCTAAGAGTGTTATTATCCATACCTGAGCTGCCTATGACTTGCAGAAGAAAGCAAACTGGCGCTGTGTATTACCAGAGAAAAACCGAGGACAGGCACAACCTAGAACGTCCAACTCAGGCCGAGGAAGAACTCTTGGCCCCAGCGGTGGAGTAAGAGCCGAGGCTAGCTTCACCCTCCATGGAAACCAACCCTGGTACGGGTTGTCTGGCGAATGGCCTTGAAGCCACCTCTTAATCTGGGTTGACAGGTTCCATATAAGAGAGGATCACAGAAACTTGATCCTGAACCGGTGTAAGGGTCCTCCTCGCACCTAAGTGCGAGACAACCCCCAAACTCTAGGTGGTAGCGGTAGCACCATTGGCAAGTCCAATCACCAGCGGTGACTGAAGACATCGCCACAGCCATGGGGCCAGCACGACCAACGCCAAAGGTGCATGGAACGGAGACACCTTTCCACCAAGGGAGGTCCCTAACATCCAGTCTGCAACCATCCAGATGCCCTTGTTTAGTGACTGTTCAAATTACAACGGCACTGAAAGAAAAGAAAGGAAAAAAATATCAATTATGACCAATTTTCACACGTACGACTGCTGCAGCATCCCCATGATCAGGTGATCAAAAAATGACAATTGCAACATCCCGGGAATCACATGAATCCCCCTTCTGCGACCCTCAACAAGCAAAGTCAATAGGGAAGCCAGAATCACTTAACGACCAGGTTAATATTCAGCCACTGCAGATTTCACTTAACAAAACGTGGCAACCAGGGTCGTAAAATGGGGCAAAAAGTCATTTAATGGATGTCTCATTTAACAGCAAGGACCCCGGGCACTAGGGACCCGAAATGCCGACCCCCGGTCAGCAAGCATCTGAGATCAATGTCTTATCTAGTGAACCATTATGCCCCTCTCAAGAGGAGAGAGGTCCCTAGGGAAACGGGTAAACATATGCCTCTAGAGGTGGAGAGAATTTCAGACCCCCAGGATCAGGATCCCCACCCCAAGGCATACCTATCGTAGCCGAAGGCATAGAGGTCTGAGAAGTCAGGTCTCAATTTAAGGGGGGAAAATGGGGCAGCCAGGAATCTGAGTGCCCTAAGCCACTGCACTCCAGCACTGTACAATCCCATTGGAACGGCAGAAGAGACCTCCGAAGAGGTAACAGGAACCATTACGTTGCCCTGAACCTTCATAAGCAGAAAACCAAGGTCTCACGTGAAGGTTTTGCATACCCCCTCCTGAAACAAGCATAATGATACCAGGGGACCGCAGGATAGCCTGTGTTACAAAACAATAGAATCGCGTTAAAAGTATATATAAATATGGGGCCAGAGGAGGACGGATAACCGCCTGAACCTGCTTGGATAAGCAGTCTCGCTTCTTATGCTGAAGGCAACAGTTGTAAGTGGCCATTTAGAAGCAATGCTGCCCCCTCTCGCCTGGAACTGGAAAGGAAAACGGCTCCAATGCCACCAAACTATGTCTGAGGCAGCAATTTACCGCCATTTGGAGCAGATGGAAGGCGGGACTGCCCGAACACTGTCATTGCGGCCAATCGGGAGATAGATAAGCTGACAGAAGTCCTGCTGGAGTAACTGGCAACTGGTACACATAAAGCAGGCCGGCCTAGGGCTTTTTGTGTGGCTAACATTCCACCTCCCGCCAATTTATTGGAGGCAATTGGGCGCTGAGGGAGAATCCCGTTGCCGTCTAAGGCCGTAGCCCTGTTAACTTTCCGACGGGGGGGGGGAGGGAGAGAGGCGACCCTTTCTGTTGGAATGAAACTGACAGACCGCCCCCAAGGGCACTACTGTCACAGCCGTGAGAGCTCCAATGCTCCCTGCTCCAAGCCGAAGGGAGATGACATTGAAAGTACTAAGTGGCCCTAGACTCATGTTCCCCCAGCAATAGGCATCGTTGCGGAAGGGCTCTCCTGCCATGGCTATGAGGAGTCCTATCTCCCCAGCCGCTCACAGTTGAAGCCGCGGCAAAATTTGATAATATTAAAATTGGCGCCTAGCGCGCGAGCCCCTACATGCGGATCGTGCAGCCCGGCTCGTTAAAGGCTCTCCTGCCTCAGCCCTAAAGGAGCCAATCAAGCCAGCCCTTTCCTCCGCAGGTTGGGCTGCCTGGATCGATATGGGCGAGCCTGCTCCGGCTGAAATGGTGCCTGGAACGGCAATCCTCAATCCGCGATTTGGGCCACCTGTGCTATGGGAGCATGCCTGTCGCAGCTGAAATGGGGCTTACCTTCATCCAATCCATACTGAGTTTGGGCTGTCCGCCTCGTATGTGAGCTCATGCTGTAGCTGTAATGAGGTTTAGTGTTCCAGCCAGCAACCGGAGATTGTGCCCCCTGGCTCTTCATGAGCACATTTTTTGCGGCTGTAAAGGCACCTAGAGCGCCCGCCATTCCATCGTGAAATAGGGCAGCCTGGTTCCTCATGAGCGCTCCTGCCGCGGCTACAAGGCGTTAACACGCTAGCCGCTTCCTCCGCAGTTCGGGCAGCCCGGCTTGCCATGAGCACTCCTGCCGTGGCCATTGAAAACGCTGAATGCGCTGGCCGCTAATCGAGAAGCGGGCAACCAAGCTCTTATGGAGCGTTCCCGCTGCGGCGATGACGGTGCCTGACACACCGGCCACATTACTGCACGATAAGAAGCCCGGCTTGGAGCTCTCCTGCCGCGGCTAGGAAGGCGCGAAAGGCGTCTGCCGCTTCAGTGCAAGTCATGCAGCCTGGCTCCTAATGAGCACTCCTGCCGCGGCCGAAAAGGTGCCTAGCGCACCAGCCGCGTACTGCGGGTAGGGCAGTCTGGCTCTTAATGAGCACGCCTGCCAAGGCCTGAGAGGCGCCCGAAGCGCTGGCCTCAAACAGTGTGCCTAGACGACTCTAGGTAGGGACTGAGTCCCTCTCTGCAGAAGCAGACTAATGCCAGGGGCTGCCTGTTAGCAGGCAAGGCCCCCTCCGCTAATCGCGGAAACGGCAGGGACTTCGGCTGGGATCCAGTTGACTGGAGATCCCCCAGAACGCTCATGAACGATCAAAGAGCCTCGCTCGGAAAAACAAGGATCCAAAACGTCGAGAAAATAATCAAAAATAGGTGAGTCTCTATTCTCAGTCTCAACTCGTGGAAGACCGAGTAGAACTGGGGAGCGCCAGGGCAGGAGTAGATGTGGCCAAGAAAGTTTGACTCGGTCTCCAAGAAGAGAAGCTGAGCACTACCCATTCCTGGATGATCTTTCCCGATATGCTGGAGAATTTTAAAAGTGTGTTTTATTGTAAACTGCTCAGAGAGGTTCAGCTATTGGATGCTTTAAAAAGTTAATAAATATAATTAAATAAATGTTTATCTGTTCTTATCCATGCCCTTCAGATCTATGTGGTCAGGTTTCCTAAACTGCTACATTCCCCCATTACATCAAAATCCTTCTCTGTGGTGAAAAGGTAGCTAAAATCTCTGCCTTCAGGAAATCATCAGAGATGAGTGAGCAGCCTCCAGCACCTTTGAAAAACATGTTTTCTTGGCTTTGCAGAGCAAATTTGGAGTGTCACAAGAGTTAAAATCTTCCATATGGTGATTTGTGTTGTCTTCTTAATGAATCTCCAGGGACTTTCCCTACAACTGCCTTATGACATAAATATCAGAACAGAGAGGACATAGGATGATATCTTGGCTTTGCGTCTGAAACAACAGTACTATAATTGCTCCATGGAAAACTGACATTCAAGACATGACTGTAAGAAGAACTTCTTTCCTAAGATCCCCTTCAGAGATAAACCTTCTCCTGCTTCATACTGCATCAGGAAAATCGCCAAAATCTTATACTTTGCCTGCTTCTAATCCTTTTCCTCATTCCTTGGGACAAGTAAAGTGGTTAAAAATTCAAAGAGAGAATCTTCTCCTTATTCTGCTTCTACTTTCCCAAATAACCTGTAAGATGCTGAAGGCAAAATGCTCCTTAACTTCACCACGAAATGCACTAGACTGGAAGTATCATTTCAAGCCTGGTGATTATCTCATTGGTGGGATCATCTCTGCAAATAAAGCTATACGTCCCCTTTACAACTTCAGTGCAAGTCCATCCAGTGAGGGTTTTCTCTGGTGAGTCAATTTTGGCAGATGGAGTTGCTGCTCCTTCATTTGCTGCTGATCTTCTTTATCTCTCTCTCTCTCTCTCTTTCTCTCTCTCTTTTACAATGGGCTGTTCTCAGTATCAGGTCTGTCCTAAATTGCTGCTGGGGATAAGAAAGCCTTTGGGGATCCATCAACTCTAAAATCACACCAAATGCATTACCTTCTTTTTCAGAAACTTCAGATGAAGAAATTCCTTTTGAACCTAAAAGTTACCAACAAGCTGCAATGCCTTTTCTCCTTCTGCAGTCTCTTTGTGAAATGTTACAATGCACCAATCATAGCATATATTAATTGTCCCCAAAGCTTCTTAGATGAATTCTTCCCCATCTCTCTGAAGCCAATAAGGCAAAAAAGTCTTCAGAGCAAAGCAGGACAGTGAAGGACCCAGAAGTGCCTGTCATGGAAAAATCCAATGAAAAGAAACAAAAGACAACAACACAAACAGTAATTCTTACTTTAAGATTCAGAGGTTTATTTCATGAGCAATTTGGAACATGAACATCATAGTATCACAATATCATAGCATTACTTAAATCAATAACTCATTGCAATGTAGTCCAATGACATAGCTGGTCCTGCAAGGACAGCTATAAGCCAATGACCCTGAGCAGATCTCGAGCTCTATCATTTATACACTTTTTCTAACGGCCACACACAGATGTTGTGAAATGAAATGTTTCTTGCAACATTTCATAAACTGTTTCCTTGTTCTTTCTTGCTGAGCATCAGTTTCTATATTCACCTGTGTACACCTGAAACCTCTATCCATCTGCTACTTTCAGTTCCTTATTTCTCACAGTTTCATTGTTCTAGTTCAAATATACTCTCAAAACCATCTACTTTGCTAAATCATATTACACAAATTGTAACAGCTCAGCAGATTACAAATAGTTCGTTGTCATTATGAAGCCATCCCAGATGAAGTCTTTAGCTCATATCTCTTTCTTGGGTCCTGCTATCAATCACTTAGACCTTATCAAGTCTAATAGATTAATAGGCGATATTTTCATTTCCCACACACCTACAGTTTCTATTTAATATGTCATTTTTATGAAGATCAGCAGAGAAGTAGATCAGAAGAGGAGAAAACTTGGACATTGATAGTCATGGCAAAGGTTCCACTGAGGCCAATTTGGTTTTCTTAGTTGACACAGATTGATTGATTACATTCAATTAATGCCATTAAGTCATTCTCAACTCCTGTTCTTTCAAGTCTCCCAAGCATACAGTCATCAGTAGTGTAACTGAGTCCACCCACTTTGCTGCTGGCTGTCTTCTTCTCTTTCCTTCCACCTTTCCCGGCATTTTAGCCTTCTCCAGAGATGCAGGTCTTCAAGTAGGATAATTTGAGTCTGGTCACTTGTACCTCAAGTGAGTGGTTGATTTTTTTTTGATGATCAGTAGTTTTTATTAACTGTCCATGGTATTGTCAGGAGTCTCCTCCACCAATGTTCAAAAGTCTCAATATTTTTCTTAGTTTGCTTCTTCATCTTTCACTTCCACAAAGTGGAATGACTTGGATGATTCTGATCTTTATAGATATAGACTCATTGCGGCATTAGAAAATCTTTTCCAAAGCCTTCATGACTACTCTACTAAGTGCTAGTCTGTGGCATATTTCTTGACTGTTTGTTCCTTTAGTATTGGTGGTTGATCCTAAAGGCAGAAGCTTTCCTTCAGTTCATTATCTTAACAGAATATCAGAATTGGAAGGGGCCTTGAAGGTCTTCTAATCCAACTCTATGTTCCAGCAGGAAACCTTATTCCATTCCAGACAAGTGGCTGTCCAATCTCTTCTTAAAAACCTCCAGTGGAGCACCCACAACTTCTGGAGGCAAGCCATTTAAGTGATTAATTGTTTTCACGGTCAGGAAATTTCTTCTTAGTTCTAGGTTAAATCTCTCCTTTATTGAGTTTCCATCTTCTGCTTCTTGTCCTGCTGCTTTGGAGAATAGATTGATCCTCCTCTTCTTTGTGACAGTGCCTTAAATATTGGAAGAATGGTATCATGTCACCCCTAGTCCTTCTCTAGGTATACCCAGTTCCTACAATCCAGTTCCTGCAACCATTCTTCATATGTTTTAGCCTCCAGTCCCCTAATCATCTTCGTTGTTGTTCTCTGCACTCTTTCTAGAGTCTCAACATCTTTTTTATATTGTGGTGACCAAAACTTTATGAAGTATTCCAAGTGGGGTCTTACCAAAGCAGTATAAAGTGCTACTAACACTTCATGTTCACTTGATACTATCCCTCTGTTGATGCAGCCTAGGACTGCATTGGATTTTTTTTTGGCATATGCTGGCTCTTATTTAAAGGATTGTTCACCAGGACTCTTAGATCGCTTTCATAGTTCCTACAATTGAGCAAGGTACCACTTATTCTATACATTTGGTTTTTCTTTTTTTCCATACATTTTTCTTTTATTCCAAAGATCAAAATACAAAATCCAAAGAAAAAATTAAACAAAGACAAAACAAAACTAGACAAAAACATTAACAATTGAAACATCGAAAACAAAAACATATTACATAAACTTTTATTTGTTTTGCATCTGCATTGACCTGTCATACATTGGTGTATATAAAGAAAAAAACAGCTAATGTGAATAAACATGAAAAGGTTGAACTGCTGGATAATATTACTATGGAAGTGAAAATAACCTATGTAGGGTTCAGCTGCAGATAAGATTAAAAGCAACTGATTGCCCAGGAGGAACTTTCCAATATATGAAAAATCAGCAAAAACATTATGAATTCTAGAATAGCAGTAAAACTGAATTCCCCCTTTTCCTTCTGTTATGTGTCACATACAGTATACAGAATGTTTCCTCCATTGTTTAGTTTTTAATTTAGAAGTTGAATATGCTAAAATTAAATATAAGAAAACCAAGTACAATAGTACTCCCTTGAGAGAAATGAATGGTCTAGAAACATGGAATGTACAATCAATCAATCAATCAATCTGTCACAGTTCCAAACCAATCCAGCAAAAGAAGAGGCCACACTGTGAGCAGAACGGGTCTCTTTACTGGAGTCTCAGCTTGGCATGTGAACAATTTAAGTAAAAGGGCTTCTAGCCAGCATTACTGGCTTCTGCTAGCCAGTTGGTTATACGGACTCAGCACACCCTGGCCTTCTGTTCCCGGTTGCTCCCAGCTGGCTCTAGGAAATACTTTTTGAGCCCGGTTTGCCCCCTGGCCATTAAATACTCTTCAGGCCTGGATGGCTTCTGAAGCAACTGCAGTTGGCTTGCCTTCCTGGCTCCTCTCTCAGTGTGAGTCCCATTACCCAACACCCATCTGTGCCCTCATGCATCCCCCTCCTCCTGCATGTGTGTGGCAACTCCAAAACGATGCATTGTGGCAACTTTGAATGGTGCGCTGATCCATCCATCCATCCATCCATCCATCCATCCTCTTGATCATATAATCAACCTTCTCAGTGGTTCCTTTTTTCAGATATTATATATCACAAGTGTCACTCATGCCTGTCACATACTATTTATCTTCCTGAATTAAGAACTTTACTTATTTCCATTTAAGTCAAAAAAGCAAGAAGTAAATTTGACACTGACGTTAAGTTTGGATAGTGATGTGATACACCATTAATTTATGTAGTATATTTAAACAGGATAACTGGTACCTCTTGTCCTTCTTGATTGCCATCCGTGAGATGAACCAGAACCCTCTGATCCTACCCAACATCACTCTGGGCTACAATATCCATGACAGTAACTTCAACACAGAAATGAATGCTGAAGCCCTGCTACACCTACTTTCTACAGGGGAGGCAAATGTTCCAAACTACAAATGTGGAAGGCAGAAAAATCTGCTAGTCCTCCTTGAAGGCACTGATTCTGACCTCTCCTATCATATTGCAACCATGCTGAGCACCTACAAAATCCCACAGGTAGGAATACAAACTTGCAACTTCTAGTACTTGGTACATTTCCATTCTGGAATTTATTTAATAGGAGATATTAAATGATGGAATAGAGAGATAGCTAGCACAGTGTTTTAATGGCCGGATGAACTTCCTGTCGCCAATGCGGAGTTTTGTTCAGCAGATATATTCTCAGTGTGCCCAGAGAGAGAAATATCTGCCTCTACCTAGAATCAAACTCCCAGCCTCCTGATTGTGAGGTGAGAGCTCCACCTCTAGGCCACCGCACCACTCCAGGAAAAAAAACATTCTAGAATACAGCGATGGAAACTTACTTTCATAAACTGACAAAGTTATATATTAGTGAGTCCATGATGAAACTAGAAATGTTAAGTCTCTGTTTACTAGTCTATATTCCTGCCTAGGAGAAATATTTATCAATTCCTCCATATGATCATTAAGCAAATTCATGGGCATCAGTGGGCAATTTCTTTAGCTGTTTCTCAAGAAGTGAACAGGTTCCCATTCTGAGATGTGTTTGTTGAGGCGCTTGAAGACAGAGGAAATGGCATGAAATTCTAGGAACCTCCTTCCCTTCTGGATTAGAAAAGATAAGAAAATCCTAGTTAGTTTTTGACTTATGACCATTTAATGATGTTTTGAAGCTCTGATCACACTGAAAAAAGTGGCATGACCCATCCTTAAAGTTATGCATTGTACTGCTCCCACATGGGGATTTCAATTTCAACTGGTTCATATGTCAGGGTTCCAAATAACACCAACAAAATCAAATTCCAAGGCTTGCGATTCCTCAAAGCTAACTTTTATTAGAGATGTCATATTGGCACATCTGGAAAAACCCGAATCTGAAAGCTTCCGGGTTTTCCTCACCCAAAAGAAAGTTCAAGACTTTGCCCACTTCTCCCACATGTCCACCACTGCTCCAATCAGTTCCTTCACGAACTGAAGACAATCTCCACTTTCTTCTCTGCACAGCTGTCAGACACCATGGACTTGAACTTTTCTGTAAAGTTTTGTTATGGCTAATTCTACTTCACTCATGCAATCCCCTCTCCCAACTTCCCATGGTAGGATTGTGGCAGGCCTGGATCCTTAAGGCACAAAGGTAATATGGCTTCCAGGCATGACATCGTATTTATGATGTTGCAGTGTTTTTGCTACTGTGTGATTGCAATTTGGAACCTTCTTGAACGACTTCCAAAAAGCAAAAACAACGGGGGAATCTATTTTCTTAATAACTGCAGTAAAAAATGGTTGTAAAATTAGGTCCAATTATGACATGACTTGCTTAATGATTACAGGGTTGTAAATTGAAGATTACCTGTGTTGGTTTGACATCTTACCCAATTCTAAATTAGGAAACTGTTTTCACTTGAAGCTGGTGTTTCATCAAAACAAAATCTATTGCAGAAATCCATATGTTAATTAAATTTAATTAAAATTTGAAATGTCCAAAGAAATAATTGAATTTTTAATATACTGTATATCCATGTTTTCTCTGCAAACAATTCATATGGACAACCAAATGCCCTTCTTCAAAAAGATGGGAACCTTCTTCTCATCATGGACATTATATTCCAATTCCAATTTTGCGTTATAAAAATGCAAAATTTGATTTCATCAGTCATTATAAATTTCTTCCATTTTCTCCAGATCTCTTATGCTTTCATTTCCGATGATATGAATGATAAAACCCAGTTTTCTTTTTTCTATCGAATGCTCCCAAAAGAAGAAATCCAATATACAGGAATTGTTAAGGTGATCCATTATTTTAGATGGACCTCAGTGGCTCTTGTTGCTCCAGAAACTGATAATGGAGAAAGGTTCTTGAAAACTCTCGCAGCTTTACTCTTGCAAAATAATATCTGTGCTGTTTTCTCACACAGTATATCAGGGTTCCATATGAATACATTTAAAATACCCTCTAATTTATACGTGCAATGGAAACAAGTCAATGTATTTATTTACTATGCAGAGTCGACTTTGCAAAGTATTTATTTCTATGGGATGGAATTTATAGACCAAATATTGCAATTTTTGTTGAAACCCACCACTGGAAAAATTTGGATTGTCACAGCTATGTGGGATCTTACAATGGCTTTAAGAGACAACACTTTACAACGCGTTGTCAGCATTTTCTCCTTCTCTATCCAGGCAAAGCAAAAGATGAATTATGAAAATCTAGATCACCTTTTGTCTTCAATCACTGGCTTCGTTGACAATGCTTTTGTGTGTTCACTCGAAAAGCATCCCTTTTCTGTAAAACACTGGTTGAAATGCAAGGAAAACGAACAGATGAGAACTCTAGCACAGGAGGAAATTGAAGGCACCCTTTATCTTGACAGCCATCACATTTACAACACCATTTGGGCTGTGGTACGAGCTTTAAGTGAAGCCTGCATGTCCAGATCCAAGAGAAGGATTCTGAAAGAAGGTGGAAAGTTCTTTGAATTGGAAACGCTTTCACCTTGGCAGGTACTTCTTTCTCCATCAAGAACCTCGGAATAGAATATTCACTTATAATGTCATTTACAGAAATTGGTAAGAAAATATACAGCTTATAATGAAGGAAAAGTCAAGATCCTCTTGAGAAAAGATTCCAAGCATCCAGAACAGATTATGATTTTTTCTCTTTTTCCTATCTTTACACATTTATATAGTAGGCCAAACAGTGGTATGGGGATAAGCTCATAAAGGTTGAATGGAAAATGTTACCATTTGGATCTTCCAGATCTGGAATCTCAGGATAAGATTGTGTTTTGTGCTAGTTCTCCTCCTTCCTATGTGACTGATTCCAGAGTGTTGACAGAGGGAAAGAGATCTAGCCTGCAGCCCCTACTCTGTGGGATTCCTTAGGGCTCTGTTCTCTCTTCCCTTCTATTTAATGTTTACATGAGCCCATTGGGTGGGCTGACCCATCAGTTTGGGGTGAGATATCATCAATACGCAGATGATACCCAGCTCTATATCTCTACCCCAGGCCCCTTGAGTGATGCCATTTATGTCCTATCCCAGTGTCTGGGGGCTGTTGGGGACTGAATGGGGTGAAATGGATTTTGATTCAAAATCAAAATCAAGATGAAGTGGCTGTGGGTATTTGGACTTCCTGGAGACAAGGATTTTCCATCTTTGGTCCTGGATAGGGTGGCACTGCCCCAAACAAATCCATTGCACAATGAGCCTCATAGGCTCAAGCTCCTGCTCAAAGAGCAGGTGGCAGCTGTTGCCAGGAGGGCCTTCACACACCTTTGGCTGGGTGGCAGTTGCATCCCTATCTGGACTGGGAAGCTCTGCTCACAGTAACTGATGCCCTTATAACCTTCAGATTAGATTATTCTAATATATTCTACATGGGGCTGCCCTTGAAGATTATGTGGAAACTTCAACAACTAGTGGCAGAATGCAGCCATGTAGGTAGTAAGTGGTGCCAGATGTACGGTACATATAACACTACCTCTGGTTGAGCTGCACTAGTTACCATTGTGTTTCCAGGTGTAATTCAAGGTAATGTTGGTTCCTATAAAGCCCTACATAGCTTGGGACCAGGGTCCCTGAGAGATTGCCTTTTTTCTAGAATTTCTACCCTTCCAACAAGGTCAAATAGAACGGCATGCTGCAAATCTCATCAGGCAAACAATGTCAGCTGACAGGGACTAGGAAGTGAGATTTTTGCAGTACCCTTGCTCTGTGAAACTCTTCCCTTTATAGATTAGATTGGCTTCAATCTGTTAACCTTCCATGAAGCTTTAAAAATCTTGCTATGATCTCAAGCCTGGGGTGCTACCTGTGCCAAGCGCCCCACCTTCTGGCTATATTGCAAATGGTAGATATCTTGCTTTGTATATACTTCAAATAAATGTTTTATTTTATTTATTTATTTATTTATTTATTTATTTATTTATTTATTTATTTATTTATTTATTGGTTCGATTTATATGCTGCCCTTCTCCGGAGACTCAGGGTGGCTTACAATGTGTTAAGCAATAGCCTTCATACTTTTGTATATACCTGCTTAGTAGGGCTTTCGGCCCCCCCTAAGCGGTGTTCTTTTTTATACAAAGTCAGCTTATTGCCCCCACAATCCAGGTCCTCATTTTACCTACCTTGGAAGGATGGAAGGCTGAGTCAACCTTGAGCCTGGTGAGATTCGAACTTGCAGTAATTGCAGGCAGCTGGCAACTAAGTGCTACTTAACAGACTTTAGTCCGCTGCGCCACCAAGGCTTTTAATGCTTTTTACTGTTTTAAAATATTTTTATGATTTTCATTCTAATATATGTTTTGAATTGTGAGCCGTCCAGAATCCTTTGCTGAGATGGGTGGCTATAGAAATCAAAAATAAATAAATCAATATTGTTTAACAGAAGCAGCATTTTCAGCACCAATTAAGTTGAAGGACAAAATTAATGAGTCAAATATAAAAATCTTAAGAAAAAGCATATGGTCATAGTCCCATGTGAAAAAGAAAGAATTATGGAGCTATTGAGCTAATACAATATCTAATTTGATCAAAAGCATACTACATTCCTAAAGCTAATTTTCACTGTTGTATATGGGACCCTCTATCAATAAAACCCATAGCCATAAAAATAAATTCATAAATTCATTGGATTCTTAGATTTCTGAGAATATTTACTTATTTAATGTATATATGCCGCCTTTCTCACCATCAATTGTCAGAAAAGTTATTAGTAATGAATCTTACCCAGTCCGATAATGGTTAAATGATTTTACTATGGAATTCTGTTTTAGGAAAATAAATAAATTGATAAAGATGCTTGACAAAAAGATAAACTATTAATTTGGAGGACAAAATTGTATATTTCTCAGGTTCTTTGCATATAAATGTAACTGCCAGTGCCTGAGGCAATAAGGGAGTTTTGGATTATTAACTAAAGATAAAATTAGAATGAGTATGAAAGGTAAATTCATGCTATACCAACTCCAATTCACCTCAATGAACATGGGTGGGTTAATTAATTTTCTGTTCACTCTGGCTTTTATACACTTGTCACCTACGTTAGACTTTAGTACTTTTGCCAAAAGAGAAAGCCCAGAGTGTATCATAATACATAAGACAGCCTTTCCTGGATTATGTTTTATATTCTACTCATATAATATGGATGCATGGCAGGAGTTACTCTTCATTTCTAATTAAATATCCAGGTCTAAATCTTACCTCTAACCATTTCTTTTAGGTCAGTCTGATTCAACTTCCCTGGAAGTTGCTCAGTGTCAACCCTTTGTTTTTAAAATAAAATGCTATCTATTTTAAGGTAGCTCTTAGGCAGGGGTGAAATCTAAAAATTTTCCCTGCCAGTTCTCTGGGCGTGGCTTAATTGGTGGTGGTGGTGGGCCCGGGAGGGCCTAGCTCCCGAACAAAGAGAACCGGTTCGGTGACGTCATATCGTCACCGCTATCGGCTTGGCTGAACCAGGCTGAACCGGGAGGAATCCACCACTGGTGGGTGGGAGGGCCAGGGATTTTTGCTCCCAGTTCTCCAAACTACCCACCTCCATCACTAACAGTCGGCCGATCCGGTCTGAACCGAAAGCATTTCACCCCTGCTCTTAGGTATTCCTTGTCAATTAAGTTGATTACCCATTTTAACTGCAGTTCTTTACTTAGCTGACTATTTCTGCACTAGCATTATGTCTATATATATTTTATTGTTCTTCAACACCTTCCTTCAAACTGGGACAATTACTTTAATACTGTATTCTGTACCAGCCTTTTCCACTTGGTGCCCTTTAGATCTGTCCACTGGCAACTGAAGGAATCCCACAGAGAAAAACCAGGGCCAATCATTTCAATCTTCTGAGCAAGAAAATTGCAGAGATATCCAGGAATAGAACTAAACTTCAAAATATTAATTTCAATTTCAAATTTCAAATCTTTATTGTCAGTGCACCACATATGTACAATGAGATTGGTTGAGCTCCCTCAGTGCATGCCCCCAACACAATACAACTCAGTGAAGACAGAAAATACCTAACCCAATAAATCATATTAACAACCCCCAGTCCTAATGAACCAGTGTGAACATGTTACACGTTGCACCGGCCCTGCAAGTCCATTGTACTACGTAGTTATGTTATTTCGCATTCAGGAGTTTGGACAGCCCACGGATAAAAACTGTTTTTCAGGTGGAAACTAATCAAGGAGAGAAGCAATTTAGAACTAAGGAGAAATTTCCTGACAGTTAGAACAATTAATAAGTGGAACAACTTGCCCGCAGAAGTTGTGAATTCCCCAACACTGGAAATTTTTAAGAAGATGTTGGATAACCATTTGTCTGAAGTGGTGTAGGGTTTCCTGCCTGGGCAGGGGATTGGACTAGAAGACCTCCAAGGTCCCTTCCAACTCTGTTATTCTATTCTATTCTGTTTGTGTGGCTGGCTATGCTTCTATATCTCCTTCCTGATGGTAGGAGGATGAATAAGTGGTGATCAGTGTGAGAGTCATCCCTGAGGATTTTCCTCTCTTAATGTCTTAAGATCAGAAATCCTAAAATTTGAAAAATGGATGACTTGAGTCAAGCATTTTCATTTTAAAAACACCACCACTGTATTTTTCCCATCATGCTAGATTCATCCTTTCCTGCAAAGCCCCCATTTTTACAACAATTCCATGGATGGGGTATATTTGGACAATAACCAAGAGCTTGCAGCTGACTTCGATATTGTGAACTGGTTGCATTCTCCTAACATGTCTCTTGTCAGAGTGAAATTTGGGAGTTTTGCAAGAGGGAATTCCCAGGAACCCAAATTTGTTATCGACCAGAATGCAATTACTTGGCCCAAATGGTTTAATAAGGTATGAAAACCATTTGATTAATTTTAGTTGTTTTTTGTTCTAAGAAGTGCAACACATGCTCAGTGGAGCACTTGCAAAGAATCTAGGAAGTGTTGCAAAAATTCAGAATAGTTGCAAAGAATTTCTCTTAACCTATTTGCCTTACATGTTCTTCTGCTTGACTAAATCCTAAGATTCAAATGAAACTGATTATGAAGAGTAAAAAAAGGTGCACAGAGAGTTCATAGGAACACATAATTTGCTGTTTTGTTTATGTATTCAATTTTAGACCCCCACAATCATTCAACTCTTAATGGGTCATAAGTATAAACAATGCCAGATTAAAATAATAAAATCATAAAAATGTTTATAATTGTCTTCAAACAAGAATAAACAATTCCTAAGAAGCTACACTATGTAAAAATAATAGATAATAAAAAAGGGACTGTGGAGGAACTCTTTTTAGATAGCCAATAGGCTCAAAGAAATTTCCCATATTCTATAGCATGGAGACAATAACAGTGAAGAATCTCCTTCTGGCCTTGATCTCGTTGATCTCATAGCAAGAGATAAGTTCAAGCATATGTAGTTGTTGCAGTTAAATTGACTTAGTCTTGTTTACAGGCTCTAGGTTAAACCAAGACCAGCCTAAGGCCTTTCCCCCTTTTTTTCTTTAAGAAGTTAGCCCTAAGTTATATTCTTTTATGTTCCTCTTTTTTTGTACTCAGAATCTGCCTTCCTCCAGGTGTGTGGAAAGTTGTCAGTCTGGATTTTTCAAGGTGCATCAGGAAGGGAAGCCCATTTGCTGCTATGACTGTGTTTTCTGTGCAAAGGGGACTTTCTCTAATCAGGAAGGTGGGTAACTCCAGAAGAAATGAGCAGCTCTTCAATAAGAACATTAATGCTTCTTTACAAATCTTGACCTTGTGTCTAAGGTAAGTGTAGTATCTGTTCTTATCGGTAGCTTGTGTGAAGATTCCACTTCTGCCATCTACTCTTCTTGGTCAGTTTTTCAAACAAGCCAAACATTTTAAGATAAAGTATATAGAGGAGAAAGATCATGGTGGATGAACTAAGTCAATAAAACCTTCATTAGCCTATGTTCCTCGCTACTGTTTATAAGCATAAAAATGTCCTTGGTGTTTAATAAAAATGGACACAGTCTCAAACATCGTATCTTCTTTTGGCTTTTCTATAACTTTTGTGTATGGTTGTCAATCATTCCACTGCATTAAGCAGCAAAAAATCCCTCCTGGGACATTTTTTCTCCAAGAGTATAACTTTAATGAAAAGCCATATGAGTATAGAAGTAGAAAAGCCAGTTCTGACATTTTCGTGTGCAAACAGCATAGGAAAACTTTTCCTTTTTCCTACTGGACCTCCCATTGTCTATTGTCCACCATTCAGTTGCACTTGCTTTATTTTGGAAATGGCCTGTCTGCCTTGGACGCTCTCAGGTGATGTCCTTGGGGTTTGGGTCTCTCTCACACTTCCAGGAGGCACACTTGCATTACAGGATTCCCTTCCGAACCTCCCTTACATTTCAATGCTTTCCTCCCCACACCCCCACTCCTGTTACTGTTGTCTGGTTGCGAGCAGGGTTGCAAAGTGAGTCAACCATGACACTGGTTTTATCTCGGGAAGTATAGCAAAAGATAATAGACATTACTATTTTAAATAATATCAAACCTTTGTTGTCAGTGTACATGTGTACAATGAAATTGAATGAGCCTCCCTTGGTGCAGCCCCCCCGGCCCCCCCAAGAACACAGAATATATCTCAATCAATGAATAAATAATTAAAAAATCCCTAAACCCAAATAAGTAATAATTAGCACACATTCTCATATACGTATATGTTTATAACATTATATTGCACCAGTATATACATGTTGCATTTACACTGGCCCTGCAAGTCTATCACATTAAGCCTGATTGGTATGTTGCATTTAGAAGCCTGATGGCCATGGATAAAATTTTTCAGCCTATTCGTTCGGCTGGCTATATCTCCTGCCCGATGGTAGGAGAGTAAAGAAGTGCTGACCAGGGTGTGAATCATCCCTATGGATTTTCCTCACTTTGCTGAGACAGTGGGTCCTGGCAATTTCATCCAGTAGGGTTAGGGGGCAACCCATGAATTTTTGTGCTGTGCTGATCATCCTCTGTAATGCCTTTCTGTCTGCGGCTATCAAGCCAGCGTACCATACTGTGACACAATATGTGAGGATGCTTTCTATCATAGACTGATAGAAGGAAGTCACCACCTGTTGTTCCACTTGATTTTTCAGCAAGACCCTAAGGAAATGGAGTCTCTGTTGAGCCTTTCTGACCACCTGGAACATGCTATTTTTCCAGATGAGATCTTGGCTAAGGTGCACTTCCGGGAATTTGAAAGAGGAGACCCTCTCCACACAGCCCCCCTTGATGTAGTGGGGCATGTTCCTCTCTCTACTTCCAGAAGTCCAGCACCATCTCCTTTGCCTTGCTGATGTTTAGATACAAGTTGTTTTCTGAGCACCATATAGATAACTTCTGGACTTCTTCCCTGTATGCCAATTCAACTCCTCCTTTTTTCTCCTCAGATGCAGATCATTGCAAGAAATGTCCAGAAGATCAACATCCAAATAACTTGCGAAATAAATGTTGTCCTAAGGAAATAACTTTCCTGGCCTACAATGAATATCTGGGAACCATCTTGGCTTCAATTGCACTCTTCTTCTCTTTAATTACAGCCTTTGTGTTAGCAATCTTTGTGAAGCACACAAATACTCCCATTGTCAAAGCCAACAACCAGGCCCTGTCGTACATCCTCCTGGTTTCCCTCCTTCTTTCCTTCTTGACCTCTTTTCTGTTTATTGGCCAGCCAAAGAGAGCCACTTGCCTTCTCCAACAAACAGCCTTCAACATCATCTTCTCAATTGCTGTCTCTTCTGTTTTGGCCAAAACAATCACAGTTGTACTTGCTTTTCTGGCCACAAAGCCAGGGAACAGCATAAGGAGATGGCTAGGGAAAAGATTGCCCAATACCATAGTACTGTGTTCTTCTAGTATCCAGGTGGTAATCTGCAGCATCTGGCTGGGAGTCTCTCCCCCATTTCTTGAGTCTGACATGCACTCCCAGACAGAAGAGATTGTGCTTCAGTGTAATGAAGGGTCTGTTTCCATGTTTTATGGTGCCCTTGCCTATATGGCTTTCATGGCTGCCATTTCCCTGATGCTGGCTTATCTGGCCCGAAATCTCCCTGGGGCCTTCAATGAAGCTAAGCTGATCACCTTCAGCATGCTGGTCTTCTGCAGTGTCTGGGTGTCCTTTGTGCCCACCTACCTGAGCACCAAAGGGAAGTACATGGTGGCCGTACAGGTCTTTTCTATTTTGACTTCTAGTGCCAGTCTGCTGATCTGCATATTTATTCCCAAGTGTTATATTATTTTACTAAGACCAAACCTGAATGCAAAGGAACAGCTAATTGGAAAAACATAAATTAACTGACTTCTTTCCTTGTTTATTTTTAAAGATCATATTTTCATGTATATTCTCCTTGATCTCTAAAAACATATGTAAGACATCACACATTTGTAGATTCCATCTTCAAAACTTTTTCTGGTTATGCTTTAACTAATCAAGGAGAGAAGCAACCTAGAACTAAGGAGAAATTCCTGACAGACCAATTAATCAGTGGAACAACTTGCCTTCAGAAGTTGTAAATGCTCCAACACTGGAAATTTTTTTTTATTTTATATAAACAAACTTTATTCATATTTAAAAAAAGACATTTAAAACAATTATAAGAAAAACTGACAAGTTTCTCTTAATCAAACACACAAATTACATATACACTGGAAATTTTAAAGAAGAGATTGGATAACCATTTGTCTGAAATGGTATAGGGTTTCCTGCCTAAGCAGGGGGTTGGACTAGAAGACCTCCAAGGTCCCTTCCAACTCTGTTATTCTATTCTTTTACCCTGGTTATTCTTCCAGCAGGACTGTGGATTCTATAGTTCACTATCTGGTTGAAACTGAATCTGGCTGAAAGCCTGTGTTGTATTTTCTTATCTGGGCAAATTGTGCTTCACAAATATCCTTTGTTGAGTTCAACAATTTAAAATTACATTACAAATGAGGAATACACCTAGGCCTGAGATAGATATGTTAGAAAGAATTCTCCTCTATGGGGAATGGAGGAAGTTTTTAAATATATGTCAACATTTTAATTTTTTCATTTGTATTAATTGTATGAGAAAGAATGATAATAGTAAGGGCCAAAATTAAGAAGTGACAAGTAGTCCTTGTTTAGCAACCACAACTGGCGCCAACAACTTGGTTATTAAATGAAGTGAAACTATGACTGTGCTTCGGTTCTTACTTCAGTTTTCCATGGTACATACTGCCTAATAAACACTGCAATGAACCTTGATTATTTGCTTTGGATCCTGAATTTGGATTCTGCAGAATCCATAATCATAATTTTTTAGCTGTGACCCAGGATGACAATAGGCCATCCTACTGTCCAGAAAGCAAGGTGGAATTTGGTTTTAGAGGGAGGGGAAGAGTATGATCCTTCTGTTTCAAACAGAAACTGATCCTAAGGTTCTGCTCAAACTCCCGTTCCTCTTGTTTCATTGAATTCTTTGAATGCTGCCCAGAATCACTGTTGTCAGACAGATGGCTTTACAAATTATTTAAACACACACACCACTCTGCAACTTTGGAGTAGCTTTTCATCCATTATGTATTTCAATTGAGTCTTTTTTCCTGTTTTTTTTTCTTTTAATTATAACCAATTTTTTCTCTCTTGATTTCACTCTCACCCCAAATTCAGTCTTTTCAACCCATGGAATGTTTTATTTTATTTTTATTTTTCTCTTGCGGCAGTTCATTTTCATTAAGATCTCAAGGTACTTAGGCTGTCTTAGATTTCAGGGGATCCTTTAGTCTTATTACTACCATGGCTGATATTCTTCCTGTTGTTGGACAGAACTCTTATCTCTTTTGTTTAGAAATAATTGAATTTTTGGTTTAGGCATTATGTTGTTGTCTGGACTCCCATTGTGTTATTTCCCTTACTTTATTTTTCTTTATTCTTTATTTATAAACACAGATTTGGCTCTGGAGTCAAGCAATGATAAAATCAAATAACAACTAAATACAATACTATACAGTTACCGTTTCATAAATAGAAATATTATAATGCAATTTACAATAAAAACAGCAGCAAAACACACAATTAAACAATGCATCCTTTGCTATTTATATTTTTGAGACAAATTAAAATACTTCATTTAATTCATTTTCTTTTGTTAGCATTGCTTCATTAAATGAACTCTCTTACTTTAATCTTTCACTGTCACTTTTTTGTCCTTTCTGCTCCTTTACAAAGTTTCCATTTTTCCTGTCATTGTTCACTTAGAGATGACTATTGTAGCTTTAATTTTTCATATATCTATCTCATTTATACGCCCATCTCACAGGTAACTAAGTAATAATTTATTATTTAAGAGGTGGTCTGACTCTGGGAGGCATATGTTACAAAGCAATAAAAAAATCAACTGATACAAGAACCATAACAAAACAAAACCCAGAAAATATTGCCACCATTGCACAATTCTGAGGTCATTTTTTTTAGAACTGTATTTCTGTAACGAATTTTGCCATTTATAGACATTATCTGACCTTCTCTTGCCCAGGGAATGTGAATTTATGTATTTCTTAAATCCCTACATCAGTGAATCTGTGCTAATTTAAGGGGAAGGGGTTGTATGACAGAGGCATACAATAAGTAAGTAGAATAAAGATTAGACCAAGTAAGCAGGTGATATCCATCCTCCAAAGTAAAATTAAAAAAAATCTAATTAAAATTACTGATAGTTGGTAGGGGCCCTTCTGGAGAAATCCCCTCCTCAGGGCTTCTTTCAAGTCCCACCTAGTGCTTTACTCTTAAGGAGCACTTTCTTCCCACTCTCATCATGTTTGACACTCCAAGCAATTAAAAAAAATCAACTAATTAAAATAACTGTTGGTGGGGGCACTTTGGGAGAAATCTTCTCCTCAGGGCCCCCTTCCTTTCCCCTCAAGGGGCGCTTTGCGAGAAATTTCCTCAAGATTTGCTTCCTTTCCCCTCATGAGGTGCTTTCTTCTCACTCCCATCATCCTTGACACTCCATAGAAAATTAAAAATATAAAAATTATAACTAATTAAAATAACTGATTGTTGGTGGGGGCACTTTGAGAGAAATCTTCTCCTCAGGATTTGCTTCCTCATAGGGTGTTTTCTTTCCACTCCCATCTTTACATTTACTTTACTTTACTTTTACTTTTATTAGACTTCTATACCGCCCTTCTCCTGAAGGACTCAGGGCGGTGTACAGCCATATTAAAACACATAAAATTTACGAAATTTAAAAACCATTAAAATCAAATATACAAAAATCCCTGACACTCCGTGGAAAATAAGGGGGAAAAAATCCAACTAATTAAAATAATTTATTGTTGGACTTCCGGTTTCCTTGTCTTCGGCGGCGACGGTGCTTTCTTTTAGCACCGCCACCCCCGCTGCTTGTAGAGCCGCTTCCCGATCGTGAAGCGGCTTGAAATCTTCAAAATCCCTAGGATTTACGAAGAAGAGGCATCAGGGTACAGGTAGAGCCCCTGTAACCCCCCCAGGGAATTGTTTCTGGGGAGGAAACAGGCGCGGCTCCCTTACAACCTGCTGAGACTCCGGGCGGCGTGGGACGTCTTCTGCCTTCGCAGAACAAGCCGACTTCAGGAAACCTTTAAAGAGCGAGGAAATAAGCCAAATAAACACTTGAAATCCACTTGAACCCTGAAACTCTGAACTGCAAGTATTAGCCCTTTGCTGATTTTTTATGCTGAAGTGAAAGTTTCGGAATGAGTGAAAGTGACTGAAAAAATATGGCGCTCAGCAAATGAATCAGTGGGTGTGGATTGGTGAAGTTACTTTGTCTTCTATAAAGTTAAAAAGTTGCTACAAAGTTGCTCCGGCTGTAACAGAAATAAGAGGAAAATCTCTCCCTTTTACTTGTTTTTGCTGTACTATAGTTTTGCCCTGAGTAAATCTGGGGGACTTTCTTAGAAGGTTTTGTGGAGGTGGCAGAAGAGGCGGAACCTCCCTTTTTAGAAAAGCCAGCTTACGTGGCAGGATGGCTTCAAAGAAGCAGGAAGGCAAAACAGGGGGGGGGATCCCCCCCACGTAAACAGAACACGCAGTCACAAGCTCAAAAAAAAGGATCTGGACATGGGAGATTTAAAAGAATTCATTTCAAATATTTTGGATGAGAAATTTCAAGACATGGATGATAAAATAAATAAAATAGATGAAAAAATCCAAAAGTCACAACAGGAAATTATGCAGGAAATGCAGCAGAACCAAAAGATGGTGACCAAAAAAATAACGGATGTGGCGTCTGGCCTGGCAGGATTTATTATGAAAGTTGAGTCAAAAGTGGATGAATTTAAATTAGAAGTTAATGCTAAGTTGAAAAATAATGATCATAAATTTTTTGATGTTGATGACAAGATGCAGAGAGTTGAGAATGACATTGTTATGATGCAATTCCGGGCAATGGAATTTGCTATACGGCTTCGAGGAATTAGAGAAGAGGAGAGACAAGATTTGAGACAGATTTGTGCTGAAGCCCTAGCTGTGATTTTAAAAACTGATCCTGAGATGGTCTTTTGCAAAATAGATAAAATCTACAGAGTTAATTCGTGGGTGGCCAGACAAAGACAATTGCCCAGAGATGTGGTCATATATTTTACAGACAGAGCAATAAGAAATGATATCCTGCAAAAATCTTTCCTCACTTCTGTGCAAGTGAGCGGATCTAAGGTTACAGTCTACAAGGAGCTCCCACCTAAGATGTTGAAATCCAGAAAAGAATATGGTTTTCTTGTTAAAGAACTGCAGAATAATCAAATCCCATTTCGTTGGGACGCTCCAACTGGCATAATTTTGAGATATAAGGGAGAGAAACACCGCTTGAATACTGTGGAGAAGGCGGAGCAATTTTATACTGACATCTTTAAAGAAAGAACACCATCCCCACGCACATCTACAGTTTTGGAGATTAAAGAGAGTGATAAGAAGCAACCTCAAGAATTGCAACAACAATCTAAGCAGGAATCAGAGGAGTTGAAGGGCGCTGAAGGAGGTTTTCTGGATGAGCCCTTGCTGGAACCTTCTCCAATTTTGGAGCTGGCTTGGGCGGCTGAAGTTAAGGATCAGCGTATAACCCGAGCAAAAGCCAAGGAACTTAAACAAAAGTTACAGCAGGAAAGGCGAGATGAAGCTGGGGCTGTGGGGAATGCAGGACAGAAGATTTCGGATGAAATCCTAAGGTTCTGCGCTTCGCTCCAGAAAGAGAATGATGATGATTAAATGTTTATCTTGGAACGTAAATGGGCTGAATGTAACACAAAAAAGGAAGAAAGTATTTATATATTTAAAACAACATAATAATGATATAATTTGCTTACAAGAAACGCATATTACAGCTCAAGATCAAAACTATTTGAAAAATTCCAAATTAGGAACACATTTTATATCTTCAACTAACCAAAAAAAGAATGGTGTGGTTATTTATGTAAATAAAAAACTAACAGCCAAACTTATAGAAGCTGATCAAGATGGTAGGTTTGTAGCAATTGAATTGCTTTCTGCTAATAATCAAATTCTTTTGATAGGAATTTATGCTCCTAACCAACAACAGGACTATTTTTATAAAATGCTGCATACTAAAATACTCCAATGGGATTACAGATCTATTTTAATTATGGGAGATTGGAATGGAGTAATTGACTCTAAATTAGACAAAAAGACTTTGGCAAAGTCAAGAATTAGATTACCACAGACTTTTTTTGATATGAAAGAAGATCTGGAATTAAAAGATATTTGGAGAATACATAATCCAAAAGAACTGGACTATACCTTCTTCTCTGACAGACATAGATCCTTTTCCAGGATTGATTTTATCTTGTTGTCTGATGATCTACTTCTTAGGACAAAAAGAACAAAGATTCTGCCAAGAACTTTGACTGATCATAGCCCAGTGTGGATAGAAATTGAGACATGCAAGAATGAGAGACGCTCTTGGAGATTAAATGAAAACTTGTTCATATATGAGAAAAATATAATAGAACTTAAAAAGTATTTGAAAGAGTTTTTTGAAATGAATTTGAATAAAGGCACCCCAATGGAAATTGTGTGGGACGCAAGCAAAGCTTATATGAGAGGGGTGCTTATATATATGAACTCTAAACATAGGTTGATTCGACAAAAGAAAAGACTTGAACTGGAAGCAGAAATAAAGAACAAAGAACAGTTACTTATTAAAAATCCAACTGATGAAAGAATACTTAGTGTTATAAAACTTTTGAAAGACCAATTCCAAATGCTTATAGCGGAACAAGTTGCAACAAATTTACAATATGCGAAGCATAATACATTCTGCAACGCCAATAAACCAGGCAGGTGGTTGGCTTACACATTAAGGAAGAAACAGAGCGCACGGACTATTGATAGTGTTGATATTGGGGGGAAAGAAGTTTTTCAACAGAATTTAATAAAAGAAGCTTTTCTTCAATATTACACTAAACTATATGCCAGAGAGGAGGTGCAGAATGGACTTATAGAAAAATATTTAGACAACAAAAGAGTTACAAAAATTACTGAGCAACAAAAGGAAAGAATGGATTATCCTATAACAGAGGAGGAGATAATAGCAGCAATAAAACAATTAAAAACAGCCAAAGCTCCTGGAACGGATGGTCTGACAGCAGTGTATTATAAAACTTTGCAGGCAGAAATGGTGGAACAACTTAGAGACTTATTTTGTAATATACAACAAGGGGGAAAAGTACCCCCATCATGGACTACAGCTTATATTTCTTTGATACCAAAAGAGCAAGCAGGTCCCAAAAAACCGGAGAATTACAGACCAATATCTCTTTTGAATACGGATTATAAAATTTATGCAAAAGTATTAGCCAACAGACTGATGCCAGTAATTCAAAAGGTGATTCATGATGACCAAGCGGGATTTATTGAGGGTAGGTACATGAAGGACAATGTAAGGCAAGTAATAGACTTATTGGAATATCTTGAGAAGAATAAACAGATCCCTGCAGTGCTGGTTTTTCTGGATGCGGAGAAGGCCTTTGATAGAGTGGATTGGAATTTTCTATTAAAGACTTTAAAAAAGATGGACTTTGGGAACCAATTTATACAGGCGGTTTCAGCAATTTATCAAGAGCAAAAGGCACAGATCATTATCAATGGAAGCTTGACAACAGAGTTTAAAATTGAAAAAGGAACAAGACAGGGATGTCCACTGTCCCCATTGTTGTTTATTTTAACACTAGAAGTCTTGTTAAATACAATAAGGGACTCTAACACTTTGAAAGGTATAATGATAAGGCAAGAGGATTACAGAATAAAGGCATTTGCAGACGATCTGGTTGTTACCCTAGCACAGCCAATGGAATCGATAATCCAGATGAAGGACATTATACAAGACTATGGTAAAGTTTCAGGTTTCAGATTGAATCAGAAAAAAACTAAGATGGTAGTTAAAAATATGACACAAGATCGTAAACTGGAGTTAGAGAGGAGGGCAGGTTTTGAGATTGTACCAAAGGTAAAATATCTAGGAGTTCAGGTTGCAGAATCAAATATGAAATTGTTTCAAAATAATTATGAGGTGTTGTGGCGAGAGGTGCAAAAAGACATGGAGACTTGGAAAAAACTGCAGCTGTCTTTACTTGGAAGAATAGCAGCAGTTAAGATGAACATTTTGCCAAGATTTCTCTTTTTGTTTCAAATGATTCCGGTGCTTAAAAATGATAAACAACTAAAAGTATGGCAAACTGGAGTGAACAAGTTTGTCTGGAACGAGAAAAAGCCAAGAGTAAAAATGAAAATTATGCAAGACGTTCCAGAAAGGGGAGGTCTCAAACTTCCAAACCTACAATTATATTATGATGCAACAGCTTTGACTTTAGTAAGTGATTGGTTTGGAGGAAAAAAGACTGGAATATTAAACGCAGAAAGTTTCGATTTGGAATTTGGATGGCACGCTTACTTATTTTATGACAGTAAAGTGGATAAAGTTTTTAAAAGCCATATACTTAGAGATTCTTTGTTGAGAGTTTGGAAGAAGCACCGAAACAAATGGAATTATAAAATACCGCTATGGCTGGATCTTGGTCATACCTTGTGGAATACAAATATAATGTCACTCGGGGGGTTTTTATATAAAGAGGTTCTTTTTACAGATGCGGGCAGATGGCAGCTGAAGACATTACAGACATTGTTGGCTGAAGGGATCAATTTAACCTGGTTACAATATAATCAATTGCAATTGAGATGGAAAGAGGACCAAAAAACTGGTATTATGATGTATGAGGAAGAATTAGTTAGACATATAAAAGAGAAAGGCCCAATGCATATTAAAAGACTTTATAATGTTTTGTTAGAAAGGGATTCAGAATCTGAGCTAGTTAAAGATTGCATGATTAAGTGGGCACAAAATTTTGAGGAACCAGTGATGTTGGAAACATGGGAAAAAATTTGGGTTCAGAATGTTAAATTTACACAGTCGCAGAACCTGAGGGAAAATTTCTATAAAATGTTTTATAGATGGCATTTAGACCCCAAAAAATTGTCATGTATGTACCCTAATGTGCAGCCTAAATGTTGGAGATGTGATTGCCTAGACGCTACATATTATCATGTTTGGTGGACCTGTAAGAAAGTTAAGGCTTTTTGGATAAAAATTTGGTGGGTCATGCAGAATGTTTTGAAGAAAAAAATTCAGTTTTCTCCACAACTGTTTTTATTGGGTATAGTTAAGGGTTTTACATCGGGTGAAACAAAATTGATATTGTATATGATAACTGCAGCAAGATTGTTGATAGGCAAATACTGGAAAAATGAAGCGCTGCCTACGATTGAGGAATGGACTTTGAGGATGGCCAGTTTTGCAGAGATGGCGAAGATTTCAGCATATTTAAAAGATTGTTCTCAAGAGACTTATGAATGGGAATGGAAGAACTGGATAAATTATGTTCAGCATAAATACCAAACTAGGAAGTACCAAATAGCTTTTATTTGAAAATGTTATATTAAGATAGAAATATTTTAAGGTTGAGGGTGAAAATTTGTTAGAAGATGTTATATTAAGACACAAATATTTTTAAGGTTGAGGGTGAAAATTTGTTAGAAAATGCTATATCAAGATAGAAATATCTTTAAGGTAATCAGGATGAAAATTCATTTGAAAATGTTATACTAAGATAGAAATATTAATGTTAATGTAAGGAAGATGAAAATTTGTAAGGGGGAGGGAAGGGTTCAAGTTTTATATACAAAGGAGGGTTTTTTTCCTTTTATCTGACATGAGTATATTAGGAAGTCTGGGGGGAGGGGAGGGTTAGGGTGGGTTAGGGAGGTTGGGAAGATTGGGGGGGTTGTGGGGGGGGAAAAAGGGGTGAAAATGTAACTGTAAAACTTTTGCAATAAAAAAAAATAATTTATTGTTGATGAGGACACTTTAGAGAAATCCTCTCCTCAGGGTTTGCTTCCTTTCTCCTCATGAGGTATTTTCTTCCCACTTCCATCATCCTTTATACTCTATGCATTTAAAAAAAAAACCAACTAATTAAAATAACTGATTGAAGGTGGAAGCAGTTCAAGAGAAATCCCCTCCTCAGGGTTTGCTTCCTTTCCCCTCATGAGGTGCTTTCTTCTCACTCCCATCTTTCCTGACACTGCATGGAAAATAAGAATTAAAAAAAATCCAACTCAATAAAATAATTGGATTTTTGTTAGGGGCACTTTGGAAGAAATCCTCTCCTCAGGATTTGCTTCCTTTCCCCTCTTTTCCCCTCATGAGGTGTCATCTTTCCTGGCACTCCATGGAAAATAATAAATAAATAAATAAAAGAGAGGTGTTTTCTTCCTTTACCCATCATTCTTGACGCTTCAGAGAAAATATTAAATAGAATAAAATACAACTAATTAAAATAATTGATTGTTGGTGGGGGCACTTAGGGAGAAATCTCCCTCAGTCCGCACACGCGGAATCCTGCTTGAGGATTCCGTCTCTGTTTTCCCCTCAAGAGGTGCTTTCTTCCCACTCCCGTCATCCCTGCCACTTCCATGGAAAATTCACCTCGTCTTCCGTCCCTTGCAAGGTCTCCTGATGTCGTGAGGAAGACTCCGGGCTTCTTCCAGAAAGAACTTCAACACTACCCGCCTTCAAACTCAGGAGGGAAAGTGAAGCGAGCGTGCGCAAAATCCAAAATGTAAACTCATCAGAACACTCGGGAGACCAACGGTCAGAGAAGTGAGCATGCGCAGAATCTTCAGCGTTCGCTCCTCCAGCAATATTGGCGGTCTCCGGACTTCAGGAGGGAAGTGAGCATGCGCGACATCCGCCAGGTAGGCTTCCTATGTAAAAATAGCAGGACTGGCAGCTTCCGAACCTCAGGAGAGAAGTGAGCATTCTCTACGGGGCTTCCTGTGTAAAAATAGCAGGACTGGCAGCCTTTCAACTTCAGGAGAGAATGAGCACACCGGGAATCCGCCAGAGGGCTCCCTATGCAAAAATACCAGGGCTGGCAGCCTTCCAACTTCAGGAGAGAATGAGCACATGCAGAATCCACCAAGGGGCTCCCTATGCAAAAATATCAGGATTGGCAATCTCTGAACTTCAGGATAGAATGAGCATATGCAAAATCCGCCAGGGGGCTCCCTATGCAAATATACCAGGATTGGCAATCTCAGGAGATTCAGGAGAGAAGTGAGATGCGAAGAATCCTCCAGGGGACTCTCAATGCAAAAATACCAGGACTGGCAGCCTTTGAACGTACAGTATCTTAATTTTGGGCCTTCGGAGGGTAGAAGGAAGTGACTGTCACTGCTGAAATTGCTGCCTTTTTGAAGGCTTTGCACTTGCTCCTTTTAACTCTTTGTCGGAATCTCCAAGAGGTCGAAGAGGCTGCATGAAACCCTTGCAAGATCGTGGTTCAGATGTGACATAGATGTGACATAGGCTCCATGACCACGAAGCTCTGCTTGTGGAAAGCCCCAAGTGGTTTCGTGTTGTGGAAGGAATGAAAAACATAATAATAAAAGCCCCAGGTTCAGTGTTTTGAGTCGTGGGAAGGGGAGAGCCTGCGACATCTTTTGTCCCAGATGCCCTTTTTTTTTTTTTCATTACATGGGTCAGGCAAGTGGGAGAAGGAAAAACCCAACATTAATTATGTTGATTAGGAGGAGAAAGTGGAAAGGGGGGCACATAACTAGGGCAGAATATCAACAAATAGCCTGAGCCTGCAAAGATGAAGTGAGGAAAGCTAATGCTTTAACGAGCCTTGGTGGCGCAGCAGACTAAAGCACTGTTAAGTAACACCAGCTGCCTGCAATTACTGCAAGTTCAAATCTCACCAGGCTCAAGGTTGACTCAGCCTTCCATCCTTTCGAGGTAGGTAAAATGAGGACCTAGTTTGTGGGGGCAATAAGCTGACTTTGTATAAAAAAGAACACCGCTGGGTGGGGGGGGCGAAAGCCCTACTAAGCAGGTATATAACAAAGTATGAAGGCTATTGCTTAATGCATTGTAAGCCGCCCTGAGTCTCCGGAAAAGGGCAGCATATAAATCGAACCAATAAATAAATAAATAAATAAGGCTCAAACTGAACTAAGGCTTGTGACAAAAGTCAAAAATAACAACAACAACAAAAAAAGCTTCTTTCAACATGTTAAAAATAAGAAAAAAGTCAAGGAAATGATTGGTTCACTGGTGGGAGAAAGTGGCAAGAAGATGACAAGCAACAGGGAGAAAGCAGAACTGTTTAAGTCATTTGTTTTGCATCCATCTTTACACAAAGAGAAAAAACAGTCCAACCTATCAAAAACAGCACTGCAAAAAACAGATTAGGAACACAAGTTAAAATAGGGAAGAAACTGGTACGTGAGCACCTGTCCACCCTAGATAAATTCAAATCACCAGGACTGGATGGACTGCATTTATTTATTTATTTATTTATTTATTTTTATTTATTTTTGCGATTTATATGCTGCCATTCTCCCGAAGGACTCAGGGTGGCTTACAACAACAATCAATAATACAAATCACAAAATCACAAAATAAGTTAAAAACCCCTTAAAAACCATATCTAAAATTATTACAGTTTGTGCAACCCCTATCAGATCAAGTTATTTGATGAAAGAACCACGTCTTCAATTCGCGGCGAAAGGAGAGGAGGTCCGGAGCTATCCTGAGCTCGGTGGGCAAATCATTCCAGAGGGTCGGCGCTCCGACAGAGAATGCTCTCCCCCTGGGGGCCACCAGTCGACATTGTTTGGCCGACGGCACCCTGAGGAGGCCTGTTCTGTGGGAGCGCATGGAACGATGGGAGGAAGGCAGAAGATGGTCCTGCAAGTACCCCGGGCCTAAGCCATGTAGGGCTTTATAGGTAAGCACCAGCACCTTGAAATGGACCCGGAGAGCAACCGGCAGCCAGTGCAGCTCGGCAGGAGAGGTGTTGCACGGGAGTAATGAGGAACTCCCGTAACTACCCGCACGGCCGCATTCTGGACCAGCTGGAGCCTCCGGATGCATCCCAAGGGCAGCCCCATGTAGAGGGTGTTGCAGTAATCCAACTGAGAAGTAACAACCGTTACTTGGTGACCGTGACTGTGACCGTGGCGAGGGCATCTCGGTCTAGGAAAGGGCGTAACTGGCGCACAAGATTCTGAAAGAACCGGCAGATGTGATCTCAGAACCACTGAACTATATCTTTCAAAGAACCTAGAGCAGCAGGGAACTGCCAGAGGACTGGAAAAGAGCTGATGTAGTTCCCATCTTCAAAAAAGGGGGGAAAAATAGATCCAGGAAACTACAGACCTATCAACCTGACCGCAATACCTAGGAAAATTCTGGAAAATTCATCAAGCAATGAATTAGTGAATACCTAGAACAGGGGTGTCAAACTCAATTTCATTGAAGACCACATCAGGGTCGTGTTTGACCTCGGAGGGCCGGGGTGGTCGTGGTTGGAGTGGTCGTCATGGTGGGCTCAAGATGCATTTTTTCTCCTTTGCATTCAAAACAGCTATTCCAGACAAAGGGAGATTTACTTTCTGGCACAAATAGTCTCAATTCCATAACGTAGAGGTTAAAGACATGTAGAATCCCCAGCTGCTATGGGGCTTGACTCTTTTGTATAGGAGCAGATCTGAATATGTGCATAATATTGTCAGAACAGAGATGTTCAAAAGTCTAATGTGAGTTCAGACAACCTAAACAACATCCAGGCAGGGGTGAAATGCTCCCGGTTTGGACCAGATTGCCCGATCCGGTAGCAATGCAGAGATGGATGGTTCGGAGAACAGGTAGCAAAAATCCCTGCCCCCCCCCCCATGTCCAGCTGAGCCACACAATCATCAGAGGCTTTATTTTAACTTTTAAAAGCATTTTTTCTACAACCTCTTCGGCCAAAAAAAATGCTTTTAAAAGTTAAAAAAAAAAAAAGCCCCTGATGATCGTGCTGCTCAGCTGGGATCGTTAGAGGCATTTAAAAGAAAAAAACCCTTTCTTTCTTTTAAATGCCTCTGACGATCCAAGCTGAGTTGCCTGATCGTCAGAGGCTTTTTAAAAAAGCCTCTGCTGAAAAAATGGTTTTAAAAGTAAAAAAAAAAATGGCCACGCCCACCCAGTCACATTACACCCCCCCCACCAAACCTCGCCCACAGAACCGGTTGTAACAAATTTTAGATTTCACCACTGCATCCAGGGTATTATATTTATACTTACTGGGTTGAATGATAAATTAACATTTAGAGCCTTAAAATACTTTTAAAGAAAACAATTCATTTCTCTTTAATTAATCCATATCTCCTTTTTTGTCTTCTTTATGTATTAATCCATCTGCCTTATTTAAGGCATTTCTCCATCCCCAAATAACAAAATTGTATACTCTTTTTTATTGCTTGGGCAATATCAACTCAGATTTTCCTTTTCCCTGTTGAATCTGTCCTTTGAAATATTAACTAACTCTATGTAGAATTCTTTAGCTGACCCTCCCATTTTTCATTTTTAATAGAGTTCTTTGAAAATATTAACATTTTATTCCAGATATCCATTGTAATGAGGAACACTGTACAACACAACAAAATCATCACAATATATTGCTAAATGTCTAGAAAGATTCAGAAAATATGCATGCTGTGTGGAAACATTTTCAGGTCCATTTGGACTACAACTGGATACACAATTAAATCTCACTGACTTCACTGAGTTTTATGCATACCTGACGAAAGCTGCCTTCTATCTGCCAGATTTGCACACTATCCAGTCATAATATGATTTGATTTTGTGTTCTGTGTGTTCTGTAAATTCAGCCATTTGTGCTTTACACAGTAAATCACAATTTAGAAATAATCACTGGACGTTTTCACTTGACGTACTGCATTAAAAAAAAAATCTTATAGCTTGTCCATACTACCGTATCCTACATCCAATCATGTTCTGTATTTTAAGGTTTTAGACTCACTATATTGTTTACAAACCATTATAGGGGAGATAACACAATCCAGTTGTAAGTCAAAACCAAGCAAATTACATTACAGCCACACATAAGTGAGCAAACTCTTTGGATTGGGCCTGTTCCATATTTTTAAATGGGATGAAACCAGGAAGCATGTGTAAACCAACACACGTGCAGCCAACAGGAAGGAAGATAGAGTGCATGGGTTTTAGAAACAAATATATAAAATGTGTGCCCCCCCCCCCCGTTTTTGGCTGCCAGACCACTCTAGGAGGCTGTGGGGACCAAAAATGAGCTGAAAATGGGCTGAAAATTGATCCCCATGGCCTGTTTTCAGACACCGGACTGCTGTAGGAGGCTGTGGGGGCCAAAAATGGCCTGTGCACACCTCCTCATGGCCCATTTTGGCCAGCAGAGGCACCTTGGACCAGTCCTTTGTTCTAGGCTGGCCCCATGGACCAGATTTAAGCACCCCCTGGGCCGCATCTGGCCCCCTGGCCTTGAGTTTGACACCCCTGACCTAGAGGCAAGCAAAGTAATAACCAAGAGCAACATGGGTTTGTCAAAAACAGATCATGCCAGACAAATCTTATTGCATACTTTGAAAAAGTGACAAAATTAGTGGACCGGAGGAATGCTGTGGATATAATTTACTTGGACTTCAGTAAGGCATTTGATAAAGTAGACCATAACCTACTACTTGATAAGATAGAAAAATGTGGGTTAGACAGCATCACCACCAGATGGATTCATAACTGGCTGACCGATCGCACTCAATGTGTAGTCTCCAATGGAACTGCATCTATAGGGAGGGAAGTATGCAGTGTGGTGCCCCAAGGCTCTATTTTAGAGCCAGTACTCTTCATCAATGATTTGGACAAGGGGATAGATGGGGAACTCATCAAATATGCAGATCACACCAACTAGCGGGAATAGCCAGCAGTGGAACAACTTGTCTCCAAATTGTAAATGCTCCAACACTGGAAGTTTTTAAGAAGAGATTGGTATAGGATTTCCTACCTAAGCAAGGATTTGGACTAGAAGACCTCCAAGATCCCTTCCAACCCTGTTGTTTCTTTTATTTATTTTTATTTTATTAAATTTCTATACCGCCCTTCTCCCGAAGGACTCAGGGCAGTGAACAGCCAGAAGATAAAACACAGAAATACAAAATTTAAAATAAATTAAAACGAATTAAATAATTTAGGCTGAATTTTAAAATACCCCATAATTAAACAGATTAAAATTTATATTTAAAATTTAAATTTAAAAGAGGAGATGATTTAGGCCAGGCCAGTTTGATGAAATAAAAATGTTTTAAGCGCGCAACGGAAGGTGCGAAGATCCGGGATCCTCCATATCTCTGGGGGGAGCTCGTTCCAGATCGTAGGTGCCCCCACAGAGAAGGGTCTCCCCCTAGGGGCCGCCAGTCGACATTGTTTGGCCGATGGCACCCGGAGGAGCCCCTCTCTATGGGAGCGTACTGGCTGGTGGGAGGCTATTGGTGGTAGCAGGCGGTCCCGTAGATAACCAGGTCCTAAGCCATGGAGCGCTTTAAAGGTGGTAACCAAAACCTTGAAGCGCACTCGGAAGACCACCGGGAGCCAGTGCAGCTCACGCAGGAGAGGTGTTACATGGGAGCTCCATGTTGCTCCCATGACCACCCGCGCGGCCGCACTCTGCGCCAGTTGGAGCCTCCGAGTGCACCTCAAGGGGAGCCCCATGTAGAGAGCATTACAATAGTCCAGTTGAGAGGTGACGAGGGCATGAGTGACTGTGTGTAGGGAGTCCCGATCTAGAAAGGGACGCAACTGGTGGATCAGGCGAACCTGATGAAAAATCCTCCCGGTCACGGCCGTCAAGTGCTCTTCTAAAGACAGCCGTGCATCCAGGAGGACGCCCAAGTTGCGAGCCCTTTCCGTGCGGGCCAATGATTCACCCCCAATAGTCAGCAATGGAACCAGCTGACTATATCGGGATGTCGGAAACCACAGCCACTCAGTCTTGGATGGGTTGAGCCTGAGCCTGTTCCTCCCCATCCAGATCTGTATGGCCTCCAGGCACTGGGACATCACTTCAAGGCCATCGTTGGGGTGGTCCGGGGTGGAGATGTACAGCTGGGTGTCGTCAGCGTACTGATGGTACTTCACCCCGAAACCCCGGATGATCTTGCCCAGCAGCTTTACATAAATGTTGAACAAAAGGGGCGAGAGGACTGATCCCTGTGGCACCCCACATATGAGGGGCCTCGGGGTCAACCTCTGTCCCACTGTCAACACAGACTGCGACCGGTCGGAGAGAAAGGAGAACCACCGTAATATGGTGTCTCCCACCCCCAACTCTTCCAACTGGTGCAGCATGATACCATGATCGATGGTATCAAAAGCCGCTGAGAGATCTAACAGGACCAAGACAGAGGAGCAACCCCTGTCCTGAGCCCTCCGGAGATCATCAACCAACACGACCAATGCCGTTTCCGTGCTGTACCCAGGCCTGAAACCCGACTGGAATGGATCTAGATATGATGTTTCATCCAGGTACTGGGGAAGCTGTCGCGCAACCACACTCTCAACAACCTTCGCAACGAAGCGAAGGTTGGAGACTGGATGATAATTAGCCAATACTGCCGGGTCCAGGGAAGGCTTCTTGAGGAGAGGCCTCACCACCGCCTCCTTCAAGGCGGCAGGGAAGGTACCCTCACCCAATGAAGCATTTATAATCCCCTGGAGCCAGCCTTGCGTCACCTCCCGGGAAGCCAGTACTAACCAGGAGGGACACGGGTCCAACAAACATGTGGTTGCGTTCAGTCTACCCAGAATCCTGTCCACGTCATCTGGGGTCACAGGATCAAACTCGTCCCAGATAACATTCTCAAGACCTGCCTCCGTCACCCTCGCTGGATTTACCCAGTCGGAGTCCAGACCTTCCCGAATCTGAATGATTTTGTCATGCAGATATTGAACAAAATCCTCGGCTCTTCCCTCCAAGGGGTCCTCCCGTGCTTCCTGGTGGAGCAGGGAGTGGGTCACCCTAAACAGGGCGGCCACAATAAGAGCAGCAAAATGGGTACATTTTGCTGCTTTTATCGCCACTAGGTAATTTTTAATATGAGATCTTACCAGTGTCTGGTCTGATTCAGAAAGACTAGCCCTCCAACTACTCTCTAGGCATCTTTTCCAGTGCTTCATCTCCCTCAGCTCCCCAGTAAACCAAGGGGCCAGGTGAGAACGGCGCCGGGTCAGAGGCCGCAAAGGCACAACTCGATCCAGAGCTCCAGTGGCCGCTCTATCCCAGGCAGCCACTAGGTCTCCAGCCGAGGCGTGTGCAAGATCCTCGGGGATTGGCCCAAGCTCCGTCTGGAACCTATCGGGTTCCATCAGGCGCCTGGGGCGGTACCATCTTACCGGTTCCACCTCCCTGCAGCGGGGTACCGCGGTTCGAAGGTCAAGGTGAAGGAGAGAGTGATCCCACCATGACAAGGGCTCAGTGACTATGTCCCCTATCTCAAGATCATTCAACCACTGTCCAGAGACAAAAACCAGGTCCAGTGTGTTTCCCCCCCCCCTGTGCATAGGGCCATGAATTAGCTGGGTCAGGTCCATGGCCGTCATGGAAGCCATGAACTCCCGAGCCACCTCAGATGCCTCACCCGTGGACGGCAGATTAAAATCCCCCATGACCATAAATCAAGTTGTTGTGGTTGGATTATGGGTACTATAATCCAACTATGGATTATAAAAGTACCCATAGTTGAACTATTAAGTGATATTGTTCAAGGTACCAGTGAATGCATTTAGTGGTCATTCAAGAAACACAGTATGAAAAAAAGTTTCCCACTATTTTCAGGGAATATTTTTATTAGGAATACAGAGAATGGCAGCATTTATTAAAAGGCCTACAAAACTCTGAATCTGGCAAGCTTCCAAGAAAGCAGAAAAGAAGCAATGTATTTCGAAGCTAAAGTTCCTCCATAGCAACAAGACCAGTGGGACGTCTGAGACATTAAAATAATCATTTGATTGCTTTTTATGATGCTGCAAAACTTTTCATGTTCTTGTGAAACTTTGTCTTACAAAAACTCAACTGTCTCTTTGCTGACCTGTTGCTAGCCTATTAAATCTCTTTAGGGAATTGGCATAAACATGTTTTTCTCTAGCTCTGCACCTGCCTTAGCAAGTAGGTTGAATTCAGCGCATTACAGACTTCATCTCTTCTCCTTATAATTACCCAATTACAGTCATTTGTTTTGCTCGTTTCCAAAGGTCAAGCTGTTTTCCGCTCCTAACCCATGAGGATTGTAACCGAGGCCCATAAACAATAGGAAGCAACAAATGCAGAAAATATTTTGAATGTAGCTTGAAGAAGTTGGTGCAAAGTTATTACCAAAGTGTCTTCTGGGCTGCTGAGGCCCCCAGCTGGGACTTAGAGCAACTGGGGAGCTGAGATGAAAGTGAAACTCTGCTAACTTCTGAAACTTTACCTACAAGTGTAACTTTATGTGGAACACAGAGTCTATGGGCTGAAGCTGATTCATGTTACACATTCCCAGAGTCATATTTTTGAAAGATTGCAGCACTGATAGGTCCTGTGCAGTTTTGGCTGACCTTGAAAGTCAACCCCCTACAGCCCTCTTTAAGGTTCATCACAGAAAGTCAAGACCTATGGAAAGGTAGTCCTTGACTTATAACAATTCATTTTAGTGACTGTTCAAAGTTACAACAGCCCCCCCCAAAAGTGACTTATCTGTTCTGTCCCCGTCCCACACACGCACCCCCACAAACGGCCCGGAGTTAATAAGCCACATGACAAAATCTTTGAAGATAAAGCTGGCAGCAACCCAGTGGCTAGCTGCCAATTCAGACTTTACTCACACAAAACAAAGATTAGACTGCAAGCTTTCCGATAAAGCAGGCAAAGTTTCCGCAATACAAGGATTAGTCCAAATGCAGTCCGACAAGGCAGGCAGAAGTCCAGTAACACAGAGATCATAGATTATTTCTAGTTTTTGCTCATCACAAACTGAACCGGCCACCACACCCACATTTATACCCTGTGGGGTGTGGTCCAGTGACTCCGCTAATCTCTGGCACGCCTTCCCCTCTGCTGCGCATGCTTCTCCCTGCGCCTCTGGCGAGGGTCCAGACAGCACTTATCTTCTTCGTCGCTGTCCACCTGTGGCTGCGGGGACATGCTTGGCTCTGAGCCTATCTTTTGGCCTTCGGTGTCCTCTGGAGGCATTGCCAGAGAGGAGGGTCCTGGAGAGGGAGGCCTTGCCAACTCCTCTCCCTCACTCTCAGAGTCTGCATCTGTCGATAGCCCAGGCTCAGGCAACAGAGCCACATCATTATCACCATTTTCACCCTTACAACCATTGCAGCATTCCCATGGTCACATGATTAAATTTCAGATGCTTGGCCACTAGTTCATGTTTATGACTGTTGCAGGATCCTGGCGTCATGCGATCCTCTTTTGTGACCTTCTGACAAGCAGAGTTAATGGGGAACCCAGATTCACTTAACAAATGCAATGATTCACTTAAGAAGTGTGGCAAGAAAAGTCGTAAAATGGAGCAAACTCACTTAACGAATGTTTCGCTTAGCAACATAAATTTGGTGGTATAACTCAATTGTGGTCGTAACTCAAGGACTGCCTGTAGTTGTCAGCTTTGGAAGCCATATTAGGCTGGAAGCTTTAATGCTGCCACCTTCTCATGTGTGGGAAAGTAGGAGGGGGGATTTAAGAGAGGGGGTTAGTAGACATAATAGCATTCTTCCTATCGGTCAAGGTCAGGGCGATCCAGTATCTGGAGAAGGAGCGGTCAGGGGGCTGGATCGAGATGGAACGGATGTAGATTGGAGCATGTGATCGACTGGGGGAAAAGGGGATGGTTTTGGGAGCTTTGATTTACTGAAGGAAAACCCGGGCTTTTCAGACTTGGGTTTTCCCAGATGTGCCAGTTTGCCTATTCTAATAAAGAGAACTTTGGAAAAATGTTTGCTTCTGCGTCTTTACTTGGAGTTGGGGTTTTTCTGGAACGCTGACAGTAGTCCTGTTGGAACACAAGTTAGAATGTATTTTGTATTGCAACAACTACAGAATTATTCAGCTAGTAGACAGCAGTGTTTAGTGTGCATCTATGATTGTAATCCATGGTTCCTTTATGTTCTGAGGAGAGTTTCCTAAGACAGTTGAGGCAGTTGAAAAACCCGTTAAACAGCAAGGCACAGGGTGACCCTTCACTGTACATTTTACAGAAATACAGGAGCTGAAGAAGCTTCTTGGATGAGAAGCAAAATGTCTTCAAAGAAAAACCAGAATGTCCAGTTGCCTCTTGAAAAAGCATCTTTGGGACAACCATGACATCTCCATAGACAATATTTTTCATTTCATTTTCATTTTATTTAATTTGTATAACGCCCTACTCCCGAAGGACTCAGGGCGGTGAACAGGCATAGAATAAAACACATAGAATACAAAAATTAAGAGCAAAAGTAAAATTGAATTAAATCAATTTAGCCCAAGACAAATTTAAAACCCCAGGTTAAGAACAAATTAAAATTTACGTTAAAATTTACATTAAAAAAAGAATGGGAAAGGTTAGGCCAGACCAGCCTGGTGAAATAAAAAGTCTTAAGGGCGCGGCGGAAGGTGCGTAGATCCGGAATCCTCCTTAATAGAAGAAATAGCATCCTCTGTAGAGCAATTTAGACAGTAAGCAAACTGAAGCAAGTCAAATGCTAGAGGGAAGCTAGATACAATAATGTCCTTTATCAGCCTCTCAAAACATTTTATAATGATGGATGTAAGTGCAACTGGATGGTAATCACTGAGACCTATGTTGGCCACTCTAGATAGATTTGGGCAGATCTTCTCTCTTCCAGTCTTTTGACCATTCCCCTTTCTCTATATTTAATCATCATCCTCATCATCCTCATCATCATCTTTTTGGGACTGTTGCCTTCTGGCCGAAGATACAGAACAATTAAAACTCAGACCACACGGTTTCTGAATAGTTTTTAATCCCAGAGTTATAATTGCACTCAACAATGAACTAAAGGGCCACCATCAGTGAGCTGTTGGACAGCATTACTTAGTCTGTTGTGTGGATGTTTCGGTGGTTTAGGGGTGGGGAATTTGTGGTGGGTGGTGGGTGGGTGTTTGGGGATTGTTATATGTGTTGGATCTGGTCTTTGGGTGTTAAGTGAATTTCGTTGTATGGGTATACTGTGTATATACATACAATGACAATAAAGTTGTTGTTATTGTTATTATTATTCTCTTTTATTCATTAAAAATGAAACTCAGTCAACTGGACATTTAAAAATGTGTCACAGATACCATTGACTGGTGCTAATGGTTGATAAGGGTTGCTGCCAGTGTCCTAGGTATCAACTAAGTACCTTCTTAAAATATATGAGTAGCACAGTTTTTTGCAGTTCCGCTGGTGTTATTGCAGGAAGCTGCAATTTCTTGAAGTGTTTTGTGAAATTCTTGGACATGGAACCAAGTGCCCCGATGACAATGGGTATCATGATGATGATGATGATGATGATGATGATGATGATGATGTCTCCAAGCTAATCTTGATTCAGAACAACAGACTAACACAGTTGGAAGGGATCCTGGAGGCCTTCCACTCCAACCCCCTGCTAAAGCAGGAAACTCTATACCATTTTAGCAGTGGTGAAATGTAAAATTTGTTACTACTGGTTCTGTGAGCATGGCTTGGTGGGAGGGGAATATGACTGAGTGGGCGTGGCCAACCCTTTTTTTTTAACTTTTAAAACCATTTTTTCTACAACCTCTTCGGCTAAAGAGGTTGTAAAAAAATGCTTTTAAAGCCTCTGATGATCCCAGCTGACTTGCCTGATTGGCAGAGGCTTTCTTTCTTTTTTTTTAAAGCCTCTGATGATCCCAGCTGACTTGCCTGATCGGCAGAGGCTTTTTTTCCTTTTAAAAGCATTTTTTCAATGAGGTTGTAGAAAAAATGCTTTTAAAAGCCTCTGATGATCCCAGCTGAGCCACGCGATCATCAGAGGCTTTTTTTTTTAACTTTTAAAAGCATTTTTTTGGCCAAAGAGATTGTAGAAAAAATGCTTTTAAAAATAAAAAAAAAGGCTCTGATGATTGCATGGCTCAGCTGGGCAATTGGGGTGGGGTGGGGGAGCAGGGATTTTTTGCTACTGGTTCTCCAAACCACCCGCCTCCATCGCTACCGGATCGGGCAATCCGGTCTGAACTGGGAGCATTTCACCCCTGCATTTTAGATAGATGATTGTCCAATCTCTTCTTTAAAACTTCCAGTGCTGGAGCAGCCACAGCTTCTGAAGGCAAGCTATTTCATTGGTTGAATCCTCTCACCATTAGGAGGTTCCTCCTTAATTCTAAGTTGCTTCTCTCCTTGATTAGTTTCCATCCATTGCTTCTTATCCTGCCCTCAGGTGCTTTGGAGAATAGGCTGACTCCCCTCTTGTTTGGAGCAGCCCCTGAGATATTGGAACATAGCTGTCATGTCATCCCAGTCTTTCTTTTCATTAAACTAGACATACCGAATTTCTGCAACTGTTCTTCATATGTTTTAGCCTTCAGTCTCCTCAGATTGATTCGGAGATATGGATCAGCCTGAACAGTGAAATGAAAAAAACACTGCCAGCTTTTTTTTCCTGTACTCCCACTTGTCAGGCTACTTTTGAACATAGATTTAACTTTGAACGTGTATTAAAACTCATCCCACTATCAGCTAATATCAGTCAATAGTTGGCCTTTTTTGAATGCGGGTTTAAGCAAACATCTGGAATAGTGCTAGTGACATGACCATTTCTCACGACCGTTGCAGCATCCTCATAGTCACTCAATCAAAATTCAGATGCTTAGCAACTGACTTCTATTTATGATGGGTGCAATATCGCAGGGTCTTGTGATCATCTTTTGCGATGGTGTCCATTCCAAGTCCCCTTTTCTACATGCATGCATATATGTTGTGGTCTGCCAGCAGCCTGCAGAGCTGGCAGAGGAGTTGGACAGTGAGGAGGCTGGGGAGGAATATGGGCTAGTTTTGGAGTCTGGGGAAGGCTCAGACGAGGGCTCTGCGTCAGAGGCAGAGATGGGGCCAGGGCCATCTGGGAGTTATGCGTGGACTCCAGAGCCTCCAGAGTCAGACATCAGAGAGGCAAAGGAACAGGAGGAGCCTGTTCCTAGTGCAGGCATGTGCAGAGCTGCCAGAAGGCAAGAACAGTTAAAACAAAAGGGATGACACGGGAGTAAGGCCTGGAGATGATTGGCCCCTCCCATAAGGCTTAAAAGAGGAGCAAAGGCATGTGGGCCCTTTGCAGGAAAGCAACATCGTTAATTCTGTTCCCAGTCGGCATCTCTGTTTGATTCTGGACTCCATGTGGCTTTGCCAAGTAGATCTTTGGCAGCGTGTCAAGGGAGATCAAAGTGGGTGATTATTCCAAAGGACTTCTCCTGAAGCACTTTTTGCAACTAATTGGGACTCAGCTGTGAATGAACCTAATTCACAGCTGTTGCAATAAGAGGTTTTGGGGACTACTTGTGTGTTTTAATGACTCAGTAAGCCTAGGTCACAACAATATAGAATGAAGAAGGTGACAGAGTGAATCAGAACAAAGGAAAGTAAGTAGCTGAGGTCTTTCATTGAAAAAAATGGCTATGGTAGGTGGCTACAAAGCTCCAGCCCCTTTATGAACCTCCAACCTCTGTCCCTTTTGTTTGGAGTCACGCACAAACACAGGCCTTTGGGAAATTGAGGGTAGGCTTGCTTAAAAGGCTACTTCTGCAAAACCCACATGTTGAGATTTTTAAACCTCCCTTCAGAATCCAGAATTTCCTCCTTCCCATGACAGAGCATCAGGACTTCTTGTTTTTCATAATATCAGGGAGTCCAGGGAGGATTTAAACAGAGAAACCAAAGTTTAATGCAGATGTTGAACTTAACTGTGATGGTTTCAGTTTTATCATAGAGGGGGGACAGCACCCCCTCCCATTTCAGCAGAAGTGGTAGAACTGTAGCTTTGCATCAAATCTTAGCCTCTATTTTATTTATTTATTTATTTATTTTATTTTTGAACTTGTATACCGCCCTTCTCCCTGAGGACTCAGGGCGGTGAACAGGCAAATAAAAACATCAAATACAAATATTAAAATACAGTTTAAAAATATGTATAAATTTGGCCCCATTAATTAAAACAATAAACAAAAACAAAAACAATTAAAAACACTTAAAAAGAGTTAGGCCAGCCTGGCTTGTTGGAAAAAGAAGGTTTTAAGGGCATGGTGGAAGGCACTGAGGTCCTGGATTCTCCTTATCTCTGGGGGCAGCTGATTCCAGAGGGTAGGTGCCCCCACAGAGAAGGCCCTCCCCCTGGGGGTCACCAGCCTGCATTGTTTGGCTGATGGCACCCCGAGGAGGCCCTCTCTGTGGGAGCGCACGGGTCGATGGGAGGTCGTTGGTGGCAGCAGGCGGTCTCGAAGATAACTAGGCCCTATGCCATGGAGCGCTTTAAAGGTGAGAACCAACACCTTGAAGCGCACCCGGAAGACCACCGGGAGCCAGTGCAGCTCGCGCAGGAGCGGTGTTACATGGAACGCCATGCTGCTCCCGTCACTACCCGCGCTGCTGCGTTCTGGACCAGTTGGAGCCTCCGGGTGCTCTTCAAGGGGAGCCCCATGTAGAGAGCATTACAGTAATCAAGGCGAGAGGTCACGAGGGCATTGGGTCTCAACCTTCCTAATGCCACGACCCTTTAATACAGTTCCTCATGTTGTGGTGACCCCCAACCATAAAATCATTCCTAAAACCATTGAAAATATGTGTTTTCCGATGGTCTTAGGCGACCCCTGTGAAAGGGTCATTCGACACCCAAAGGGGTCCTGACCCACAGGTTGAGAACCACTGCTCTATAGGAACAAGAGCAGTAAATATTTATACAGATCCAAGCTTGAGGAATTGCCCAAGATTGGCCAGCTATGAAAAAAGCAAACAAACAAACAAACAAAGGATTCCTGACAAACAGGGTAGAGAATAAATATGGCCCATTAATCCATGCTACTTTAGATCTCATTCAGACTCCCAAAGTCTTGACAATAGTCAAGGTCAAAGAACATTCAGAAGCTAAAGTAAATGCACAGGTATATAATAGGTGGTACCTGGCTCAATAGTAATAACTGTGAGAGGGATCTTGTAGTGGACAATCACTTAAATATGAGCTAGGGGTGGACTGCAGTTGCCAAAAAAGCCAACACAGTCATAAGCGGCATTAATAGAGCAGTGTGTTGATACCACTCTATAATTTTTTATTTATTTTTTATTTTATTTAAATTTGTATACCACTCTTCTCCTGGTAGAGTCAGGGCGGTGCACAGCCAAGTAAAAAACATCCAATACAAAAGTTAAAAATTTAAAAGAATCATATCCTTTGGCCGAAAAATTAAGAACCTTATGACTAAAACCCATTAAACAATTAAAAATCTAATATCTCAAAAACGGGGGGGGGGGGGGGGGGTTTCACACCAGCCCTGCCTGATGGAAGAGAAAAGTTTTTAGGGTGCGGCGAAAAGCCCGGAGATCCGATATCCTTCGTATCTCCGGGGGCAAATCATTCCAGAGGGCAGGTGCTGCCACAGAGAAGGCCCTCCCCCTGGGGGTCGCCAGCCGACACTGCCTAGCTGACGGCACCCTGAGGAGTCCCTCTCTGTGGGAGCGTACTGGCCGGTGGGAGGCTATTGGTGGCAGAAGGCGGTCCCGCAAATACCCAGGTCCGGGTATGCTTTCGTAAGGCCACACTTGCGGAATACTGCATCCAGTTTTGGTCACCATGATGTAAAAAAGATATTGAGACTCTAGAAAGAGTACAGAGAAGAGTGACAAAGAACCTGCTGGATTTCACCCCTGGGTCTGGTCTATTCCCAGGCCATTCCAGCAGTGAAATATGATTATCTTGGAACCCCCCCCCCCCCAAATGGTATTATTAGCCATCAAACCTCAAAAATATACTTTCCCCAAAAGGTTTCCACATTTTTGGCCACTACTGTACATATTCATAAGCAATAATGTAAGAGATCCCAGGTTACTTCCTGCCCTCCTGCTATCTACAGAGAACAATGGTTGTAGTTAGAAGAAACATTTGTACCATGAGGTTCAGGGGTCACAGGGGAACGTTCTGATAAAACTTACTACCAGGCCTATGAGCTTACATCTCAATTTGCTTGTTAAACAGTCCCATTCAACTGAAACCAGATTTTAGCAACATTTCAGAAGGTTCAGTTGCTGCAAAATGCAGTTGCATGGACAGTTATGTCTGCTCCTAAATCAATGTAATATGGGATGAACAGCACAAGAGTTTTTTCAAAAACAGATAGAAGGATTTCCCTAGTTTTTACTGATAGAGCAAAGGGACAACCAACATTTTGGAGGGGAAGGGGGAGAGAGGGGGAGATTCCTAACACAGTTTTCTACATACTTAAGAACAAACAAAAAAGGTAAAATATATTTATTAACAACTAGTGGCTTGTTTCTATATTGTGGTATAAAACACAAATGGGGGAATATGGATGCATGTGCGGGCATGCAATCATTAGAAACATTAAATAATATCTCTGAATGATTAACTGGCAGTTTGGGGAAAGTAGTACCAAAAGTTAATTTCTACGTTGTTTTGACATCAGATATTCTTTTGTATTCAGGTCTGGTCTTAAAAAGATGATGTAACACTTGGGGATGAAGATACAGCATAGCAGACCAGTACTTGAAGCCAACATGGAGAAGATCTGCACAGCCACCATATACTTCCCTTTGGTGCTCAGGTAGGTTGGAACGAAGGATATCCAGACGCTGCAGAAGACCAGCATGCTGAAGGTGATCAGCTTGGCTTCATTGAAAGCTCCAGGGAGATTCCTGGCCAGAAAAGCCACCGTGAAGCAGATGATAGCCAGGAAACCCATGTAGCCAAGGGCAAGGTAGAACATGGCAACAGAGCCTTGATTACATTGGAGGATGATCTCTGCTGATTGTGAGTACATGTCTGACTCCGGGAATGGGGGAGAAGTGCCCAGCCAGATACAGCAGAGAATAATTTGAAAACAAGAACATGAAAGGATGATAGAATTGGCCAAGGTCTTTCCTAGCCATCTCTGTACTTTATTCCCGGGTTTTGTGGCCAGGAACGCTAAAACCACAGTGATTGTTTTGGCCAAGACTGTGGAAATGGCAACTGAGAAGATGTTGCTGAATGCTACTTGTTGGAGAAGGCAAGTGAAAGTCCTTGGCTGCCCAATGAATAGGAATGAAGTTGAGAAGGAAAGCAAGAGGGTGATGAGGAGGATGTAGGAGAGATCCCGATTGTTGGCTTTGACTATGGGAGTTTCTTGGAATTTAATGAAGCTTCCCAAGACGAAGCCTGTTATCAAAGACAGAAACAGGGCAAGTGAAGCTAGAATGATCCCCAAATTTTCTTGATAGGATAAGAAAGTATAAATCTTAGGTATACAGTCATCTCGGTTGATGTTTGGATGCTGATCTGCTGGACATTTGGTGCATTTTTCAGCATCTGAAAGAGAAAAAATAATATCTACTTTAAAGCATGCTTAGATATCTTAAGCAGGGTAGCATTTAAGGACAGGAAGAGTAGAAGCTCGAAGTCAAGATTTCAGTGGCCCTTTCCTGCTCTTACTCTTTTAAGAAGGAAAATATTTTTCTGATAAGCTCAGCTGCTGGCCTTCCTGTGTAAATTGACTGTTCGGGAAGGTCCTTTATTAAATTCTCTTTTTCAAAGAGAATCAATACCTTCCTCCACCTAGACCCAGAAGATGGACAGGTTCTATGTCTGGGCAGTAATTGCCCTATCTGGTTGGTTCCCTAATTCTTTCTTTTCTCACCCATGCCTGGGAAGCAAGAACCAATGGCTTCCATCTCTTTGGGCATCTCTCTTCTTGACAGATTAAAAAAATAGCGTCAGTTTTACCTTTCTTCCTGTGACTTCAGCTAGCAGTGGAAACTCAGATTCGCTCAACAAAAGCTCTATGTCTCAGCCTGTGGTGAATGTAGCCATGTCATGACCTCCCTCTTGCAGTGCCTGGAGGTTGTTAGGAGCTGGATGAGGAGCAATGGGTTGAAACTGAACCCTGGCAAAAATGAGTGGCTCTGGGTTTGGGGCAGGGGCAGGGGTGAAATTCAGACGGTTCTATCTGGCTCGGGCGAACTGGTAGCGGCGGCTGCAGGAGGCTCTGCCCACCCATGCAGACATCATGACATCACTTTTTTGCAACATTTTAAGCCTCTGCGCATGTGCAGAAGGCTTTGTGCATGTCCAGATGACATTTGTGAACCGGTAGGGAAGGTCAGTGAATTTCACCCCTGGTTTGGGGGTTCTTTGGTCCCTGGAGAATTGCCATCTTTGGTTTTGGATGGGGTGGCACTGCCCCAAATAGACCCAGCATGTAATCAGAGGGTTCTCCTGGAGGAGGACCTTGACGCAACTGCGGGTTTTGTGCCAGTTGCCCCCTTTCCTGGACCAACAATCCCTTCTCACAGTTACTCATGCCCTACTTATCTCCTGTCTTGACTATTACAATGTTCTCTACATGGAGCTGCCCTTGAGAAGCAACCAGAAGCTCCAGTTGGTTCAAAATGCAGAGGCCCTCATGGTTTTATGCTGACCTTGGTGTGCAGATATGTCATTTCTCCTGCAGGAGTTGCTTTGGTTACCAATTTGCTTCCAGGTTCAATTCCAGGTTCTGGTTGTCACCTTTTAAGCCATTCATAGCTTGGGACCATGTTTATCAGAGGGACCAATCTTGCTGGTCACATCCATCTGACCCCCTAGAGTGCAGAGGCAAGGCATCTTGCAGGTCCCATTCCCTAAGTAGGTACATCTGGTGGGACCTAGAAGAAGGGCCTTCTCTGTGATGGCTCCCTCCTTCTGGGACATCATCCCTGAAGAAATTAGACTGGCCCCGACTTTGACAGTCTTTCATAGGTCCCTGAAGACTTGATTTTGCCAGTGGGCCTGGCCAACCCAGAGTGCGATGGATCCATTAAATGGTTATTTAACTGTGTGTTGTTTGGAAGCTGGCTAGAGTTGCTGTGAGTGCATAGACAGCTCTATAAATTTTCTAAAGAAATAATATAAAACAGTTTCTCTTTTCTTCCTCCAGGAACTTGTGAAAGGGAAGGAAAGAGGGCAGGTGAGAGGGCAGAAGGAGGGAGGGACGGAGGGAGGAAGAAAGGACTTGTAGATAGTCATGCTAAACAAACAGGATTAAGCTTTCACTCAGGCATTAGTGAATCAAAGAAAGGAGAAAGGGGAAAGGAGAGGAGGAGAGGAGAAGGGAGGGGAGGGGAGGGGAGGAGAGGGAGGGGAGGGGAGGGAGGGGAGGGGAGGGGAGGAGAGGAGAGGAGAGGCTGGGATGTTTTCCATTTGTCCAGAGATGTCAAAAAAAAAAAGGGGGGGGGGGAGATACTGGCTAGTAAAAATGCAGAGTTGCCCTCTCCCTTCTAATACCAAATCTGCAATAATCCCCTGTCTTTTAATGTGCTCCGGGATAATGTCCAATATTATTTTTCTATCATGTAATAAATATTCAAAGAAATTGATTTATTGAAAGCAAGTCTTTAATATGCCTTTCAAAATGTCCTTTCCTGAAAAATGTCAGTGTCTAGGTAACTAGTTAAGGAAGATATTTAAGAAGCACATCTTAACAACTAATGGAAGACTTTAACTATCCTGACATCATCTGGGAGAGAAACTCTGCTCTTGGTGGAAGATCAAATAGTTTCCTGACATTAAGCCATACTGGACTTAATTCTCACTAAAAGAGACCAAAAAGAATAGACAGAAGGCATTGAAATTATAGGAAACTGGGTGGGGAGGGGACCATGCAATACTTTTCTTTACTTTTATTTAATTTGTATACCACCCTGCTCCCGAAGGACTCAGGGCGGTGAACAGCCAACAATAAAATACATACATACAAAATTTAAAAAACAGAACTAAAATCGAATTAAATAATTTGGCCCAGACAGATTAAAACCCCAATCAATTTAAAACAGATTTAAACTTTGAAAATTAAAAGATATTGAAAATATTAAAATTGTTTAAAAGTTGTTTAAAAATTGTTTAAAAAGAGGGAGAAAGTTAGGCCAGGCCCGCCTGGTGAAATAAAAAGGTCTTGAGAGCGCGGCGGAAGGTGCACAGATCCGGGATCCTCCGTATCTCTGGGGGGAGCTTGTTCCAGATAGTAGGTGCCCCCACAGAGAAGGCTCTCCCCCTGGGAGCCGCCAGTCGACATTGTTTGGCTGACGGCACCCGGAGGAGCCCCTCTCTATGAGAGCGTACCGGCCAGTGGGAGGCTCCTGGTGGTAGTAGGCGGTCCCGCAAGTACCCAGGTCCTGAGCCATGGAGCGCTTTAAAGGTGGTAACCCAATATTGGTATTCAACATTATGCAAGCACAACTGGCATCTTAGACTTTAAGTGAGATGATTTCAATACATTTAGGGCTTGGAAAGAATTCCATGGGTGAAAATCCTCCAGGGGAAAACAACCCAAGGAGTTTGGGAAACTTTGAAAGGTGAGATTACAAAAAACCCAGGCGAACATAATTCCAGTGAAGAAGAAAAATGAGAGATTTCAAAGGAAACCAGCATGGCCACACAAAGGGCTCTCTGATAAACGGAAACACAGAAAACACAGAAAGGACATATATAAAAAGTGGAAACTAAAGCAGAATATCAACAAGTATGTCAGCATTCCAGAAAAAAACCCAACTTCAAGTAAAAACTCTGACGCAAGCAGAGTGAATAGAACTTTTCAAAGTTCTATTTACTAGAATAGATAAACTGGCACATCTGGGAAAACCTGAATCTGAGAGTTCCAGGTTTTCCCTCAGTAATTCAAAACCCCCAAACCCTCCTCTCACTCATCAGTCGATCACATGCTCCAATCACTATCCATACCATCTCGAGACATCACTCTGACCACTCCTTCTCCAGATCCAGGATCATCCTGACCTTGACCGACAGGAAGAATGCTATTATGTCTAAAGACAACTCCTCTACTAAATCCCCCCTCCTACTTTCCCACATATGAGAAGGTGGCAGCTTCCAGCCTAATATGGCTTCCAAAGTTGACAAAGTAGCCTGAACTTGCAAAGATGAAGTCACGAAAGCTAAAGTTCAAAATGGATAAAGGCTTGCGACAAAAGGCAAAAATAACAAAAAGGTTTCTTTTAAAATCTTTCTCTAATGAAGAAGACAAACAACCTAGAACTAAGGAGAATTTTCCTGACAGTTGGAACAAATAATAAGTGGAACAGCTTGTCTTCAGAAGTCATACATGCTCCAACAATGGAGGTCTTTAAGATGAGATTGGACAACCACTTGTCTGAAATGGTATAGGATTTTCTGCTTGAGCTGGGGGTTGGACTAGAACACCTTCAAGCTCCCTTCCAACTCTGTAATTCTGTTATTCTATGACTTCCCCCTTTTTCTCTCGTGTCACCTACCTTCCACGGTGGAGATGGTTCCTTCTGCACAGCAATGACAATCGTAGCAGCAGATGATTTCCTCTTTCCGAGCTACCTTTGTGAATCCAGGATGGCAACTTTCCACACACCTGGAAGAAGGCAGGGGCTGAGGAGAGAAAGGAAAAGACCCAGAAAATGGACTTATTTTGAGAAAAATGGCAAAGGAAAAAAGGCAGGGGTGAAATGCTCCCGGTTCAGACCAGCTCGGGTGAGTAAGTAGCAGAGACTGAGGCTAGTTCGCCGAACCGGGAACAATGGCTGGCTGGCCACGCCCCTGAACCGATCCATGGCCCGCAGTCCTGCTATGCTTGCCTGCCTTCCATGCTGCCTTCCTGGCGTCCTGGTGGCCAGTTTGCGAAGGCAGGCAAGCAGAAGTCCACGTGGAAGGCAGACAAGCATGGCAGGGCTGCGGGGAAGGAGCTAGCAACTTACTGCCCCCTCTCTCAAGCAGTGGCTTCCCTAGCAATGGGGTTGTTTTGTTCGCCGCGGTGGTGCTTCGGGAGGGGCAGGTGGACATATTCATTATAGTTGTCATCTGCAGACATCTGCTTGCCCTCCCGAAGTACCACCTCGGGATGCTGGTGCGGGCACCATGGATGCATAGCTTGTTGGGGCTGAGCAGGGAAGCCACTGCTTGAGCTGTGGTTGTCGGGGGGCAGGAGAATGGCGAGACTCAGGGAGTAGGTCAGGTGGAGCTAGCTGCTCAGAAGCTGCCCCACCGCTGCCAGAAGTTTGGATGCCTCGGCTTCAGATCACTCCCTCCCTCCCTTCCTCCCTCCCACACACACAGACACACACAAACACACACACACAAACAGAGGTTGGAAAACTATTTTGCTCGCTCTTTTTCCAAGCGCCCCATGCACAGCAGAGTGACGTGAATGACGTCAAACTGGCCACGCCCACCCAGTCACATGACCACCAACCATGCCACACCAAGCCATGCCCACAGAACCGGTAGCAAAAAAAAATTAGATTTCACCCCAAAGAAAGGGTTGGTGACATCCAATTTAAGATTTAGCTTTGACTAATTAGAAGCCAATAAGAAATGTGAGCTTCATCAAACAAACTTTATTTTCTGTTTTTTCCTTCCCTGTTAGTGCTTAAGAAACAGTACATATTTAGGCTTTCATTTAAACTTTAGATATTAAATTGATCAGGGACGTGATCGGTGGATTCTTTCCTTTGACTATGTATATGATGTTACCTGCTTAACTGATTCAATCTTTCTCCAGACTCAATAAATTGTTTGGATGAATATTGAAGAGAATATTTTTTGAGGCCACCTAAATAACTGAAATCTGTACTCTTGAGAACCTGATCAACTGATATGAAAACTCAGGCATTGAAAGCAATTTCCCCCCACCCCCAAAAAACCCCTTTTTGTGCCGCCTTCAGTGGAATAAAATAATTATTAATCCCACCCTGTTCAGCATTTCCACCTGTGCGATACTCTTCTGGTCAATTGTCAATTTCAAATCCTGGGATGCCTGTCTTTTTAGACCCCCAGATTTCACTCTCTTGATGGATCTATTGGGGAAAACAATCCAATTCACAATATCCAGGTCAGCTGTCAGATCTCCTTTCTGATCCAAATACACTCCTTCGATGGAATTATTGTGAAACTGAGAGCTTTGAAGGAAGGGGTGAAGCTGGAAAGGACAGGAAAAGAAGGAGATTCAGTAGTTCTTGGAAAAGAGCCTTTGGTCTATGCTGGGAGGGGTATGAAAATCTCTCTCTCTTCAACACCCAGCTCTATTTTGAGTTTCCAACTTGGTTAAGGGTTTATGAATAGGAGAGGAACAATAATGGCTGCAAACCTTGTATTTAAAAACAAACATTTCACTGTATTCCGTGTATTTCCGTGTATTTCGCTGTCCCCTCAAAACCTTGTTGTTCCGCCAGGCTGGGCTATCAATGTAAAGATTTTAATTGGTTTTAAATGGGATTTTAAATTTGGGGTTTTATAAATTGGGCCTATCATTTAATAATTTTAATTATTTTTAAATTTCGTCTGTCTTTGTGCTTTTAATCAGGCTGTACACTGCCCTGAATCCTTCGGGAGAAGGGCGGTATAGAAATAAAACAAACAAACAAACAAACAAACAAACAATGAACATTTTCCTGTTCACATCTCTTTATCACAGCAGGGCTGATAAACAATTCCTCTAATGGAAACATCCAATGATTTTTTTTCCTTAATAGAATAATTTTATTAACTTTAGAATAGAATAAAATAACTTTATTGTCATTTTGAATGTAAAGGGGTGACCCTGGAAAGAACAGGAAAAGAAGAGATTAGAAAGGGCACAGGAGTTCTTGGAAGAGTCCCCCTTGGTCCAGGGTTGTCAAACTTGATTTCATTGAGGGTCGCATCAGGGTTGTGTTTGACCTTGGGGGCATGGGGGGTGTGGCCAGGGTGGGCGTAGCCAGTTCATCAGTTGTGTTGGGGGCACCTGTGGCGGCCTGAGCTTTCTGCCAGCGAAAACAGGTTCCCGAGCTCCGTTTTCAGCTGTGATGGCCTCCTGCAACCCTCTACACACACAGCCCTCCCAAGCTCCGTTTTCACTGGCAGGGGCCAGATCCAGCCTGCGGGCCAGATCTAAACACCCCACAGACTGTATCTGGCCCCCGGGCCTTGAGTTTGACACCCTTGCCTTGGCCTATGCTGGAAGAGATATGAACGTTTCTTGTTCTTCATAAACCCAGTTCTGTTTTGAGTTTCCAACTTGGTTAGGGATTTATGAATAAGAGTGGAATTTATTTATTTATTTATTTATTTATTAGTTAGACTTCTATACCGCTTCGAAGTGCTTTACAGCCCTCTCTAAGCGGTTTACAAAGTTAGCATATAGCATATTGCATATTAACATTTTTTTTAAATTTGATTTATATGCCGCCCTTCTCTGGAGACTCAGGGCGGCTTACAGTGCATTAAGCAATAGCCTTCATACTTTTGTATATTTTATACAAAGTCAGCTTATTGCCCCCACAAACTGGGTCCTCAATTTACCTACCTTAGAAAGGATGGAAGGCTGAGTCAACCTTGAGCCTGGCAAGATTCGAACTCACTTTAATTACAGACAGCTGGTGCTAAATTACAGTGCTTTTGTCTGCAGAGCTATCCAATATGGATTAGCATATTGCATTAGCATATTGCCCCCAACAATCTGGGTCCTCATTTTACCCACCTCGGAAGGATGGAAGGCTGGGTCAACCTTGAGCCGGTGAGATTTGATCTGCTGATCTGCTGAACTAGCAGTCAGCTGAAGTAGCTGCAGTACTGCATTCTAACCACTGCGCCACCTCGGCTCTTTATAATAACTGCTGTAGTAAACCTTATATTTAAAAATGAAGATTAGAACAATGTTTGTAAAGGACAGGGATTTTGACATCGGATCATTTTGCTGCTCACATCCCTTTATTACAGCCGTATTGATAAATAATTTCTTTTAAGGAAACTGTCAGAATATTCATGACTGGGAAGACATAGTAACAAAGTCAGCCAATTGAAAGCTGAGAGAGACTGGAGCCAAGGCGTGTCGTAGTCTGGAGCTCCTGAGTCTGTGCAGAACTAAGGTGAAAATAGCTCCCTCTACTGTACTCTCTCTGTGTGAACATGTCTGCTGATCTGAGCTGAAGGATCAACTGTTGGTATTGTAAATACACTTTATGTGTTACTATGAATATAAAGAAGTTAATGAATCCAGCTGATTCAGTTATCAGTGTGTGCTTCTGGATTTGATTTTAGCAAGAAACTCTGACAGAAACAACCAATTATTTTTCCTTAATATTTTATTAAACCACTTACAAAACTAAATGCCCATATTCAAGGAAAGATGTCTAATGGAAAAGAAATACCTGCCAAGCTTTCAGCCTCGGAGCTTGAAACTTGACGTCCCTGTTCCTCACGGATCTCTTAGATGTGGAGAAATAAGCTGAATTTAAGGCCTTTCCCAAAGCCCAGATGGTATCATAAACAAGATAGCTGTCCAGAGCCAGGATTTGATCAATCACCTCTTTCCTCAGAGCCTCCATTTCTTCGGTCTGTCTGCACCGTCTCCAGACTTTCACAGAAAAGGCATCCTTAGTGGATGAACATCTAAAGGTTTTCTTTAAAAACTTAGACATGATTTCATTCAAGGTAACAAAGGCATCATAGTTTCCCCATTTCTTTTTCTGTATCAGAAAAGAAAAAATGCCACCAACCTGTTTCAGGTACATCGTAATAAACTCCAAATCGAGACTGAGATCCCATTGAGCTGTGGTGATCCACACTTTAGCTGTAAAATCTAAAAAGTATTTAAGTACTGCATGTATAATTTTCATTCCAACTGAGAACGAACTAGTCTCTGAGCCATAAACAAAGACATTGACTTTTGTGAATTTGTAATAGTGTTTTAGGTTGACCATCGTTTTAACAACATTTAGTGGAAATCTTTGATGTGCAATTGCACAAATGCCATTCCTTAACATCAAAGAAGACATTGTCCTGATGAACCTCTCTCCCTGGTCAGTTTCTGGAGCAACAAGAGCAACCAAGGTCCACCTGAAATGGAGGAGAAGCTGGATCATCCCTGGGTATTGGACACCTTCAGCAGGCAGCATCGGGTAGAAGAAAGGAAAATGAGTTTTATCCCCCAGAATCTTGGAAACAAAACTATAACTGATCTGAAAGGAATGGAAGATGGTTTTTTAAATGTAACAAGCAAAATGCAAATGCTATCATTTACATTACAAAGCTTTGCTTTTCACTTGCATAGGACCTGTGATTCAAACTTCAGCGAGTGAAAATTGTCTCCACAAGAAAGACACACCTGTGGGATTTTGTAGGTGCCCAACATGGTCGAAATCTGAATGGAGCTGCCAGTCTCGGCCTCTTCCAGAACAGCCACTGTGTTTCTCTGCCTTTCACACCTGTAGTTGGGCACATTGGCCTCCCCGTCTGAAAGCAGGTCCAGCAAAGGATCTGTAGTCATCTCTACCTTGAAGAAATTCTCATAGATATTATAACCCAAAGTAACGTTGGGTAAGAGATGGTCATTCCAGTTGATGTCCTCAATAGCAAAAAGGAAGGGTATAAATTTCCAAAAAAAATTGGATGATTTTCTGCAGGTGTGAGGATATAAATAAAAAAATACATTTAACTTTTCTTTCACAAGACTATTTTTAATCCTCGTAGTAACAATTATTCTTTGAAGCACTTTGTAACATTTCCAATTGTTACCATAGAAAAAGAATGACAACAATAGAACATTCTTAAATCATTATGTGCTTCCAAGGCATTCTCCCAGTTGGTTTACAGTAATACAACTTCAATTTCCTGTGTTGATCTTCAAATAACATTTTTGAGGGGCTGCCACAGAGAGGAAGGGGTCAAGCTATTTTCCAAAGCACCCGAAGGCTGGAAAAGGAATAATGGATGGAAACTGAACAAGGAGAGATTGAACCTAGAACTAAGGAGAAATTTTCTGACAGTGAGAACAATCAACCAATGGAACAGAAGTTGCCTTCAGAAGTTGTGGGAGCTTCATCACTGAAAGCTTTCCAGAAGAGACTGGACTGCCATTTGTCAGAAATGGTGTAGGGTCTCCTGCTTAACTGTGGGTTGGACTACATCCCAACTCTGTTAATTTGTTAAATCTGTTAAATCCCATATTTGATTGTTTGTTTCCTCTCTCTTAATAATACACAGATGGCTAAAAAAAACCCTATTTATTATTACTTCTTTTATATTCTAGATATTTTTGGAGTAGGAGTTCAGAATGACTGAAAATGGTTCCCAGTGAGATGACATTGAAAAGAAGTTAAAGACCTCTGAGTGAAGGTTCAACCACTGTTGGATGGACCATTGCTGGATTTTTTGTTTGTTCTTGTTTCTTTTCCTGTTTTCTTCTTTCCTTTAACTTGTAATTGGAAGCCACCCAGTGTCAAAAAGCCAATGAATTACACAAATAAATAAACAAATAAGCAATCAACTGCTATAGTAAAAACAATATTTTGTTTACAAATGTCTGTTAAAAATGTCCGTTAATGTCCTGGCATGGATTTGTGAATAAGAATTAGAGAAAATTTCAAACTTCAGAATGTTTTGCTCTTAACTGTGGCTTTCTCATCCCAGCAATAAATATGGTGTGTGGGGGAGAAAATGGTAGAATTATCTCATCTCCAATGCAGAGTGAAAATAGCAGAAAATAACAGAATAACATAGTTAGAAAGGATCTGATAGGTCATCTAGTCCAACCCCTTACTCAAGCAGGAGACCCTATACCATTTCAGACAAATGGTTGCCCAATCTCTTCCTAAAATCTTCCAGTGATGGAACATCGTAACTTCTGAAGGCTAGTCATTCCACTGATTAATTGTTCTAACTGTCAAGAAATTTCTCCTTAGTTCTAGCTTGGATCTCTCCTTGATTAGTTTCCGTCCATTGCTTCCTGTTCTACATTTAGAAGCTTTGGAGAACAAGTTGACTCCCTCCTCTTTGTGGCAGCCCCTTAAATATGCGACCATTGTATCATGTCACCCGTAGTCCTTCTTTTCACTAGACTAGACATCACAATTCCTGCAACTATTCTTCATGTTTCAGCCTCCAGTCCTCTAATCACCTTTGTTGCTCTTCTCTGCACTCTTACACCATCCCTCTTTGAATCCAGAATCCAGCTCAGCTCAGAGATGAGGTGGATGGAAGAGGTCATTCTGTTCTTCTATGTCTGCATCCTAGCTCTGCTCATAGGATGGGAAGGAAAGTGGTTGGGGAAAATATTTGATTTGATTTTTATACTTTCAAGCTCAAATGAGCTTTGTTACCTGCAGGGTCCGAGAGACTGCAAAGCCAAATCAGGTAATAAGTTGGGAAAAGGAGCAGATCAAGAGAAGAGCACCTTATATTCTCAGAGGGCTGGAATAGTAAACATACATTGGAAATGCAGTGGCAGAAATGAACAGATTAACGCTAAGAATAAAAGATAAAGAGGAATCGGTGTATTTCAAGGCATGGGAAAGATTTTATGTATGGATAGAAAAGAAATATGAATAAAAGTTGATAGATAAATGATATAGATAATAGAAAGTTAAATGAGGGATAAGACAAAAAAGAAATAGAAGCTCAAATGACACCAGAGTAAATGGAAAAGGGGGATGTGGGGGAAGAAGGAAGATTATAAATATAAATGTACAATTATGAAATGATGGATTGGGTAAAATGGAAAAAAGTCTGAAAAGAAAGTATATATTATTAGAAAATTGGAGCTGCTTGGATACCAAATAAGGGAAGTATTGCACAACAAAGGAGAAGGAGAGGGAGAGAGGGATAGAGGAGGAGAGGGAGATAGAGGAATGGAAGAAAGGGGAAGTAGAGGAAGAAAGGATAGGGGACAAGAGCAGGAGAGAAGGTGAAAAAGGGGGAAAAGAGGGGAGGAGTGAGGGAGAGGAAGGGAAAGTAGGGAAGAGGAGAGGAGGAGGAAGAAAGTAGAAGAGGAGAGGAGGGAGGGAAGGGAAAGAAAGAAGGAGAAGAAGATTTGTTGTGAAAAGAGGGAAAAGAGAGGGTAGAAGAGCAGCTATATATATATATATATATATATATATATATATATATATATGTGTGTGTGTGTGTGTGTGTGTGTGTGTGTGTGTGTGTGTGTGTGTGTGTTTTCTCAGGTTTTTGCGGGTGTTTGTATGTAGGTCTTTGGTTATTCGGGTCTTCTCCCACGTAAAATTGGAAGTGTCTTGGCGACGTTTCGACGAAAGTCTCATTCGTCATCTTCGTGCTTCCAGGAAGCACGAAGCCGAGAACACCAGCCTGAAGATGACGAATGAGACTTCGTCGAAACGTTGCCAAGACACTTCCAATTTTACGTGGGAAAAGACCCGAATAACCAAAGACCTATATATATATATATATATATATATATATATATATATATATATATATATATATATGTGTGTGTGTGTGTGTGTGTGTGTGTGTGTGTGTGTGTGTGTGTGTGTTTTTCTTCTAGCCAGGTTTTCCCTACGTAGCCAAGGTTTTTTTGTAGCTCCAGCTCAGTACAAAAAAACCTTGGCTACGTAGGGAAAACCTGGCTAGAAGAAAAACACACATAGACCCTACGAAGAAGTAAGAAAATTTATATATATATATATATATATATATACACACACACACACACATATACATATAGTCTATACATAGTCTCCCAAATTGCAGCACAGAGTTGTTGCTTTTCAGCAGGATACAAAAAGCCCAGAAACTTGTGAATGAGATTTCACAGAACTAGGGCTGTGGAACAACTTAGCTTACGTAGGTGGAACCTGGCTAGAAAGAATATGCATATACATACATACATACATACATACATACATACATACATGTAGGTCTTTGGTTATTCGGGTCTTCTCCCACATAAAATTGGAAGTGTGGAAGAAGTGGGAGAAGACCCGAATAATCAAAGACCTACATACAAACACCCACGAAAACCTGAGAAAACATATATATATATATGTTTTCGCAGGTGTGCATATGCAAAAAATTAAAATCTTGGGTGTTTTCCCGTGTCATTATAAATAAGTTGGTTAAAATATTTAAAATCCTGGTTAAAATCCCAGCTTAAAATCTTCTAAAAATCCTTACAGAGCACTCTGCAAGGTCCTTTAAAACCTCAGCTAAAATCCTACCAGTGACTTTAAAAGTTTTTCTTAAAGCAACGTTTCGACAGGCTCACATCCCTGTCATCTTCAGGCTCTGTTTCATGTAGAAGGTAAGGGTTCTCTGTTGCAGGGCCAGAGCTGTCGCTTATCTATATTTGATGCTGCTGATGTATGCTGATTTTAGCTGAGGTTTTAAAGGACCTTGCAGAGTGCTCTGTAAGGATTTTAATTTTTTGCATAGATAGATAGATAGATAGATAGATAGATAGATAGATAGATAGATAGATAGATAGACAGACACACATGTGATCAATTATGGATAAGAGAATGAACATTTACAATCTGTGTATAAGGAATAAAACTAAAAAACTTTTTTCAAAAAAAAAAAAGGAAACGCAGTGGCTCTAATAAAGTGCAGGATGACTGACGTACGTGAAGAACTTTGCTGAAGGACTTCGGTTGAAGGTTAACAATTGAAACCAAGCAATCCTTGCAGAGACGATGCCACTAATGAAATAATCTCCTGACTTGTAATGATGCTCTGGGTCCACTTCACCCTGCTCCAGAGTCAGAAGACATTTGGCTTTGCATATCCCACAAGTTCCTGGTGGCCACGTAAGCAGGACTAGAAGCATCAGCAACATGGTCTGAGTTGCTGATTGAGACTTCTCTGTGGCACCTTCATTTTAACGACGAATGAGATGAAGAGATGGATAAAACCCAAAACCTCTTCCCGGACAGAGGTTACAGATCCAGTCTGAGTCCACCCAAGGGAGAGAAACACAGTCCCTGCTTTTCATGAAACCTCCCCCAAATCCTCTTTCAATCTCCAGAGCCATCGATGCACTCAGCATTTCTGAGATAGACTCCACCCTATTGTGCTTTTGAGTTTGATATTCACCTCAAAGCATCCTCTGACATGCTTTCATCTTCAGAAAGGTTGCAAAAAGCTCTCTGGGTACCGTTCATAATGTCAGGAAATAAATGAGTATGATTTTGATAATTGGAAGGATGAAAACTACGTAACCTCTTAACGTATCTACAGGCTGGTGTCCAAAGGGAGAACTCACAGATGTGGCTCCAAGCTTTGACGATGGGGCAGTGATGGAAACTAGAGAATTTGGCACCCTAACTCTAACCAATAAAACACTTTTAGAGAACCATACCCTCTTTGATTTCTGATGGGGTAGTATTGCCCCTGAAAATCCAATACATATAATCTGAGGTTCTTATTTATTTTATTTTATTTTTTATTTTTATTTTATTTCCAATTTATATATCGCCCTTCTCCCTGAGGACTCAGGGCGGTGTACAGCCAAAATTAAGAACATAAAATACAAATATTAAAAACAATTAAAATATATATAAATTTGGCCCCAAAATTAAAAATCACAAAATCTTGCCAGAGTCATGTTTCCTGCTGGAGGAACAGGTAGTAGTCATGGCTAGGAAGGTCTTTGCTCAATTTATGTATGTATGCATGTATGCATGTATGCATGTATTTATATATTTATGTATTTTATTTATTTATTTATTTATTTATTTATTTATTTATTTATTTATTTATTATTTCAATTTATATGCCGTCCTCCGAAGACTCAGGGCAGTTTACAATGCAGGTTGCAATTCCAGGTTGTGTATCAGTTATACCTTTTCCTGGATCGAGAAGATGTTCTTTTAGTCACTGTTAGGGTGTGTGTAAAAAGTATTTGTTGCTTGTGCAACGAGCAGAGCAGAAACACACAGGGAAGGAGATAAACGTGCAGCTCGTGTGAGAAAAATACTTTATATACAAGATAATCAGCAGTCTCGGTGTAGGTAAAACAGTCCAAGGTCATAAACAGTAATATCAGTCCAGTAAGTATCTTCCCTTACCAAAGCAAACAGACTTTAGTAACTCTCGGTATACAGTACCATATAACAATCCAGTCTAACACCAATCAGCAGCAAAACGTAGGAAGCAACAGGAACAGGAACAATCAGGAGCAAAGAACGCTTCTCTGCGCTGCTTATTTATGCACTGTAGCCTAATTACAGGGTTTAGCAAACCCTGATTACATGGCTCAATTGTTTCTTAAAGAAACAAATATATTGCCTGACCAACAAGTTAGGAGTAAGCTACAAGCTGAACCTAACAGTCACATACCCCTTGATCATCTCCTAGTTGTAACTACTACAATATGCTTTATACCAGGGCTGTCAAACTCCCGGCCCACGGGCTGGATCATCATGTGCTGGCCATGCCCACGCCTGGTTTAGCGAAGGGGGGAAAAGTTCCAATATATCCCAATAGTGTTGCCGCTATGAGAATGTGAGTTTGATACCCCTGCTTTATACCGAGCTGCCCTTGAAGAATACCCAGAAACTATAACTGGCACAGAATGCAGATCTGCATGCCTTTTTGGGTGCTCCTAGGGTGATGAATGTAACACCTATGTGAGCTGCATTGGGTGCCAGTTTTCTTCTGGGTCCAATTTAAGGTGTTGCTTTAAAATCCTTCATGGCGTGAAACCAGGATACTTGAGGAACAGTCTCATTCCAATTACATCAACACATCCCACCTGCTCAAAGCACGGAGAATGTATGGGACTAGGAAAACTCACTGCACTCAACTCGCCATGGTCAACTTACCATGGGACAACTTGCTGTGGCCAATTTGCCAGAGGACAACTCCTCACAGGACAAGTCAACATGGGATTAGTTCAGTGGTGAAATCCGGCCGGATGTACCCACCTCACACGAACCACTAGGGCTGGTGATGGGAGGCTCCGCCCACCCGCCAGGACATCATTACGTCCCATTTTTGGCCCTCTGTGCATGCGCAGAAGAGGCGTGCACACTCACATTTCCGAACCAGTAGCGAAGGTAAGTGCATTTCACCTCTGGATTAGTTCCTTTTATTATTCCCCAAAGTATTACAAAAGTTGGTAGTCATAGGAATGATTTCCTTTGATACAAGAGATAAAATAATTTTAACGAAAACGTGGTCAACAAAAATAAAAGAAGCTCAGTTAATCCTGTGGCGAACTGTTCCACAGCGAGTTGTCCTGCAGTGAGTGTGGAGAGTGTTGGCTGCAGGGAATTGGTCATAGCAAGTTGTCCTGTTCTGGGATATATTGGAATAGCAATAGCACTTAGACTTACCATAATTTTTCGGAGAATAAGACGTGCCTTAATTTTTGGGGAGGAAAACAAGAAAACAAGAATTCTGCCTCTGCCTACCAGCAAGATCAGCTGTGCCCTCACTCTTATCACTTGATTTTGATAACGAGCAGCACAGATCTTTTTATCCGTTTAAAACAAACCCTATGACTCTATGAGCATTTAACTGGAAAGAGTGGGGGTGGGGGATGATTTTCATGGTGGCAGAAGAAGGACTTGGCATTGAAGGCTCCGTTTCCGAAATGCCCCCGTCTTCCTACCTATAGCTGTAGGTGTTGAAGCCTGGCTTTCTTCCTTCTTTGGCCTCGATTGTGTTACCTTTCTATTTTGTAGGAAGCGCAGCTTTCTTTCCCAGTTACTCAGAGGCTTTGGTTTAAGGTGGCACTGCTTTACGCTGTCCTCCTCCTCCTCCTGCAAGCGAGAGGTGCTTCAGAGACTCAGCTGGGGAAAGAGGGCATTGGTTACTGGTACTGAGAAGTTCTTTTCCAGAAAACTTATCGGGGTGCTCCTACGATCCTCAGGGACTACTCGCTTTCCCCCAAAGAGACCCCTCGCATGCCCTGGGGAAGGGTTGGAGCACAGCCTGAGGAACAAACCTCTTTGGGACAGTCTGGGGGGAAATCTGCCCAATGGCTTCAGCGAACAAGGCGGGCCCCACGGTTTGTGGCTGGTTACCCCTCTGGCCACCCAGCGGGCATCTAAGGACAGACAATGGTCACGATGACTTCATTCCCCAGCAATGTGAGGAGCTGCTGCTGCCACCACTGCTGCCTAAGCCCTCTCCATGCCCAGGAACTGAGCCGAACGGGGAGCCCCTAAAGTGGAAATGTCCCTCCTTTCCATCCACCACTGCCCATTGGCTGGATTCCCCAATGCAATTCTCAGAGCCGCATTTCAGGCTGCAGCTAGTTCCCCTGCAATGGGCAGCGAGGAACCGGGAACCTTTTGGATTCAGGGAGGGGATTGCAGGTCTGCCACCCGAAAACGCTTTCCTTTGGAATCGGGAAGGAAAGCTGTCGGGATGTGAGGGCGATCTGGCTGCGACATCTGCCACCCCATTGATCACCAGGGTTGATTCAGCTGATCTGGCTGGCTAGGCGGGTGTCCCCTTCCTCCCTCACCGCTCCATGTGCGTCCCTCCCGAAGCTGCATGCTCGGTGGAAAGAGGACGACCATCCCAGATAGAAGGAGTGTACCAATCTTCGGTCAAGGGTATACGATAGCTGTGCTCCCCTGCTAGAACCTCCAAACAAGCTCAAGGGAAGGAAAGCTGTCTTTGGAATCTATCCTCCTGGTGGCAGATCTGGCCAGGAGGAAAGAGAAGGTGAGTCTTCTGAGAAGGAGGATGAGGGCATGCGGCTCTGCATTGTGCAATGGGAAGGAAAACATTTTCAGGTGGCAGCACTGCGATTCCCTCCCCAAATCCAAAACGGTTCCCGGTTCCCTGCTGCGAGAAGAATTGCTCTGAGAATTGCATTGGGGAATCCAGCCAACAGGCAGTGGTGGCTGGAAAGGAGGGACATTTCACTTTAGGGGCTCCCGCTCAGCTCGGCTCCTGGGCGTGGAGAGGGCTTAGGTGGTGGCGGCAGCAGCGGCTTCTCACATTGCTGGGGAGTGAAGTCATTGTGACCATTGTCTGCCCTGAGCTGCCCACTGGGCAGCCAGAGGAGTGACAAGCCATGAACCGTGGGGCCCCGCCTTGTTCACCAAAGCCGCTGGGCAGATTCCATGCCCCAGACTATCCCGAAGAGATAGTGCCCCAACCCAGATCCCCGCCTCCTGGAATTGCCCAAAAATCTTCAAAGGGTGGGGGCCAGAGGGTGGGCTGGGGGCTATATTCAGACTATAAGACGCACCCAGATTTTCATCCTCTTTTTGGGGGTAAAAAGGTGCATCTTGCACTCTGAAAAATACGGTATATACAGCTTCACAGTACTTTACAGCCCTCTCTAAGCAGTTTTACAGAGTCAGCATATTGCCCCCAACAATCTGGATCCTCATTTTACTGATCTTGGAAGGATGGAAAGATGAGTCAGCATTGAGCTGGTGAGACTCGAACTGCCAAATTGCTGGTAGTCAGCAGATTGTATCTCAGCAGAATTTGGAGCAGGTTATTCTATAAAGTATCCATTCTTAACATCAACAAACAACATTTGACACTTAACTCACTTCAAATCCACCGTTTATTTTTGTTTGTCTTTTCCCCTTTCTTTTATCTGTTATTATTTTATTATAAGACCTAGGTAATAGATTATATAATTTTGATACATTGGTAATTATATAGCATTTACTAGGTACAATAGGTGCTCTCTTTAGATGACTTAAACCTTTAAACGTAGAGAAAAAGAAGACATTTATATCAACATTTTCACTACTTTTCCCAATGTGATAGCTCCCTTGGATGCTGGCTTGGATGAAGAGAAGGAGCCAGTTTCAGGATTATCCAAAGGGAACAATGTTGAGGACTTGGAGCCAAGGGTGAAATTCAGAAGGTTCTGACAGATTCTGGAGAACCGGTAGAGGAAATTTTGAGTAGTTCAGAGAACCGGCACATATCACCTCTGGCTGGCCCCAGAGTGGGGTGGGAATGGAGTTTTTGCAATATCCTTCCCCTGCCATGCCCACCAAGCCATGCCGTCCAAGCTACACCACGCCCACCAAGCCACGCCCACAGAACTGGTAGTAAAAAAAAATTGAATTTCACCACTGCTTGGAGCCCGATATTCGCTTCTGTGGACAATTTGGGGGAAGCCAAGTTTAGAAATAGTTGAAAGGGGCATTCAAGGAAAAGCAGCTCAGGAGGCACAAGGACAACCAGGTTAGAGCCACTGGACAAATGGCAGGCTATGCAGACTGGGCAGGAGGCACAGTTGCAACCAGTCAATTCCAACAAAGAGGATGTCAGGTTTCGTTGCTATCTTAAATAAACTTCATTCTCAAACGCAAGGTCTCTAATGAATCTTTTTTTTTATTTAAGAATAGAAGAACGACATGCCTGAACTCTGTTGCAGCCAAGATTGGCTCCTCCTTCCAAACCCCTCCCTTTCCGTTCTTCAACCCCAATATCACATTGGCCACCATGCAGATCCATCTCTTCGTCCCAAGCACTTTCTTTTCACAGGAATTTCCCCCCTCCCTCTGTTTCCCAAGTAACGCTATCTACTGAAGAGCCAGGAACTAGGTGAAAATTCATCTCAGCATTAAAGCAAGGCTTCTGTCTCTTTCATTCACTTCATGTCAACGCTGAAAGAGAACATAATTTGGAACGCTGACAGAGGAGTTACCACCACTGCCTGATACAAGGACATGGAGGGTTGAGCTGAGAGAGACTCAGCAGAGATCAGCAAAGTACTCAGTAGGAAGAGGCAGACTCAACCTTGCATAACATTCTCAAGATACACACTTGAGAATGTGTGGTGCCTATTGAACCAGGCATTAAAACTTGGTGCCAAAGACAACTGTCCGGAATCCAACTTCTTGTGTGTATCTTGAAGACCTTGTTCTGATTTGTTGTGTCCTGAACCTTGTGATACGGCTATTGTCTTTGCCATGTCATTGTCGTGCCTTCATCTTGCCTGACGGTGACTCTGTATCTAGCCCTGATGTCTTCTCTCCCCTCCTTTCTTGCCATGCAACTCTTGGAGCAGAAGGAACGGCACCTGGCCTTGCTTGAACTTCGCTATGGTTGGCCTGAAGCTCTTGATGAATTTTTGCCATGCTTGAAACTGATCTTTTAAAATCAGATTTGATCCTTTCAGAAATTGGTCCATACATCAGGTGTTTTCTGGCTTTCTCTAAGTGGTTGTTGCATGTCTTAAATCTGTTCATTAAATCTGAGAATGATCATTAAATCTTGAGCAGGGGGTTGGACCAGGAGACCTCTAAGTCCCTTCCAACCTATTCTATTCTATTCTATTCTATTCTATTCTATTCTATTCTATTCTATTCTATTCTATTCTATCCTATCCTATCCTATCCTATCCTATCCTATCCTTCTCTTCTCTTCTCTTCTCTTCTCTTCTCTTCTCTTCTCTTCTCTTCTCTTCTCTTCTCTTCTCTTCTCTTCTCTTCTCTTCTCTTCTCCCCTCCCCTCCCATTCTTCTCTTCTCTTCTCTTCTCTTCTCTTCTCTTCTCTTCTCTTCTCTTCTCTTCTCTTCTCTTCTCTTCTCTTCTCTTCTCTTCTCTTCTCTTCTCTTCTCTTCCCTTCCCTTCCCTTCCCTTCCCTTCCCTTCCCCCTCCCCTCCCCTCCCCCTTCTATTCTTCTCTTCTCTTCTCTTCTCTTCTCTTCTCTTCTCTTCTCGTACTTTTACTCTATATGCTAGCCCTTCAGATTAAAGGAAGACACACTGTTTTGAAGTTCATCTATGGATATAGAGTTGGCAATGCAGCAGGTCTGGAGACACAATGAGGACACTGAAAATACATAGTTGTAGTAGATGTGCGGATTATTCCGTGACACCACTTACAGTTTTCTATCAGTTTTTGTTGACCCCCTGTCTTCAAAGCACATGGAGGCTGCCCAGCACAGGGTGTCAACTTGCAAAGCTTTCAAGTTGCCATGAGCAGGAGGGAGGGAGAACTGAAGTGAATTCCATACATTCTTCCTGACCGCAATCAGAAGGAGGGTGTTAGGTTTCACAGCCAGCCAAAGTGGTTAATTGGAGAATGTGATTTATGACACGGCCAGAGAGGAGGGGAGAGACAGGGTCATAGGGGAACATAAATCTACGTGGGATCAGTCCTAACTGCATCTGAGTATTGCCGGAATGTTGCTCCTAATAAATGACTGTATTTCCTTTGAAGTTTGGATCATGGCTCATGAATTAATTAAGGCATCTTTTGGAAACTTGACACAGGGTTTACCAGAGGTTCAGTCAGCATCTGCAACTTCTCATTCTCTTGCCTGGATGCTGCAGCATCTTCATAACCCTTGTGTGATCAACTCTGAGGGTTGTTCCCAGGCTACAGTACAGTCAGTACACAGACTGGTGAACCTCAGAATTGAAGGAATTCAGATGAGGGGCAGGTTCGAACCTGAGGGCATCTTTTCCCTTCTTACATATATAAAGTTTATTGTCATTGTACGTATATCACACAGTATACCTATACAACGAAATTCACATAACATCCAGAGACCAAGCCCAATACATATGACAATCCCCTGACACACCCCCACCCACCAAACTTCCCCACCCCTAAACTACCCAAACATCCACACAACAGACAAAGTAATGCTGTCCAACAGCTCACTGATGGTGGCCCTTTAGTTCATTGTTGAGTGCAATTATAGCTCTGGGATAAAAACTATTCAGAAGACGTGTGGTCTGAGTTTTAATTGTTCTGTATCTTCTGCCAGAAGGCAACAGTCCAAAAAGATTGGTAAGCAGGATGGGAAGAGTCTCTGAAAACGTTATGCAACTTTCTCAAACAGCGAGATTCGAAGATGTCGTCCAGGGCTGGTAGCTGGAGTCCGATGATATTCTGGGCAGTTTTAATGATTCTCTGTAGAGGTTTTTTGTCCGCTACAGAGCTGCTCCCATACCATGCAAGAATGCAATATGTCAGGACACTCTCAATGGTGCTGTGATAGTAGGACAGAAGTAGATGCTGTGATAGATTTATCTTCCTGAGCATTCTCAGGAAGTACAGCCTCTTCTGTGCCTTCTTCACAAGCATGTTAGCATTCATAGTCCATGAGAGGTCCTTCGAGATATAAATGCCCAGAAATTTAAAACTACCCACCCTCTCCACCTCCTCACCATTTATGTACAATGGTAAATGTACATCTCTCTTCCTCCTGAAGTCAATTATAAGTTCTTTAGGTTGGTTTTTTTTTTTTGGTGTTAAGTGTAAGTTACATGGTGGTAGTACTGTAATATTGAACATTAGGGGGCACCAGGGAGTCAAGGGATTTTCTCTCTCCTTAAAAACAAAAATCCTTTCCTCTATGAAACACCAGAAGACACTCACCAGCCACTAGAAACTAGCGGTTTACCTAGAAATTAGGAACACAGATAGGGTAGGTCAGGGGTCTCCAACCTTGGCAACTTTAAGAGTTGTGGATTTCAACTCCCAGAATTCCTCAGCCAAGCATTGAAAAGATCAATCAATCAGAATAGAGTTCAAAAGTAACCTTGGAGTCCAACCCACTGCTCAAGCAGGAGAGCCTATACCATTTCAGATAAGTGACTGTCCAGTCCCTTCTTCTTTCTTTTTTTTTTTTTTTTTGAAAAAAAAAGTTTTATTTTTTTTAGACAAAAACAACATAAAAACATCATCCTTCCCAACAATTACAGACAGTGTTTTGATCGGTTAAAATCATTTCGTGCTCCCAAAAATTTCCAAAGTCTCATCATATGACAAATGTTCTTTCCTCTAACAAAAAATAAATATTTAAACATTTTATCCAAATTTCATTTCATATATAATATCTCATCTCCATACTTTATTTTCTCTCCATTGATAGAATATCTCCCATATCAAATAATATTGTTTATCTTCCTGTTCTCTTATTTCAAATGTCGGTCTACTCATTTCAGCACAGTCCAACATTTTCTTAATAATTTCTTCATCAGTAATTATCTTCTCTCCTTTCCAATTTTTTGCAAATACAATTCTAGCCGCTGTTAAAATATTCACAATTAAATATTGCAATTCTTTATTAAATGTCTCTGGTAAGATCCCTAATAAAAGTATCTCTGGTTTAAAGTCAATATGTCTCTTTGTCATTTTTTCCAACCACGTGTGTATCTTAGTCCAATATCTCTTAGCTTCTACGCATGTCCACCACATATGGTAGTATGATCTTGGAGTCTGATGACACTTCCAACATTTCTCCGATTTATTCTTGAACATACTGGCTTATCCTCGTCGGGGGTAGATGCCACCTGTAAAACATCTTATACAAATTCTCCTTATATGCTGTAGACATTGTCATTTTATAATTATGTGACCACAATTTTTGCCATTTCTCTAACTTAATACCATAACCAAAAATTTTCCCCATGCTATCATTGATTCTTCTGGTCCAACCCACTGCTCAAGCAGAAGACCCTATACCATTTCAGACAAGTGACTGTCCAGTCTCTTCTTAAAAACCTCCAGTGATGGAGCACCTACAACTTCTGAATGAAAGCTGTTCCACTGATTAATTGTTCTCACTGTTAGGAAGTTTCTCCTTAATTCCAGGTTGCTTCTCCCTTTTATTAGTTTCCATCCATTGTTTCTTGTCTTTCCTTCTGATGCTTTGGAAAATAAGTTGACCCCCTCTTCTTTACAGCAGCCCCTCAAATAGTCTTACACTCTTCATAGTTTTATTTGTTTTTGTTTTAAGTAACCTGAATTTTCAAATGGACGCAAGGGAAGCATACAAACAAAATGATAATGAATAATTAAATGTTATGAGCCTGAAACAATTTCATGATCCCTGCTCTACTTTCATCATGAGATGTTCCTTAGTGTTTAGATCTGGTCTCAGGAGGATAATGTAGCACTTGGGGAAGAAGATGCAGCCCAGAAGCCCAGCACCAGAGGCCAAGATGGAAAAAACCTGCACGGCCACCATGGACTTCCCCTTGGTACTGAGATAGGTGGGCAGAAAGGAGACCCAGACACTGCAGAAGACCAGCATGCTAAAGGTGATCAGCTTAGCTTCATTGAAGGCCCCAGGCAGATTCCTGGCCAGGAAAGCCACTGTGAAGCAGATGGTAGCCAAGAAACCCATGTAGCTGAGGGTGATGTAGAACATGGTAACAGAGCCTTCATTACATTGAAGGATGATCTCCTCAGGCTGGGAATGCAGGTCAGATTCAGGGAATGGGGGAGATACTCCCAGCCATGTGGCACAGATGAAAATTTGACCAGCAGAACCAGAAAGGATGATGGAGTTGGCCAAGCTCTTCCCCAACCATCTTCTCACCCTGCTCCCTGGTTTTGAGGCTAGGAAGGCCAGCACCACCATGACTGTTTTGGCCAAAACAGAAGACACAGCTATTGAAAAGACAATACTGAAAACTGTTTGTCGGAGAAGACAAGTGGCTTTCCTTGGTTGTCCAATGAAGAAAAAGGAGGACAGAAAGCAAAGCAGGAGGGAAACAAGGAGGATGAAGGAGAGGTCCCTGTTGTTGGCTTTGACAATGGGAGTTTCTAAGTATTTAAGGAATGTGATTAAAATGAAGCCCGTAGTTAGGAATAAAAGTAAGGCAAAGGAGACCATCAAGATGCCCAGATGTTCCTCATAGGACATGAAAGTTATTCTTTTGGGGATACATTGGACTCGGTTCTCCGTTGGATATTGATCATCTTGGCACTTGGTGCATTTTTCAGTATCTGAGAAAACAGAAAAGAATATTCTTTTATATCTCTTTTCACATTTCAAGAAATATTTTCTTTGTTGTTGTTAGTTGCTAAGTTGTGTCTGACCCATCACAACCCCATGGACAACATTACTCCAGGCCTTCCTGTCCTCTACCATCCTCTCGAGTAAAAATCAGGGGTGGGCTTCAAAAATTTTAGTAAGGGATTATCTGCCTGATTGGTGGGTGGACATGGTCATGGTGGGCGTGGCCTAATTAGTGTCCTGCAACTAGGCAGGAGGGGCATTTTTGCCCTCCCTGGGCCCCAGAAGATTTCCTTGATACTCCGGGAGGATAAAATGGCTCAGGCTCTGGAGGCCCTCTGGAGGCCGTAAACAGGCCCATTTCCAGCCTTCCTGAACTTGTGGTAGACCTGTTTTTCACCCTCCCCGATCCTCCGTGTGCACCCTGCACTTACCTGCATCCAAAATGGGCCGCATGGGGACTCCTGGGAGGGGTGGGGCAGGGTGGACGGGTCCAGCCAGGAGTGGGATTTGGGGGTTCGCTGAACTGCACAGAATCTTAGCTAGAGGTTCTCCTGAACCCTTGAGAACCCTCAGTAGCCCACATCTGGTAAAAATATATGTGGGTGATTTTAGAGATTCTTTGGTTGGGATTAGGGTAGTTAGGGAATGAAACTTCTACAAGAAAACAAGCAAGCTCAGGGAGCACCAAGAACTCCTCATTTCAACCCTGAGCTACAAATATTCTCCTTGGTTGATTTTTTTTTTTATTAGACAAATTTGTTATAGAAGTAGCTAGAATTCTAAGTATGCAAAAGTAAAAACTTGAGGCTGCGATGTTATATTCCCATTGTTGAAAATAAAGAACAATAAAATAATCAATCATAGATGTATCTTTAACATGCACCTTGATCAAGATCTCTGCCCTTCAGAGTCACCCACCTTCCTGAGTGGAGATGGTCCCCTCTGGACAAGGAATGCAGTCATAGCAGCAAACTGGTTCTCCTTCTCGAGCCCGCTTGACAAATCCAGGACGACAATTTGCCACACATTTGGACTGAGGCAGAGCCTACAAAGAAAAACAAGGGATGCCAAAGAAAATACGTTAGGACCAAACATCCAGGGGAAGTGGGGGTTGACATGAACTTTAGTCAAGTAATTTCTTGGTTTCTTATTTAAATATGAAATATCTAAGTAGTTCCAAATCGTTACAAGAGATGCAACTACTTGCATGTTCTTCATTAGTTCCTCACGTTTGCTTCTGGCAGATCACATTGCAATACTTTTCTACTTAATAAAGACTGGAAGGGTTTAAACTGAGAGAAGGTTTAAGCCCTGTGTTGGTAAGAGATATTTACTCAACAAGGCCCAGGTATGTATCCAAGACATGGTCCTTTCTGTTGAAGAACCACAATTAGGTGATATCACCTGGCATGGAAAGATAGAATCACATTTATTATTAGTTGGATTTGGAGCCTCCTTTTTTGCCCAGAGAGGTTTAAAGTAGGTAATAATCAAGATGTCTAATGTCTACATATAGCGGGGAGATCGCTTGACAAAGAACGGGGAAAAAAACCAAGATGCCGTTGCTTTAAATTGACAAGCCAAGAAGCAGCTACTGGAAGGAGGTTTGTACTTGCAGAAGTGAAGTGACATTCAGCAGTTCATTTTTGGGTCAGCTGAACAACAAACTAGATAAGAGGAGGAATTCTTATATGAGTCTATGTTTTTGAAGTTTTGGGTTTGTGCAACATGGGCTTTGTGTTTCTAAAGAGGTTTGGCTGATTCCCATTGTGAAATATCCTGTCTTGAATGAGTTTTCTGCCTGCCTGTAAATGGAGCCGAACTTCTGGCTTCCACTTTCTATTTATCTCTAAGCACCGGAGCTGTTTTCTTCTTACAAAATTTCTTTTATGCAGCTGGCAGGAATGTGGAATGAGCCTCAGGCAAGTTCCTTTGTTAGCAGCTTGATTTTTCCTTGCTTTTCTGGGAGCCTTTTCTTATGAGTAATATTTTATTTGGGGAAATGAAGGGGAGGGGTTGATTCCTTCCCAGAGCAGGTTAGTGGGGTGGGGAGGGAATGGAGACTTTGAAGTAACCTTCCCCAGGAGTGGGGAGGGAATGGGGATTTTGCAATATCCTTTCCCTGTCACGCCCACCAAGCCATGTCCACCAAGCCATGCAATGCCCACAGAACAGGTAGTAAAAATTTTTTGAATCCCACCACTGGACAAATTCCTAGTGTGTCTAATCACACTTGGCCAAATAATGTATTCAGCTTCAGATAGCAATAATTCATTCAGGGAGTTTTCAGATGAAGTACCCTCCTACCAGCCAAAGGGCAAATTGTTTCATGAAGGACTTTTCTTTGGGTCAAAGTCATGCTTCAGTGTTTCAGCTTTCTGGATCAGGGCATCGTAACATTCACATCCACATCGGACCAGCCACTATGATTTCATGTGAACTGAAAGCCTTCCTTCCTTCCTTCCTTCCTTCCTTCCTTCCTTCCTTCCTTCCTTCCTTCCTTCCTTCCTTCCCTCCTTCCTTCCTAGGGAGCATATTGTACCATCCCAGCAGGCTAAATCTGACTAGGTCTGGGCTGCTTACAACATCACAGTCTATGGTTCTTCCAGGTCCCCAATCAGATCAAGCTGCATCCTAATTCCAAAACTTATTTTATTTATTTAAAAATAAATAAATGATTTTATTATTTATTTTTAGAAGACCTCCCAAGGTCCATTCCAACTCCATTATTCTATGTTTTATGTTTCCACTGGAACTAACAGGCATTCCATTTGGTCTTGATTCAGTTTTGTCACATGTAGTCCAACATCAAATTGAGGAATTGCTTAACAAAATTGCTTTCTCCTTTGCCTATTTGAGAACAAGGAAGATGTGAGGCTATCAGCACCACAACATCAACCCCGGAGACAGGGGTGAAACGCTCCCGGTTCGGACTGGATCACCCGATCCAGTAGCGATGGCAGTGGGTGGTTCGGAGAACCGGTAGCAAAAATCCCTGCCCCCCCCCCCCCACAATTCCCATCTGAGCCGCACGATCATCAGAGGCTTTTTTTTTTTTAACTTTTAAAAGCATTTTTTTTTTTGGCCGAAAAAATGCTTTTAAAAGTTTTTTTTAAAAAAAGCCTCTGATGATTGTGCGGCTCATCTGGGATCGTCAGAGCCTTTTAAAAGCATTTTTTTCTACAACCTCTTCAGCTGAAGAGGTTGTTTTAAAAAATGCTTTTAAAAGACACTGACGATCCCAGCAGAGTTGCCTGATGATCAGAGGCTTTTTTTTCTTTTAAAAGCAACAAAAAAAAAATGCCTCTGACGATCAGGCAACGCATCTGGGATCATCAGAGCCTTTTAAAAGCACTTTTTAACAACTTCTTCAGCTGAAGAACCCCAAACCCCAAAAGTTGACCACGCCCACCCAGTCGCATTATCTCCCCCCAAGCCACGCCCACAGAACTGGTAGTAACAAATTTTACATTTCACCACTGCCTGGATGGTTTCCCTCACCAGTTTCCCATGGCTTCACAACTTCAGCATTAAATAATGATGACCATGCTTAACTTACTTGAAATGGGTCTCACGGCTTAGGACAACAGAGAAAGAGGCAGCAATATTTCTCCTACCTTGTTGAGCAACTTCAGTCGTGAAAGAGCATCTTGGTTGATAACAATATTTTGTCTTTTAAAAATGCCCAGTCGCTGTTTGATGGAATGCTCCCTGGGGAGAACCACCCAGCTTATGATATCCAGATCGGCTGTTACATCTCCATTTTGGTCCAAGTAGAGTTTCTTCTGAGAAAGATTGTAAAACTCATTCTTCTCCAGAAAGGGATGAAACTAGAATGGAAACATTCAGGAATTTTAAAAACAGAAACCTTGGTTGCTTATATGGTCTTTGCACATTTTAATCTTTTTTTCTATAGGTGTTTAACTTGAAGATAAGCTTAGTTGAGGGAACAAGTGTCATCACTATCTGGAAAAGTGAAAAACAAAATTTCAGTAAAATGTATGAATCATAAATCGGTAAAATATAATAGAACGGAACATTCTAGAACAGGTCATTCTAGAGCAGGATGTAGTTAAGTGAGGTGGTGTGGAAATTAAGTGGATAAAAGCTGCCTTAAAAATTGTTCTTAAATAAGTTTCAATAGTTCTCAGAAAACTGCGGAGTTGTGAATAATAATTACCCCCTTCCCCTGTATTCTTTTGTATTTTTATTAATATAGGAAGGAAATGTTTATGAGTCACAATTTTGTGATGCAAGATTTATACCAACTATTTTGATCTCTTTGCAAAAAATACCCAGTTTCCAGAAAATTATTTATAATTTCCTGATAGTCCATATGTAAAATCCAATTTAAAAAAATCTTAGCAACTAGGCCTTGACAAAGTATGGTATCATATAGTAGCAAACAAATTGTGAGCAGTGTAACGCTAAAATTTCATTACATATTAAATATGTACACTGGTCATTGATTATAATAAATTAGTAATAGGACTATTTTAATGATTTTGATAATATTATTAATGATTTGGATGACAGGGAATTCAATAGCTATCAATTGGCAGATGATATAAAATTGGAAGACTAAATGTATAACTCAATTCAAAGAGAGATGCTAAAATAAATCTAATGAATAAATTAGATAAATTAGATAAATAAATAAATAAATAAATAAATAAATACATTAGAATCAGATACAAAATTCAAAGCATATCTTGAGGTTTTAACAAAATGGGCTGAAAAAAAAAGCTTTATGTGGAATTCCTGCAGAGACATGTAGGGCTAGATGTTCTCAGATTCTACATGCTAATCAAAAATCCATATATAGAGGACATAATTAAAAGTGCACTTCTCCTTTAAAAAAAAAACAGCAATGTGCAATATCAAACTATATTTCCATAAAGCCCAATTTTTGAAATATTAGGCCATGAGTGGTCAAACTGATGTTTTGTAGTACAGATAGATTGAGAGGGTTCTCCTCAGAGGTGAGATTCAAAAATTTTAGCAACTGGTTCTCTTCCCAGTAGCTGGGTGGGTGTGGCCATGGTGGGTGTGGCCTACTCGGCATCCTGCACATGGTTGGGGGGGGCATTTATGCCCTCCTCAAGCTTCGGAGGCTTTGTTTGAGCCTCTGGGAGGGCAAAAACAGGCTCCCTGAGCTCCAGAGGCCCTCCGGAGACCAGAAATGGGCCCGTTTCCGGACTTCCGGAACTTCCAGGAGGCCCGTTTTTCATCCTCCCCAAGCTTTGGAGGCTTTCCTCGAGCCTTCAGGAGGGTGAAAACAGCCTCCCCTGGGCCCCGGAGGCCCTCCAAAGGCAAGAAACGGGTCCATTTCCAGGCTTCCAGAACTTCCTGGAGGCTTGTTTTTCACCCCCCCCCCCCAAGGCCTCTGCACGGGTGCTGCACTTACCTGGCATCCAAAATGGGCCAAGTGGAGACTTCTGGGAGGGGTGGGGTGGGGTAGGGTGGGCTGGGCCAGTTCGATGAACCAGATTTAAAGTTAGCATCTGGTTTGTCTGAACCGGTCATAACTGGCTGAATCCCATCCCTGGTTCTCCTCCTTCTCCTTTGGATTCCTCCTCAAAAGGAGCTAAGATGAATGTATTGTTGGGACCCCATACCTGCCATGGCTGCAGCTTTGGAGCCTCCAACTTCTCTTCATCCACCTTCCTTCTCCTTCTGGTGCTGGAGGAATATGCAGAGTTCAAGACCTTAGCAAGAGTCTTAATGACACTGTAAATACGGTGCTTATTTGAAATCCGTGTCCTACGTCTTTTCGCTTGGGTCTCCACTGCTGCTGTCTGGTAGCATCTTCTCTGGCCATTGACAGAAAAGACATGCTTCAAAAAAGAACAGTGAAAACACTTCTTTTTAAACTGGGGGTCTACAAATATATCAATTTCAAAGGCATCATCCTCTGACTGTTCTTTTTCCTGAAAGGCAAGGGTCCAAACACTATGAATATATCTGAAAAGTCTGTGCTTTCCCATGAAATATTCCCCCAAAACTGTGATGATCCAGACTTTCCCTTCAATAGGTTCTGGCAAATGTATAAGCGTTACATGGAAAGGGAAAATTCTCTCCAAAAGGGGAACATGTTCTATGAAGTGAACAAAGACGTTGACTTGTCTCCACTTTGTGAAGGCATCCCTGAGGGGTCTTACATGCCCAGTCCTTGAGAATCGTTGTGATATAACAACACAGATTCCATTCCTGAGAAGCATAGGAGTAAAAGTCCGCAAGAAATGTTCTCCATTCTCTGTGTTGGAAACGAAGAGGCCAATCAAGGTCCATCTGAAATGAAGGAGCACTTGGATAATTTGTGGGTAGTGGAAGCCTTCTTTCGGGAGCATCGGATGGAAAAAAGGGAATTGACTTTTATCACCCAGAGCCTCTGAAGCAATTTTATCACTGATCTGAAAAAGCAACAAGAATGCTGTGTTATCTTTAGGGTCAAATTACTATGCTTTTCAAAGTATAAGATGCACTTTTCCCCCCTAAAAGAGGGTGAAAATGTTGGTGCGTCTAATACACCGAATACAGCTATTTTTGGCCTCCTGAAAAACCGCTCCGCGTGTCCCGTTTTTGCAAAAAAATGGGCCTGTTTTTTACAAAAACGGGACATGCAGAGGGTTTGGGAGGCCTGCAGAGTTCTCCTGGGGGCTGGGGAAGGCAAAAACTGGATGTCCGGAAGCCAAAAACAATTTTTTTCTTGTTTTCCTCTTCGAAATCTTGGTGCGTCTTATACTCCAGTGCTTCTTATAGTCTGAAAAATACGGTAAGTCCAAAATACGAGATTGTAATAAATCCAATTTGGTTCTCATTCACATCTTAGAATAGTTTATTGTTGATCATTTTTGAGGCCATAACAAGACACAAAATATAAAACACAGGACATTAAGAAGAACTTGTATAATATAAAATATACCAGTAAATTAAGCAAGCAAAGAATAAGAATAAAGAATGCAAATTATTTCTGTATCACCCCTACAATTTATAGCAATCATACCCAGATATGGAGATTTGAACTGAACTGCTTTGTTCAAATAATGAGCCACATCATGTGCACATTTTGAATTCTTATCAGACAGGAAATACGTTGCTTTAATCTTAAAATATCAATAGGTCATCACATTAATGTGTGATCCAAGATACTGATCTCTCTTATACAATTGAAATTTAAATAATAGGTGTATTATGTCTTCTATCTATGGAGCTTTGCAGATAAAAGCACTTGTAAGGACTTGGTTAAAACTTCCATACTTAAACCATTGTGCCCAGCTGCTCAAACATATGTTTTATCAGTTGTAGATGCGCTAATCCATTTGAGATTTTTTTTCACAAATCTATGCTTTATTCACTTTTGAAAATATCATTATTTTGGCCAAGATCATATACAAAATGGGAGCTTCCATCACTGATTCATCTGCCTTTTGTACAGAACAGTTTTTTTTTTTTATTGAACACAGAGTCTTTCTTCGCCTTCATTGTTTCCAGACAAGAAACAATGGATGGAAACCAGGGATGGGTTCTACTTACCTTTACTACCGGTTCGCAATGGGGCTGCGTGTGCACACTCGCTTTTCTCGCACGCACACACATGCTCTTCTGTGCGTGGGCAGAAGCATTCTGATGACATTGGGGTCGGTGGGCGGAGTCTCCCGCCAGGTTTACTACTGGTTCTATAGAACCGGTGCGAACCAGGGGCAACCCACCACTGATGGAAACTAATCAACAAGAGAAACAACCTGGAATTAAGGAGAAACTTCCTAACAGTGAGAACGATTAACCAGTGGAACATCTTGCCTTCAAAATTGTAGGTGGTTCATCAATGGAGGTTTTTAAGAAGACTGGACAGCCACCTGTCCGAAATGGCATAGGTTCTCCTGCTTGAGCAGGGAGCTAGACTAGAAGACCTCCAAGGTCCCTCCCAGCTCTATTCTTTTTTTTTTCCATATTTTTTTATTATTAACATATAAAAAAAGAAATTAACATACATAACATACATGAATCATAATATATAATATATAACAATATACACAATACAAACTATCAACGAGTGCTCCCCCACCCCTCGGGATCATTCCTGCTTCCAAAATCTTAAAGCTTCTTCTGGTGGTGGTATCCCTCTTCCTCCAGACAACACATATATTAGGAACTGTTTCCAGATTCCATTGAATTCATTTACTTTCATTATGCCCCTCCTTACTTTAATATTACAAGTCAGTTTATCATTTATGGCAATATCTCATACTTCCTTATACCATTCTTCCAAACAATAATCACCTTGTGTTTTCCAGTTCCTAGAAATCATTAACCTTGCTGCGGTCAACAAATTTATTATCAATTCTTTAGTCTCTTTTTTACATTTTATACCTTCCAATAGTGAGAGTACTCCAATAAAGCTGGGAGTAATAGAGCGTTACTCCCAGCTCTATTCTGATTGATTGTTTGACCTTCAAAAACGGGCATCAGAATCCCCCAAAGCGGGTATGAGGGTATGTCTGCTTTGATCCTGGGCCCCTCCCCACTGTGGATCCCAATCCTCAACAATGACACCTACAGTGACCACTGTTAATAACAGCTCTTGAATTCCATAGCAACAATATGATTGGATCTATCACTCACTCACGCCCACCACTCACTTTACAAGATAGAGAAGCACACACACAAACCTGTGGGACTTTGTAGGTGCCAAGTAACACTGACATCTGCATGGAGATATCTCTGAGAGCACCATCGAGAAGAGCCAAAAGGTTGTCCTCCCTTCCACAGCTGTAGTTGGGGACGTTGGCTTCTCCGGTGGAAAGCATGTCCAGCAAGGCATGTGAAGTGCCAAGGGTGTTCAAATAGTTGTCATGGATGTCGTAGCCCAGTGTGAGGTTGTCAAGGAGTTGGGGATTCTCGTTGACCAATTGAATGGCGAAGATGTAGCGGAAGAGATTTGATTGTTCCAAAGGTAAACGTCTGGAAAAAAAACATTCATGTTATTTGCATCATCAAAAGCACCAATAACAAAATACTTTCCCCACCCCCCAATTTTATCTGCACAGGTCTATTGCCTCTTATATTTGCATTGTATAACGCTGATCCAAAACCCATGACTAGGATTCAAAATATTTCAATCATTCAAAGAGAACCATCATAGAAGGATGAGAATGTTTCAAAAGTGGCCCAGAAAAACAATTCTACAATTGTAGGATTATTCTCTAGCCTCTATTTTCTATTCCTACAAATATCAGGAACGGAATATCAATGAGGAGTTATACAAATATGGAAAAGGGATGGGAGAGGCAACTACAATCCTTTCACTCACTAACGGAATAACAGAGTTGGAAGGGACCTTGAGGAGTCTTCTAGTCCAACCTCCCACTCAAGCAGGAGACACTATACCATTCCAGACAAGTGGCTGTCCAGTCTCTTCTTAAATGCCTCCAGTTATGGAGCGTCCACAACTTCTAGAGCAGTGTTTCTCAACCTTGGAAGCTTGAAGATGGGTGGACTTCAACTCCCAGAATCCCCCAGCCAGCGCTGCTGGCTGGGGGATTCTGGGAGTTGAAGTCCACCCATCTTCAAGCTACCAAGGTTGAGAAACACTGCTCTAGAGGCAATCCATTCCACTGGTTAATTTGAGGGATCCTCGTTGCTTTCTGAGCTTACTTGTTTTCTTGCACACTAGTACTGACTAGCACTGATGTTACCTAGTTTGGGTAATGAAATGTCTGCTAGAAAACAAGCAAGCTCAGAGAGCACCAAGGACCCCTCAAGTCAACCCTGAGTTACAAATATTCTCCTTTATTAGTAAAAGGTAAAGGTGAAGGTTCCCCTTGCACATACGTGCTAGTCGTTCCCGACTCTAGAGGGCGGTGCTCATCTCCGTTTCAAAGCTGAAGAGCCAGCGCTGTCCGAAGACATCTCTGTGGGTCATGTGGCCAGCATGACTAAATGCCAAAGGCGCATGGAACGCTGTTACTTTCCCACCAAAGGTGGTCCCTATTTTTCTTCTTGCATTTTTTTATGTGCTTTCGTGCTGCTAGGTTGGCAGAAGCTGGGACAAGTAACGGGAGCTCACCCCATTATGTGGTACTAGGCATTCGAACCGATGAACTGCTGACCTTTCGATCGACAAGCTCAGCATCTTAGTCACTGAGCTACCGTGTCCCCTCCTGTATTAGTACCATGGGTTAATTGTTTTAACTGTCAGGAAGTTTTTCTTTCCATCCGTTGTTGCTTGTCCTGCCTTCTGGTGCTTTGGAGAAGAAGTTGACCCCCTCCTCTTTGTGACAGCTCCTTAGATATTGGAACACTGCTATCATGTCTCCCCTAGTCCTTCTTTTCACTGGATTAGACAAATCCAATTCCTGCAACCATTCGACATATGTTTTCACCTCCAGTCTCCTAATCATCTTTGTTGCTCTTCTCTGCACCCTTTCTGAGATATTGTAACACTATCATGTCACCCTAGTCCTTCTTTTCACTACTTTTAACAAAAGTCAGTATTCACACAATGAAGTCAGGATTGGATGGGGGGAGGAAAATAATATGAACTTTTTTCGGGATTTTTTTTTTCTGCCCCATCTTTGGATTTGAGTCCCTTCCGCAAAATAAGACAAAAGAGAGAAACCATGAAAATCAAAGCAATTCAAGGAACCAGGGAGACACTGCAGAATAAGGACTGAGTGAATTAATAAGAACAGTGTTATATCTGCTAATGGAGGGAATGCAATTCCATCACAATGAATGACTTACGAGTGAGACTGACTAGAAGGAACCATATTGAAAGACAATGTTGCGTGTGGTATTTTTGTTTCAGTGACAACTATACTAATAAGATGGTCTCCTGGCGTGTAATAGCTCCATGGCTTTTTTTCATCCCGGTTCTCTAAATTCAGAGGACACTTCATTCTAAGCTTCCCAGAGAGTGGCTGGAATACCAACAGCATCAGAATCAGAAGCAGGAGGTCCATAATTCAGAGGACTGAATCCATCCAATTCCTGTTTCTAAGCACGGAGAAGGTGAATCGGAAGACTTCAAAGCAATCGCACAAGATGGTAATGCCAATGGCTTTCCTGATTCGGTTATAGGCAAACTGGATTTCACCTGGCAAGAAGAGAAGTGCACATTCAAGAGCACAGACCCTTCCTATCCCAAAATTTGTGCCACACAGAGCGTAGACTGGGGCATTTATCCTTTTCTGATGTAAGATACCTTCCATGTTGCTTCAGTCTAATCTTTACATCCAAGACAGTCACTGTAGCAGTAGTAAATTACATCTCAAAGACCAGGATAATGATAATTACAGTGAGAAACAACCTCTCCTCCGGGGATCCTAAAGTTCTTCCTGGGCTCCATGTGCAGAGGGATAGTTGGAGAAATCCATGTTAATGAAAATGTGGCTGTGGTCCTTCCTGTTGGGACATGTCCAGAAAGTTATGCTGGAGGAAGATCCTTAAACACCCAGCAAATGGAGTCCTTCAGTGTGGTATCTTCCCTCCAGAGATTGGTGGGAATGTAACCCAGAGCTATGGAGTTTGGTGACCCTCTAGGCTGGTGACACTTAACTCTAGTTCTTCCTGACTTCTAAGACCAATGGAAGAAATCAGTACCCTTGAATCTTGAAGAGGGCCTGTTCATTATCCCTCCATGCATCAGTCCTAATTTGGAACTGATTTTATAGTTGCTCATTTCAACCCTAAAGCTGATCTGGCTAAAGCCATCTTGGAGCTTCAGTGCTGCCACACTGGAGCGAGGGATAGGGAGAGGGGATTAGCGATATCTGGGGTTGTGTAGTCAAAATAAAATTCTTTCTCCTGGGAACCAAGGACGTTCTCACACCTGACCAGAGGAAGGAGGAGTGATATCATCACACCAGCAGATGCTACATTGACTGGGCCATGTAACTGTTTGGGGTTGGGGGGGGGGAAACTTTTACTTTTAATTAGGTGAAAACCATGGGGCCCCTCAGAATTGGTTTTCACCAGATATGTGCCAATTTGATATTTCCAATAAAGCTATTCTTTGAGGAATTCACTTGTCTCTGAGTTTTTGCTTGTGATGGATTTATTACTTGGAACCCTGACAGCTCAACTTGAAATGAAAATTCATTTCCCATCAATTCAAGACAAACTGTGTTGTCTGTGGTTGTCCAGTGAAGAAAAAGGAGGAGCCTTGGTAGTACAGTGGTCTAAAGCACCCTGTTATTAACACCAGCTGCCTGCAATTACTGCAAGTTCGAATCTCACCAGGCTCAAGGTTGACTCAGCCTTCCATCCTTTCTAAGGTAGGTAAATTGAGGACCCAGTTTGTGGGGGCAATAAGCTGACTTTGTATAAATATACAAAAGGATGAAGGCTATTGCTTAGCGCATTGTAAGCTGCCCTGAGTCTCCGGAGAAGGGTGGCATATAAATCAAATTAAAAAAAAAAATCTAGCTATATCAATTTTTGGATTAGAGTTGACTAGAGATAGGAAAGTGACAACCTGTGGACTGTAGCATTGGATAAACAGGGAGGAATTTATAGAGTAGAGGAAACTTTTATTTTTTTATTTTCCTTGACAATCTTTCTGTTGTCCTGCCGTATTCATATAATATACTGAGATCCTTTGAATTTTGAAATTTCTTACTTTATTAAATAAACAGTAGGCTATGATGTCTTCAGCTAAGATACTGGCAGTGCCCACAGCATGGTGGTGGATGATGCAATCTGATTTCTTGAGACATGAACCCAGTAAAATGGTTTAGGGGAACCTTGTTGTGGTCCCTCTTTCATTTGTGTGGATGCACTTGGTGGGGTGGGGTCACTCAAATCATAAGAAACCAATAGGAGAAGATAGTAGGAAAGACATGATGATGAGAAAAGATGAGAAATGAGACAGTGGTATGGGAATCAAGTGTTTGGTAGAATAATGATATTTGTATCTAGTACTTTCAGGGGTGAAATGCTCCCAGTTCGGATCGGATCAGGCGATCCAGTAGCCATAGTGGCGGGTGGTTCAGTGATCCGGTAGCGATGGTGGAGCAAAGCTCCACCCACCCACCTGAGTGCGTGGCACGTGCACTTCTGAACCGGTAAGGAAGGTAAGTAGATTTCACCCCTGAATACTTTTGGCATTCAATGCCTTATGGTGGCATCCTGAGTGGAGAAAGTGAGTACTATATTACAGTAGTCCAATTTGGAGGGGACCTGGGTATGAGTGACTGTGAGATGTGAACCTTGATCCAACAATGGTTGCAAATAGAAAACATGAAGCTCTGCAAAGGTCCTCTTAGTCACAACCACAAATGGGTTCTCAAGCCTGAGTTGTGAGTCCAGGAGGACCACCAGATTACTCACCAGGTGTGTTGAGGACAGTGCAACCCCATCTAGCACCAAAGATGGCATACTCCTATAACTGGCAGGCTCCAAAACAGAAAGCCACTTGATCTTGCCAGCATTTAGCTAAAGCCTGTTCTGCCCTATCTAAACACCATAGCCTCCAGGAACAGGAGTGAGACATTCACAGTAACATTTAATTCACCAGGAGCAGAAATATAGCACTGATGATGTTAACTAGTTTGGTAATGAAATGTCCAAATGCCCATCCAGTGCAGGATGGAAATGTAGCGAGTTGCCTCAGTGAAGGGTGGTTGTGGTGCCAGGTATTTATTTTTGCGGGTTCACTTTGTTGCTGTTTTTATTGTTGTATATATTGGATTTATTTTGTTGGACATTAGGTTGTCCTAAATTGGTTTGAGATGGGAAGCCAGACAAATGTTATATATATATATTACTATATACTATGGTTTTCCTGTCTCTCAATATCACTTGTCATCCAAAGAAGATCTTTCTTGAAATATAAAAGGAGATATAAAAGAAATGTTCCTTTCTGTTTTTTCAGATACTGAAAAATGCACCAAGTGTCCAGATGATCAATATCCAACTGAGAATAGTATATCCAGTATATCCACCTTCCTGTCTTATGAGGACAGGAACATCTGGGCCTCCTCCTGGCTTCCTTTGCCCTACTCTTGTTCCTAGCCATGGGCTTCATTTTAATAATATTCCTTAAATATCTAAAAACTCCTATTGTCACGGCCGGGATCTCTCCTCCTGGTCTCCCTCCTGCTTTGCTTCTTGTCTTCTTTTCTCTTCATTGAGCAGCCAAGTAAAGCCACCTGTCTTCTCCGACCAACTGTGTTTAGCATTGTGGTCTCAGAAGCCGTGGCTTCTGTGTTGGCCAAAACTATTATGCTCGCCTTCCTGGTCACAAAACCAAGGAACAGGATGAGAAAATGGTTGAGGAAGAGCTTGATCATCTCCATCATCTTTTCTTGTTTTGGTATCCAGATGATCATCTGTGCTGTGTGGCTGGAAATCTGTCCTCTATTCCCTGAGTCTGACCTGCACTCCCAGCCAGGAGAGATCATCCTTCAGTGCAATGAAGGCTCTGTCACCATGTTTTATGTTGCCCTCAGCTACATGGGTTTCCTAACTGCCATTTGCTTTATGGTGGCTTTCCTGGCCAGGAACCTGCCTGGTGCCTTCAACGAAGCCAAGTTAATCACCTTTAGCATGCTGGTCTTCTGCAGCGTCTGGGTCTCATTTCTGCCCAGCTACCTGAGAACCAAAGGACAGTCCATGGTGGCTGTGCAGGTCTTCACCATCTTGGCCTCTTGTGCTGGGCTTCTGGGCTGCATCTTCTTCCCCAAATGTTACATTATCATCTTTAGACCAGATCTGAACACTAAGGAACATCTAATGATAAAAGTAGGGAACTGATAATGAAATACTTTCTTAGATGCGTAACATTTAATTATTCATTACAGCTATTACTCTTTTATGTTCTATGTTTGTTTGCTCCATTTGCATGTGTTTGTCAATTTAAGTTATTTATAACTGAAGCAATACAAATGTTAAAATTGTGAGTCTAATCAAATTAAAAAATCCAAGATAATATCAAATAATAAAATAAAAGAATCAATAATTAAGATTCATGTTTTTTAAAAACTGTTGATAGGCCTTCTTTTCCTCAACACACAGGTTAGACAGTATTCAGCTTAAGGAACCCTTCAGAAGAGGACAATTTTGAGCTATGTCCTGAGCTTTGCAATGCTCTAAGTTTTTAGTTGTGTCACCTGCTTTCCTTGTCAGGAAAGTTGGGAGGGGGTGGGCAGGAGATTAGGACAATATTTGATTGATTCTCCATGGACTGGTATGGTCTACCTGAAAACAAATGAGACACCCTTTTAAAACTTTTGGCACTGGAAGGAATCCAGGCACTGAATGAATGCATCTCTGTGTCAAGTAGGAGTGCAATGCACAGTCCAAATCTTTCCTTAGGGTTACTTTCATTCACCTACTTCCTATCGTAGTATAGGAGATTGTTTTTCTAGGACAATGCCCTTCACATGAGGATCGAGTGCATTGCTACAATTATACTAATCTCTTATGACTTGTCTTCCCTATTGTGAAAATCATGTTGTGTTATAAAACAATTAATCCTAATAGGTTCAAGGATCAAGTATGGCTAGGTAAAACAATGAATCATTTTAGTTCGAGTCCCAGTTGCTGCTGTGTGGTGGGATGAGCTCCCGTCACTTGCTCCAGCTCCTCCCAACCCAGCAGTTTGAAAGTGGTCAATCATGAGTAGATAGATGGGGACCACTTTAGTGGGCAATTTAATGGGATTATGAAAGAATAGTATAGAATAGAATTCTTTATTGGCCAAGTGTGATTGGACAACAAGGAATTTCTTCCTTCTTTTCTGGATCAAGTTTTCACAGAGGGTTTTGAGACTTCCATGTGCTGCTTGGTATTGGGGTCAATCCTTTTGGCACACATCCAGAAAGAGTGTTGGGAGAGTGATGAAGGCCAAATATGCCTCATGTCTCAGTATTTCTATTTTCCAATGAGACAGTCTGAGACAGGAAGATCATTTTATTCGGTTTATTACAATAGTGTACTTAAAAAGGATTCATCTCAAAGAGGGAACCTAGCTTACATTCCATTTTTTAGGAGCCATGGTGGTGCAGTGGTTAGAGTGCAGTATTGCAGGCTACTTCTGCTGATCACTGGCTGCCAGCAGTTTGGCAGATCAAATCTCACCAGGCTCAAGATTGACTCAGCCTCCCAGCCTTTTGAGGTGGGTAAAATGAGGACCCAGATTGTTGGGGGTAATATGCTGACTCTGTAAACTATTTAGAGAGGGCTGTAAAGCACTGTAAAGCAGTATATAAGTCTAAGTGCTATTGCGAAGTGCTATTGCTATTTTTTAGCTAACACATCAAAGAAAATGCAAGAGAACAGTTGATTGGACAGGATAAAAGTAACCTCCCCTTTGCATAGGAAATCAGTTACATGTAGTCAAACATGTCACATATATGTCCATTTAAATGAGGTTTCATGTCAGGAGTATCAAATTTAACGTATTAACAAGGAAAAGGTTGTTTGAAGAGAGGCAAACCAGACACCAATTAGCACTAACAAATTTTGTCTTATCAAGCTTCCGGGTTGGCTCCGCAGCGCCATTGACGGTCTTTTTAGACCGCCGCCCCCGCGATCCCGTTGAGCCGTTCTGACAGCGTTAATCAGCTGTCAAACGGCTTGAAAATCTCCCCTTCGGGAAAAGAAGGGGAGGAGAGCAGGTGGGTGAGGGTAGAGCTCCCCGAAAACCCCTGGATTAATTCCAGGGGTTAGGAGGGCGAGAGCTCCCCGTTCAGCCCACTGAAGCTCCGGATCCGGGGGGACTCTATTTTTTTTTTTACAGAGCTAGGCGTTGCGTCCAATTTCTGCTGTCAAACAGAAGATTAAATGATTTCAAAAAAGCAGGCGGAACAGAAGCAGGAGGACAAGCTTTTTGCAAGTATAATACTTAACTCCGGGGATACAATGTTTCTAATTGGATTTTCTGAGCTAGAAGTAAAGATGGCGTTTCTTTGTTGCGATTTTAAAAGTGAAAGTTAGAAAGGAAAGTTTTTGCTAATAGACTCGTGCTCAGAGACTGGTTTTAAGTTGCTGGAATAGATTTTGAAGAGCTGTTTGGGAAAAGATTATTTCATTTGGTGATTTATAAAGAAATTGCTGAAAGCTGCTCAAAAGGATGGCTCTGACTTTATGATTTTATGGTTGTGGGAAGAAAGAAAATCTTTTTAAAATAAAATGGCTTCTAAGAAAGGAGATCCTGAAAGTGCTGGAAGCTATTTGGAGGTCTCAGAAATGAAACAGTTGTCTGATTTACAGAGTTATAAGGATTTTGATGCAGAATTTACAGAATTTATAAAAGAAGCCATGAATAATCATACTGCAGCTATAAGTAATCAAATAGCAATTCTTAAAGGGATAACAACAGAAATGACTGAGGAGACAAAAACAAGTACGGAGCATGATGACAATTCAGGAGATATTCTGATTGTAGCAGAGAAGGATTGTAGCAGAGAAGGAAGAATCTTCTCAAGAATTTTCGAGCTTATTCTCTGCTCTTTTTGGAAAAATTGATAGAATCTTTCAAAATTATGAGTTGGTTTGGAAAAAAGTAGTAAATGACCAGACTTTCGAAGTTTCAGAAGATGAAGGAGATTTGCCAGTGGCATTTATACATTTAATAGAAAAGAAACGACTGAACTTTTTTTCACAAACTCTTGACAAACTTTGGTCCTACAGGCGAAGGAATGAACTGATTTATATAAGCAAGAAGAGGCGATTTGGGGGCTCTAAATCAGAGGAAATTTTCTCAAAAAGGGGACAATCTTTGAAGTTACATCAACCTCAAATTAAAATGAAAAACCTCCTCAAAATAGAATTAGGAGGGATGCAGAAAGACTGGAAAAAATATAAAAAGAAAGCAAGAATGGAAGATTAATCTTTTCTTTTGGCTTTGCAGTTGTTCTACTTATGGTTAAAAATGATTATGTTTTAGGTGTTATAACTACTGAGGGGGAAAAAGTATAAAGTTAAATATTGATTTTTAAATATGATGCATTAATGGTTGAATGTAAGATTAATCTTTTTTGGTTTTTTAGTTTATGTATTAATGGTTAATTATGTTGATGATTATCTTTTAAAATTTTAAAAGTTGGAGGGAGGAATAATGAAGGGGGGAAATTTAGAAATTTAAAAAATGTAGAAATTTAATTAGTGAATACCTAAGGTTTATTTTCTGTTATGAGATTTCAAAATATCTGAACTTTGAGAAAAGTAAGAGGGGGAAAATGTTTTTGCAAATTAATTGAATACTTTACTGATATATTAAGAGAATTTTTAAGGTTTGAATGTTTAATATTTGTTAAAGGTTTTAAAACTCTTAGAGTTATTGGATTATACGCTATTTTGAGCTTATAAAAAGGGAGGTTGATGAAATTATAAAAGGGGAGTTAAGGGGTTTTGGGAGTTATTAAATCTTGCAGTTAGCTAGTTTATTATAGCAAATGTTTGGTGAAATCTATGCCCTGTTTTTGTTCTGGGAAGTCGGGGGTGGGGGGTGGTGAGGAGGGGTTGAAGATTGAGTTTACCAAGGATTGATTTTTTTTCTCTTTTTCTTGATGATAGTTTGAATGAATGTTTATATTGTATACTCGTTTGATCAGAAAATAAAAACTTTTTATTAAAAAAAATTGTCTTATCAAGAGATATTATCCAATCATCCCTTTTATAATTTGTCTTTTCAGTTTAAGAATGTTAGAGGCTATCAATCAATCCATACCAGCAATAGGATAATTTTCCCCCCTACATTCCAGTCCGTGATGGTTTAATAAACGCTTATCGTCATTTTAAAAGCGAGAAGAAATAAGTTAAATTAATAGAAAAGGTAACTGTCAGTTAACAAGTTACAAAATCCATATCATGTGCCCCTTGGGGATGAGTCAAGACTGAAGTCAAGGAATTTATTTATTTATTTATTTATTTATTTATTTATTTGTAATTAAATTTATATACCGCTCTACTCCCGAAGGACTCAGAGCGGTGAACAGCCAAAAGGTAAAATAACATAGTACAAACCTTAAAAACCATTTAAAATACATTAAATACTTTGGCCCAACAAATTTAAAACACCCCAATTTATAAAACAAATTTAAAAGCAATTAAAAGAGAGGTTAGACCAGACCAGTCTGCTGGAATAAGAATATTTTGAGGGCACAGCGGAAAGTGCGCAAATCCGGGATCCTCCGTATCTCCAGGGGGAGCTCATTCCAGATGGCAGGTGCCCCCACAGAGAAGGCTCTCCCCCTGGGGGCCGTCAGTCGACATTGTTTGATGTATGGCACCCTGAGAAGACCCTCTCTATGGGATCGTACTGGCCGGTGAGAGGCTACTGGTGGCAGAAGGCGGTCTCGTAGGTACCCCGGTCCTAAGCCATTCTGAATTCTGAAGCTCCACAAGAATTATGACATCACCTAACAACTGCAGTAGTAATTGGGGAAGGTCATCCAGAGTGTTGCCACTGGGGGTCATTTGCATGTTCTTGATATCTACTTTCAAGAATAAGTCATAGAAAGAGAGAAGGTTCATATTCACTCCACCTAAGGAAAAAGACTAATCCTCCCTGTTTTGGGGGTCTTCTCCAGGGGTGGGTTCTACTTATTACTGGTTCACAACGGGACCGAGCGTGCATGGTTGCTTTGCTCACATGCGCTCTTCTGCGCATGCGCAGAAGCGTTCTGATGCCATCGGGGTTGGTGGGCGGAGCCTCCCACCGGTTTTACTACCGAGAACTGGTGCGAACCGGGGGCAACCCACCACTAGTCTTCTCCCTTCTGCAGCTGTCTTATGTTAATATAACTATCTCTTGTCTTATCCTGTCCTTCACTAGCTGCATGGCAATTTTAATCATTAATTTGTTTGTTTTAATGTTTGATGATTATATTGGAATTTAATGTTATTAGTTTTATACTCTTCATAAGTTTATTTGCTTTGGTTTTAAGTACTTTTAATGGTCAAACTGATACAAAGGAAGCGTACAAGCCCAATAATAACTGCAACGAAAAAACAAATGTCATGAACCTTAAAAACATTTTTTAATATCACTGCTGTACTTTCTTCATGAGATGTTCCTTAGTGTTTAGATCTGGCCTCAGGATGATAATGTAGCACTTGGGGAAGAAGATGCATCCCAACAGCCCAGGCCAAGATGGAGAAGACCTGAACAGTCACCATGAATTTCCCTTTGGTGCTCAGGTAGGTGGGCAGGAAGGAGATCCAGACACTGCTAAAGACCAGCATGCTGAAGGTGATCAGCTTGGCTTGGTTGAAGGCTCCAGGCAGGTTCCCGACCAGGAAAGCTACAATAAAGCAAATGGCTGCTAGGAGACACATATAGCCGAGGACAGTATAAAACATGGTAACAGAGCCTTCATTGCATTGAAGGATAATCTCTCCAGGCTGGGAGTACAGATCAGAATCAGGGAAAGGAGGAGAAACTCCCAGCCAGATGGAGCAGATGAAAATTTGGACACCAGAACAAGAAATGATGATGGAGTTGGCCAAGCTCTTCCTTGATCATCTCTTCACTCTGTTCCTTGGTTTTGTGGCAAGGAAGGCTAATACCACTGTGATTGTTTTGGCCAACACAGAAGACACGGCTACTGAGAACACAATGCTGAACACAGTTTGTCAGAGAAGACAGGTGGCTTTCCTTGGTTGTCCAATGAAGAAAAAGGAGGACAAAAAGCAAAGCAGGAGGGAGACCAGGAGGAAGTAGGAGAGATCCCGATTGTTGGCTTTGACAATGGGAGTTTTTAGGTATTTAATGAATATGTTAAAATGAAGCCTGCAGTTAGGAACAAAAGTAGGGCAAAAGAGATCAGGATGATACCTAGACGTTCTTCATAAGACATGAAGGTTATTCTTTTAGGGATACATTGGATTCGGTTCTCAGTTGGATGTTGGTCATCTTGATACCTGGTGCACTTTTCAGCATTTGAAAAAATAAAGCAGTCTTTATTTTATAGTCTCTCTTTTTGCATTTCAAGAAAGACCATAGTAAATGGTAAATAGGCACCTACATACATACATACATACATACATAATTTATATTTTGCTGATAAAGAAATAAAGGGAGACTAGTATAGATCTATTTCAAGCTATTTAGCTCTCATCAGCTAACCATACCCTTACTCAGATTCGAACTTCGACTGCCTGCATATTAGGCAGTTGTAGTAACCTCTGAGCCACAAGTTCTCCTCCCTTCATCAGCTTGAGCCAGGGGAGAGATTGAGTGTTTTTCTACACGCACACATAGCAATAGCACTTAGACTTATATACCACTTCACAGTCCTTTACAACCCTCTCTAAGCAGTTTATAGAGTGAACATATTGCCTCGAAGAATATGGGTTACCTATCTCGGAAGGATGGAAGGCTGAGTCAACCTTGAGCTGGTGAGAATTGAATCGCTGAACTGCTGGCAGCTGGCAGTCAGCAGAAGGAGCTTGCAGTACTGCATTCTAACCACTGCATCACTTTGGCTCATTTAGGCTGATTGCCTTAAACCAATCTTACAGCCAACCCAAAGCACCCAATGTGTACAAGTTTATCAATAACAAGCACAAAAAAATAAAACACAAAGGTGAATTACTTGGTGTAACAACAACCTTTTTCTTCTACATCCCAGCACATTCTCATCCTGCATCAACCCTATCCGATCCAAACAGTAGGGAGAAGAATCATCCTTCCAGAATTTTGGAGGAGTAGAGGCCTTTTGGAATTCAAGGAGGGTGTTGATCAATCTATGTCTTCAAGAGAATCAAATATACAGCACAGTGCAATAATTTAATCAGAAAGCGAACAAGACATGATCAAGGCCTTTGGTCTGGGAAAAGGCACAGTTGGTGCACAACAAGAATTGTGGTGAAGGCCCCTTTAGGTAAGACCTCAGACTCAGAGCCAAACCAAAGCCCGGGATGTTGCATCACAGTCATCTGCTCAAGACAATACATCACAGAACTCAGGATGTTACTACACTAAAGCTCAGGATGTTACAACATAGCCAACTACCCAGGATATTGCAGCACAGGACTCAGGATGTCACAACACTAGAGCTCAGGATGCTACCACATAACCCATTACCCAGGTCGTTACAACACAAAAGGCTAATGGGCACACATCTAGGACCTCGGCCACACAGAATGTTACGAAATAGCCGACTAATCTGCAAACATAACTCCATCTATCAATCAAGACGTAACAACACAGCCAACCATTATGCCTTCTGCGCATGTCTAAGATGGCGTCCCGGCACTGAATCCCAGATCCTCGGGGGGCGATGCCTCGGCTTGGGGGACTTCGGGGGGGTCATTTTGAACAGCTATGACCCCCGTTTGGGAAAAAGAGCACCTGGGGATCCCGTTGAGAGCTTTGTTAGCTCTCCGGACCACCCCAGCTCCGAGGAGGATGACGTCGAAGCGCCGGCGGGTGAGGGCGTGAATGGATGCGGCCTGTGGGAGCGGCGCTAGCACCGGCGGCTACGGGCGGTCACGGCGGCGGCGGTCGCGGCCCCCTGACGACGGCGACATTTGAGGCCCCTACGGAGGTTCCCCACGCCCCTGGATGCCTCGAGGAAGATCTAGAGGCAGGGGGCGGCTGGGGGCGTCCGTGGGGAGGCTGATGGCGACGGCAGCGATGGTGGCAGTGGCGGCCACAGCGGCGACCACAGTGATGGCAGCTGATGTCGGGGCAGCTCCCAATGACCTGCAGACCGGAATTACAGCATAGGATTCTTCAGCAGCAGCCTTAGACCGACTCCTGGGTGATTGGAGAGTGTTGGACCCTTGGGGGAAGGGTTACCTCCATGGAGACCCAGAGACCCCCCCCCAGGATGAGCTGGACGGGGAGGGGGAACGAAATAGGGCAGCATTATCCATCAGATTGGAAGGTTGAGAGATTTACAGGGGCCGGAAAAGAACTACAAACTTATGCGGTTTGAATTTCCCCTCCCTCCTCCTTCCTTTGGACCGAGTTTAGGCCTATGGGCCTTATTACAGCTACAGCTACCCATCTATCTTGGCCTGCTGAATTATTCCTAATTTTCCCCCTTTTCCATCTAGCTTGTCTGAACTCCCTGCCATGTAAAATCTCTTTAACGTGAATTTACGAACTTAAACCTCCTTCTGAGCAGGATACTTGGACTCCCGGATGCTACTAATCCCAGGAGGGATACTGGTTCTATGGACATAAGGCCAGTTGGAGGCGGATTATGGCTATCTTCACGCCCGGATTTCCATCAGAGTTTCCATGGGTGGCCTAGGTGAGAGCATGGCTGCCCTGGAAACTTCCAGGGTCGAATGATATACACCTCCTTTGCCATTGTCGTGAGAGGACAATAGAGCTTGGTGGCCTGACCATGGACTAGAATTTTCCCTATGTTTGTAACATCGGTGGTACCCCCTTCCCTTGGACTTTGGCTCCCCTGATGATTATATGTATTCGGTGTTGGAACTCCTCGCCCTGCGAGATTCTCCCCTCTCGCAGGTTTGGCCTTCCACATTATCGAGGGCCTATCTCGATGACGGACTTTGGAGTCCAGAGAGATGGCATGGAGCAAGGAAGAATTTGTGGGTTTTTTTAGGGAAATTTTTTAAGATTTTAAGGGGTTCTGGGAGGGGGGTTTGTAATGATCTTTCTAGAGAAATTGGGAAGAAGACTCTGGGGGATGGGGGGGGGAAATCCACCAGGGTCAGAGCCGAGCCCGGCACAGGGTAACGATTTGGGAGGTGCTGGTCGAGGGACTGGGAAAGGGATGGGGGACGATACCTATGAGGTCTGTACCATCAGCACAGTAGATGGGAGGGGCAGATATGGCGGGAGCATATCATGTGTTGGGGGCTCGCACTCGCTGTTTGAGAGCAATTGCTTGCCCTGTTCCCCATGGCTCCTCTCGGAGACTAGGTGGCTTAGACACTCAAGATCTGGGCCTTCGGCTGATGTTATGCAACGCTAGGTCCGTGGTAAATAAGGCCCCCCTTATTCACGATCTTATACAAGAGGGAGGAGCGGACCGGGCAGGTATTACGGAGACCTGGTTGGGCCCGGAGGGCGCTGTCCCTCTGGCTGAATTGTGCCCACCAGGCTTCATAGCATTCCATCAGCCGAGGGCCCAGGGGAGGGGCGGGGGGGTGGCAGTTATTATTAACGAGGATCTGGGTCCTAGGGAGACCACTGTGCCTCAGATAGCCGGATGTGAGTCCCTCCTTGTGAGGTGGGGTTGTGGGGTTCAGATGGGCTTGTTGCTTACATACCTGGCTCCCTGCCGCGTGGCAACAGCCCTACCTGAGCTACTCGACGTGATAACCATGGTGGCAGTAGATACACCCAGGCTTTTAGTCATGGGTGATTTCAACTTGCCATCCGTTGGTGAAACGTCTGAGGTGGCTTGGGAGTTCATGGCTTCCATGACGGCCATGGACCTGACCCAGTTAGTTCATGGCCCTACTCACAGGGGAGGTCACACTCTGGATCTGATTTTTGTCTCTGGCCAGTGGTTGAGTGGTCTTGTTATAGACGTGGAACCCTTGTCATGGACAGACCACTCACTCCTGCGCCTGGATTTTTGAACCGCTGCCCCCCGCCGCAGGGAGGTGGATCCAATTAGATGGATCCGCCCCAGGCGCCTGATGGATCCTGAGAGGTTCCAGACGGAGCTTGAGCCATTTCCTGAGGTTCTAGCACATGACTTGGCTGAGGAGCTGGTAGCCGCCTGAGGGAACCTTTTGTCAGGTTCGCCTGATTCGCCAGTTGTGACCCTTTCTTGATCGGGATTCCCTGTGCAGTCACTCACGCCCTCGTCACCTCTTGCCTTGACTACTGCAACGCTCTCTACATGGGGCTCCCCTTGAGGAGCACCCAGAGGCTCCAGCTGGTCCAGAACGCAGCAGCGCGGGTAGTGACGGGAGCAGCATGCCGCTCCCATGTAACACCGCTCCTGCGCGAGCTGCACTGGCTCCCGGTGGTCTTCCGGGTGCACTTCAAGGTGCTGGTTATCACCTTCAAAGCGCTCCATGGCATAGGGCCTAGCTATCTTCGAGACCGCCTGCTGCTACCGACGACCTCCCATCGACCCGTGCGCTCCCACAGAGAGGGCCTCTCAGGGTGCCATCAGCCAGACAGTGTAGGCTGATGACCCCCAGGGGGAGGGCCTTCTCTGTGGGGGCACCTACCCTCTGGAAGCAGCTCCCCCCAGAGATAAGGAGAATCCATGACCTCAGTGCCTTCCATTGTGCCCTTAAAACTCATTTTTTCAAACAAGCCGGGCTGGCTTAAGATGAATTTTTTAACTGCTTTTAAATGTTTTAAACGTTTTAATTGGTAATGAGTTTTAATTGGGCCAAATTTATATATCTTTTAATTGTTTTTTAATATTTGTCCTACATGTTTTTTTTAATTTTGGCTGTACACCACCCTGAATCCTCAGGGAGAAGGGCGGTATAGAAATTCAATAATAAATAAATAAATAAATAAATAAATAAATAAATAAATAAATAAATAAATAAATAAATAAACCAACCCGCTTACAACAACAAAGCCAGCACTCCACACTTCCCCACCAGTATTTATAGAGAGATGGCATCTCCGATCACGCTTTGCTCACACAAGCACAAAGCCGAAGATACCAGCCTGAAGATGATGAGTGAGACCTCGTCCTCAAATTACATCTTGCCCTCCTGTAATCTACAAAGAAAAATGGTTTTAATTAGAAGAAACATTTACATCTTCAGATTCAGGGGTTGCTTTTTGGAACATTCTGATAAAATTTACCACAGGTCACTATGAGCTGCAAGGCCATATTCCTTATATCTTAACTGGCCTGCTAAACAATCCAATTCATCTGGAAACTGATTTTACCCACACTAGTGTGACTAAAAATAAGACGTCGTGCATTGCTATTGGTTTCTTTTAAAATATGGAACAATAGAAATAGGAGGAATTGCATAAATAGGAGGAATACCTCTTCCACATGTGCCTCTTGCACCCTTCCTTCCCATCTTTGTCAAGTTTAGAACAATGTAGTGATACTATTTATTCTTTTAATGTTTTAAAGTTTCACCTTATTTTTCTTGATTGCAAGTCACCTAGAGTCTCCTCTAGATGAGAGGGGCAGCATATATACAGTAGTGGGTTTCAAATTCGGTCGCTACCAGTTCGCTTGTGGGCACATGTATGTGTGTGTGTGTGTGTGTGTGTACGATGCTTCTGTGCATGCACAGAAGCTTCTGCACGTGCCCAGAGACATCCAAGTGGGTGGGTGGAGCCTCCCGCCGTCGCCACTATCAGTTTCCCCAAACCGGGGTGAACTGGTAGCAATCCACCACTGCTGTAGGTTTAATAAATAATTATTAAATGGGCAAAAACAGTTCATTGAGGCTATTAAATGACATTTCTGGAAAATAACAGGTTTGTTAAAGTTTTCTTTATTATTTTATTTTGACATCAAATGTTCCTTGGTATTCAGATCTGGCCTAAAAATAATAATATAGCACTTTGGGCTGAAAATGCAACTCAGCAGACCAGCATTGGAGGCCAAGATGGAAAACACCTGCACAGCCACCATGTATTTCCCTTTAGTGCTCAGGTAGGTTGGTAGAAAAGTTACCCAGACACTGCAGAAAACCAGCATGCTGAAAGTGATCAGCTTGGCTTCATTGAAGGCCCCAGGGAGATTCTTGGCCAGGAAAGCCACTGTGAAGCAAACAGCAGACAGGAAGCCCATGTACCCAAGGGCAACATAAAACATGGTGACAGAGCCTTCATTGCATTGTAGGATGATCTCTCTGGAATGAGATTGCATGTCAGAGTCAGGGAATGGGGGGAAAGTGCCCAACCAGATGCTGCAGATGACAACTTGAAGACCAGAACAGGAAAGTACAATGGAGTTGGCCAAGAGCTTCCCCAACCATCTCTGCACTTTATTCCCTGGTTTGGTGGCCAAGAAGGCTAACACCACTGTGATGGTTTTGGCCAAGATTGAAGAAATGGCAATGGAGAAGATGATGCTGAAGGCCATTTGTCGGAGGAGGCAGGTGACTCTAGTTGGCCGGCCAATGAACAGGAAGGAGGTCAAGGTGGAAACGAGGAGAGAGACCAGGAGGATGTAGGAGAGGTCCCGGTTGTTGGCTTTGACAATTGGTGTTTCCAGGAATTTAATGAAGATCCCCAAGACAAAGCCTGTGCTTACAGAGAGGAATAAGGCAATGGAAGTCAGGATGATCCCCAGATTTTCCTTATAAGAAAGATAGTTTATAATTTTTGGAATACAGTGATCCCGGTTGCTGTTTGGATGTTGATCTTCTGGACATTTGGCACATTTTTCTGCATCTGAAAAAAAAAACAAACAAGAATAGGTTTTTCTTTTAATGTGTCTTTTTAATAAAATGCATTTTTTTTGGGCTAGAATTGTGGTTAGTGTGAATGTTTGTGTGTAGATGAAGTCAATATGTTTCTTTCTTTCCCTCCAGCAAGAATATCTTAATATTTCCTTTCTTTTTTAATGTCACCATTTCATCAATGAATGTTTTGAGAGAGAAGTGGGAAAGAAAAGATGAAGAGAGGGAGGGAGGGAGGAAGTTCCATCATTTTATATTTCCACTGCTGAATCTGTTGAAAATTGAAGCCCAGACTTTTCTCACTGCTTTAAGGCGTCAATGAGATCCAGCCTACAATGGAATAAAGTACATGTGAAGAATCACTTAGCATGACTTATGTCAGCTGGATAAACTTTTGCCATGGAGAAAGAAATGTTAGGTTGAATTGGCCATAAAGATGTGTTGGATATGAATTGAGGACATCAAAATGCATTCTTCTATTTGGTATAATAGTAATGAGTCATCTTTCCACAAGGTCAAGAAGGAAGTTTAACTCAACCTCAACTTTTGATTCTCCTCTCCTCATTGTGGGCCAGGACTCATACAATGACTTTAAAGAAGAGCCTCTAGCAGAACCTGTGTAATGTCAGCCTCAGGAGACACCTGAGACTATCCCAAAAATGGTACCACCGGAACAGATGGATCAGTTAGAGGATTATACCTAAGGTTGTTCAGTCCCCATGAACAGCCAGTAGAATGAAGAGGATAGCAAAGACACTCTATGACTGTGATGGCGAACCTTTTTCTTGTGTGTCAAAAGCGTGTGTGTGAGCGAATGAGAGCACTCATACATGCCAGCACCCATAATGCAATGCACCCCCCCTGTGCATGCATTACTGACCCCCTGCAACTCGTGTCCCCCGCATGTGACCCCCTGCTATCCCATTTTGGGCCTAGTAGGCCTCCCTTCAGCCTCCTGGGCCCAAAAATGGGCCTAGGAGGTATGTGCACAGCTCCTCCCACTCCTCCTGCCCCCCGCACATGCACGCACAACCTCCACCCTCTCACGCATGTGCACGTGACCCCCATGCACGTGCACATGTCTCCTGCATGTGCCCTCCCCCCCACGCATCCCCAAAATCAGCTGGCCAGTGGGAGGTGCGTGTGTATGTACAGTAGAGCTGAACTGGGTGACGGCTGGCATGCCCACAGAAAGGCACACTTGCCATAGGTTCGCCATCACGGCTCTATGAGATTCATTTAGCAAAGGAATAAATCCTTTGGCCTGACTTAAAAAGTAACCCTGACACATGATTTCCCTTTTAATTGGAATCAAGCTTGTACATGACGTTTCGCCTGTTGTTACCGCCTCGATCTTGAATAAACTGTTACTTTTCGCAGCAACCAGGTTGATGACTGTATAATTGAAATCAGAAGCAGAACACTCCTCTCCTTTTAATAATTTACGAGTTAATCGAGGAGTTAAAATGTCAATTTTAGGAGCCTGGATAGCTCTGCAGACAAGGCACTGTAATTTAACACCAGCTGTCTGCAATTAAAGTAAGTTCGAATCTTGCCAGACTCAAGGTTGACTCAGCCTTCCATCCTTTTTAAGGTAGGTAAATTGAGGACCCAGTTTGTGGGGGCAATAAGCTGACTTTGTATAAAATATACAAAAGTATGACGGCTATTGCTTAACGCACTGTAAGCCGCCCTGAATCTCCGGAGAAGGGCGGCATATAAATCAAAATAAAATAAATAAATAAATGAGTTCATCAGGCCTACCTCCCTGTTCAGTATAGGGCCTGAAATTTGGAAGTACTCTAAACTGGATTGTGAACATAGCAAGAAGGATTAGGGAATGGAAGAGGAACAGAGAAAAGTCCTGGAGTTCTGGAAGCATCAAAGACAGTTTCCAGAATCTTGGGTTCTGAGGTAATCTGAAACCGTGAACTGTGACTGTCTGAAGAAATGGTTCCCACCAGAGATGGAGACTTGCAAGAATCTAATCAATCCTCTTCCAAAGATCCAGTCAAGGTTCAAATCATTATATTCCGGAATCTGAAATTGCTCACTATTTAGGGCAATGAGGTAAATATTAATCTGAAGCATCAAAGATGTGTTGTAAAAGATAAAGAACAAGATATGTCATCTTTCTCATAATACTCAATCCTGATTTATCCTATATTTTTATCCATGATCGGTATCCCTGTTTGTTCGATTATATGTCAGATTAGCCTCCAAGATCATTTCTTATAATTCACTATGAAATAAATGTGTATCTCGATCAATTCTCCAAAGGATCAGGCCCACTCTGGCTAAGCTTTTCAAATTGCACTTTCTTAGAAAATGTCAGTTTCTATCCAAAGTCTGCCCATTTCTCCTACTGTCACTCACCTTCCCAGGTGGAGATGGTTCCTTCAGGACAAGGACGACAATTGTAGCAGCAGATGGGCTTCCCTTCCTGAGCCACCTTCATGAATCCAGGAGGACAGCTTTCCACACACCTGGAAGGAGGCAGGGGCTGGGCAAAGAGAAAGAAAGAAATAACGTCCCCAAAATGAATTAAATAAAAGGAAAAATTTCAGGACTTTCAGATCAAGTCTCAGCTTTGTTACATTAGTAGCCTATCCAATGGTGCAATCCAAATTTTTTTACTACTGATTCTATGGACGTGGCTTGGTGGGCATGGCAGGGGAAGGATACTGCAAAATCCCCATTCCTGCCCCACTCCTGGGGGAAAGATATTGCAAAATCTCCATTCCCACCCCACTCTGGGGCCAGCCAGAGGTAGTATTTTTTTTTATTTGATTTATATCAAATCAAGTATTTGTCGAACTACTCAAAATTTCCAGAACCTGGAAAACTACTGGTTCTCCAGAACCTGTCAGAAACTGCTGGATTTCACTCCTGAACCAGTGGTGAAATGTAAAATCTGTTACTACCAGTTCTGTGGGCGTGGCTTGGTGGTGGTGGGTAATATGACTGAGTGGGCATGGCCAACTTTTTTTTTTTTACTTTTAAAACCATTTTTTCTACAACCTCTTCAGCTGAAGAGGTTGTAAAAAAAACGGTTTTAAAGCCCCAGTGATCCCAGCTGACTTGCCTGATCAGCAGAGGCTTTTTTTCTTTTTAAAAACATTTTTTCTATAACCTCTTCGGCCGAAGAGGTTGTAGAAAAAATGCTTTTAAAAGCCTCTGATGATCCCAGCTGAGCCACGTGATCATCAGAGGCTTTTTTTCTTTTTAAAAACATTTTTTCTATAACCTCTTTGGCCGAAGAGGTTGTAGAAAAAATGCTTTTAAAAACCTCTGATGATCCCAGCTGAGCCACGTGATCATCAGAGGCTTTTTTTTTTTTTTTACTTTTAAAACCATTTTTTTTGGCCAAAGAGGTTATAGAAAAAATGCTTTTAAATATAGAAAAAAAAGTCTCTGATGATTGCACGGCTCAGCTGGGCAATGGGGGTGGGGGGGCAGGGATTTTTGCTACCAGTTCTCCGAACCACCCACCTCCATGGCTACCGGATCGGGTGAACCGGTCCGAACCGGGAACATTTCATCCCTGCCCTGAACCTACCACTTGAAGCTCATCAAATGGATTGTTGTTTGCCTATTTATTTTCTAATGTTTCTCACACTACAACGTTTAGTTTAATTTCTCGGTGTATGTATTTAGGGAAAGTTGAATGTATTCTTGGCTTTGGTGAAACGAATCATGTTTCTCCATGATCTAAAAGTTACTCCCTTGCAAGACACTTATAAACACTTAACTGGAATAGTTATGAATATATTTCTCCTAGACACTTGACCATCTAATCAAAGAAGATGTTTCATCTCTGGAAAACTGAAATGACATCCCAAGCTTGTTTCTGCTGAATTCTACAATCCTCTTGGTGAGACGTCCAAAAAAGCAGTGTAAAGTCTTTTCTCCACCTTGTTCAATGTTTCCATCTCTGTGATAGAATTCTGGTTGATTCTCAAGCTGAGATCCAAGGATCCTTGTCTTTCTAGACTTCCAAATTTCACTTTGCTAAAAGACTTATTGGAGAAAAAGACCCAGTTCACAATGTCCAGCTCTGCTATCAGCTCTCCATTCTCATCCAAATATACCCCATCAATGCAATCATTGTAAAACTGAGAGTTTTGAAGGAAGGAATGAAGCTGGAATGGGAGAGAAAATGGGCAAGGTTACACAAGATATAGAAAATTCTAAGGCAAGTCTCCTCCATTTGGGCTGGAATGAAGGATCTGTATTGAGGAATATACAAAAAAAGTCTTATTAAAAGGAAGAAGTGTTAAGGATATTGTTGTGTTACCAACCAGCAGAGTAAGTGTACAGAGAAACGGTACTGAGAGCAATGAATACAATACATACAAACTGGTTTAACAAAGCTTTTACTCTGTAGTGAAAAACAATTGCATAGTCTTTTTATCAATCCAAGTCTTTAGCCATTCAAATCAGTCCGAAGTTACAGATATCTTCTTACCAAACAGCAGTAGGTAATAAACAGCAATTCAACGCTGGTAACAAATCATGATGGTAGCAGATCCATCCACTTCTTCACACGACGACAGTAACAGTTCCAACCAACAAGTCAAGCAGTAAGTCAAGCAATGATGAGAGCAGGTCCAACAATGACTATAGCTCGGCTCCCTTCTTATATACAGTTTACACTAGTAATTATCCACTTAAGATAAGTGTAGTCAGCAGTGCAATGACTCAACAGTACAATTAGGATAATTGCAGTCAGCAGTCAGTCAGCAGTCAGTTACAATGACTCATTAGTACAATTACTCAGCATTACATCTTAAAGTTACAGAATACATTTAAAGTTATAGAACACATATATTGCCTGGACAACTTGTTAGGCTTATACCATATCCTAACAAGAAGAATGAAAAAAAATGGTGATCAGATGTTCTTTATCTCTTCCCACGCATAGTTGTCACTGCAGAGTCTGGAAAACCAATGAGAAGTATAGCAAATAATACATGTGAAGTGAATTAAAGAAAAAAAAGACAACATTTCCCCTTTGCACTTGTTTAGACTGGGTGGGTAGTGTAAAGAAAGGAGTCAAAGAAGAAAGAGATAGAGGAAAACTGAAATATTTACCAAGATGCTGTTAAAAATAATATGCAGAAGAAATCAGCAGGGTGAATGAAATACATAATAGAAAGTTGGAATTCAAATTAATTTTTATACCTGGAACAAATGATCACTATTGTCAGAATACAGTTTTTACAATTGTACAATTGATTCTCAACCATAATGGAAAGCTGTGCAACAGAAAAAAAATACCTGCCATGCCTTTAGCACAGGAGTTTTCATGTTTTGACCTTCTTTACGTGTTGTCCTCCTGGATCTGGATAAATAGGCAGCATTAATGGCCCGTGCCACAGCCCAGATTATGTTGTAAATGAAATAAGTGTCCAGAGTCAGGATCGGATCTATCTTCTCTTTCTTGGGAGCCTCCAGCTCTTCTCTCTGCCTGCACCTTCTCCAGCCTTTCACTGAAAAGGCATCCTTGGTGTAGGAACACAGGAAGGAGTTCCTTGCAAAGCGTCTCATGAAATAAAAGAACTTCACATACCCACCATACTTTGATCTTTGATCTTTCTTCATAAGAAAGGAAAAAATACTGTATTCAGTGGGAAAGTAATAATTTGTCAAATAAATAGAGAAGTCCCAGCGGACTGTGGTGATCAAGACTTTTCCTCTAAGATGTTTGATAAGGTCTTTAAATATTTGATGCATAATTGTAACGCCTTTGTTAAATGTATTCCTGTCTGCACCATACATAAAGACATTCACCTTTCTCCAACTGAGGTATAAACGCAAGTCTACCAACGTTTCCTGAAGTGTTGTGGGAAAGGTTTGTGATAAAACTGGACAAATACCATTCTTTATCAGCATGGAAGTCAATGTCTCCATGAACCAGCGTCCATTCTCAGTGTCTGGAGCAAGGAGACCCACCAAGTTCCATCTGAAATGGAGGACCAGCTTCACCATCCCTGGGTACTGGACTCCTTCAGCAGGGAGCATTGGGTAGAAGAAAGGAAAGTGTGTTTTGTCACTCAGAATCTGTGAAATAAAACTGTAACTGATCTGCAAAGAAAACAAGAGGAATCACTGTTTTATTGTGATTCCCCAATAAGCCATCCCATAAACCCCAAAACTTAGACCCAATGGAGGAATTGTTCCACTTCTAGCAATGAAGAACCTTCTGTAGGGACATCTCTGGTCATTTTGCTCATACATTGCTTCTCTCCTCACTTCAGTGCAGCATTTTGTCCTTGAAAATAGCTACCCAAGATGCACAATCAGCATTAGGAATGTGCCAAGAAGGAGATGGATCTGCTCATTCACTCCTCTCCCTTCGTTTTTTAAAATTATTTTTTATTATACATTTTCCTTTGTTATACATCACATTTCCATTTCTGCAATGACAGTGTACTGTCTGCATCAAATCTCTTTTGAATACACATAATATTATACACCATAATTATAGCCATTATTCTCATAATATATACAATAATAATATAAACCTCACTTCTAGTCGCTCTATACAATTTAATCTGTAGTAAAATGTAATCCAATGCTAACATTAGCAATAGCAGACTTATAGCAGACCGCTTCACAGTGCTTTCCATCCCTCTCTAAGTGGTTTATAGAGCATATTGCCCCCAGCAATCTGGGTCCTCATTTTACCCACCTCGGAAGGAAGGAAGGCTGAGTCAACCTTGAGCCTGGTGAGATTCGAACTGCCAAACTGCTGGCAACCGGTGATCAGCAGAAGTAGCCTGCAGTACTGCACTCTAACCACTGTGCCACTGCAGCTCTAATATTGCTTATAGTGTTATGCTTATATATATCTATATATACATTTACCTCTATTTCATTAATCATCCTTTATTATAAATTTACTAACTTCTGTTTCTGCTTTCTAACCATTTATAAAATAAGTCCCATGTTAAATAGTACTCTGTTTCCTCTTTATCCTTAATTTTCATCGTTAACCTGTCCATTTCGAGGCAGTCTAGTATTTTTTTTTAATACATTTTCATCTATAGGTATACTTTTGGTTTTTCCAGTTTTGTCCATACATAATTCTCTTTGCAGTTATTACATGTAATTTTAAATATATAATTCTTTTGTTGTATTTCCCCGGTAGTATACCTAGTAAGAACAATTCTGGTTTTAAATCTATTTGCTGTACTATTATTTCTTCTAACCACCTTTTTATCTTTAACCAATATTTTTTTGCCATTGGACAAGTCCACCACATATGGTGATAGGACCCCGGTTTCTGTTTACATTTCCAGCACTCTGGCGATATATTTTGGAACATCTTTGCCATTTTTGCTGGTGGCAAATGCCATCTGTAGAACATTTTGTAAAGGTTTTTTTTGTATTTTTTTGTTTTTTTTTTAAATTTGATTTATATGCCGCCCTTCTCCGGAGACTCAGGGCGGCTTACAATGCGTTAAGCAATAGCCTTCATACTTTTGTATATTCATACAAAGTCAGCTTATTGCCCCCACAAACTGGATCCTCATTTAACCTTAGAAAGGATGGAAGGCTGAGTCAACCTTGAGCCTGGTAAGATTCGAACCTGCAGTAATTGCAGGCAGCTGTGTTAATAACAGGGTGCTTTAGACCACTGTACTACCAAGGTATGCTGTTGACATTGTTAGTTTGTAATTTCTTTCCCAAAGTTTTTGCCAGTTGTCTAGTTCTATATTATATCCAAGATTTTTGGCCCCTACTATCATAGTTTCATTTATCTATTTATTATTTATTAATTTATGTAATTAATTTATGTAATTAATTTATGTAATTTATTTATGTAATTTATTTATGTAATTTATTTATGTAATTTATATGCCGCCCTTCTCCCAAAGGACTCAGGGCGGCTTACAAAGAAAACATTCAACAATTCGAAAATTACATAAAAATTAAAATCCAATTAAAATTAATTAAAATTATTGCAATGTAGAAATCCCCCAATGGATCAGCCCATTTGATAAAAGAGCCACGTCTTCAGTTCACGGCGGAAGGAGAGGAGGTCAGGGGCTGTCCTAAGCCTGGTGGGCAAACTGTTCCAGAGGGTCGGAGCTCCCACAGAGAATGCTCTCCCCCTGGGGGCTGCCAGCCGACATTGTCTGGCTGACGGCACCCTGAGGAGGCCCGCTGTGTGAGAGCACATGGGACGATGGGAGGATGGCAGGAGATGATCCTGCAAGTACCCTGGGCCTAAGCCATGTAGGGCTTTATAGGTGAGCACCAGCACCTTGAAACGGACCCGGAGGACCACCGGCAGCCAGTGCAGCTTGCACAGGAGAGGTGTCACATGGGAGTAACAAGAAGCCCCCGTAACAACCCATGTGGCCGCATTCTGGACTAGCTGTAGCCTCCGGGTGCATCCCAAGGGCAGCCCCATGTAGAGGCGTTACAGTAGTCTAACCGAGAAGTAACAAGGGCGTGAGTGACCATGGGGAGGGCATCCCATGTTCTTCCATTTTAAAATTCAATAGGTAATTATAATTTTTCTCTATTAATTTGCCATCTGTCCCTAACAATATCTGATCGAATTCTAGAGGTTCTATTGTAAAATCCATATATTTCTGCATCTTTCTTGTATCTCATTTGTATTTAAATATGTGGTCACCAGGCGAAGTCGATTCCTTGATTGTTTAGTTCCTATTTTGATTTTAAGTCCCTTCTTCATTTAGGATGACTTTGTACATTACAATTTTTTCCAGATCTAGAACATTAGGATGTATTAGTGCTTCCATCGTGGATAGCCAGACTGGCATTTTCATATAATGATTCTGTTTGATTTTTTCCCCATAATGAAAGCACAGTATTTCCTGATATAGTGCCTTCAGAAGTATCTATGTATTTTACTTTTCCCATACCGTACAAATGCATGCCACCCCAATTGTAAGTCGTGTCCTTCTAACGTCAATATTCTTTTGTTCTTCAAATTTCTTCACTCCTTCACCCATGTGAGCGCTGAGGCCTGGTAATGCAGCTCCTAGTCTGGTAGCCCAACCCCTCACCCCCTATTTTTGGTATCTTGTAGCATTTCCAATTTGATTCTTGGTGGGTTTTTTTTGCCTTGCCAGATGAACTTTAGAATCAATTTGTATAAGTCCTCAAGGAACTTTTCCCCTAGTTTTATCGGAGGTGCTTGAAATAAAAATAGCAATTTCGGTAGGATATTCATTTTTGTGGTGCCTATCCTTCAGACAAATGTAGGTTTCTCCCTTTTTCCAAGTCTGTTTTTATTTTTTGTAATAATTTAATGTAGTTAAATCTAATAATTTAATGTAGTTGTCTTCTATGATGGTTGTACATCTTGGTGTTAGCCAAATTCCCAAGTATTTAATTTTTTAAATTATCTGCATGTCCATCTTTTCCGCCACTTCATTTTTCTGTTTGTTTGTAAGATTCTTTGCCAACATCTTGGTCTTTTCCTTGTTTATTTTGAGTCCTGCCACCTCACCAAACTCTTCTATGCTTTTTATTAATTTGGGTCCAATTTCTCCCTTCGTTTTTACTTAATATAATTCCCATAATAGAACTTTGCTCTTCATTTACAACCCAGGATGTCTAACTGAAGGTTGGATGAACTAAAAATTCTCTTCTCAGCAAAGACACACCTGTGGGATTTTGTAGGTAACCAACATGGTCAAAATCTGGATGGAGATGTCAGTATCAGCCTCTTCAAGAACAGCCACTGTGTTTCTCTGCCTTCCACAGCTATAGTTGGGAACATTGGCCTCCCCACCAGAAAGCAAGTCCAGCAAAGCCTCTGAAGTCATTTGTTGACTGAAATAATTTTCATAGATGTTGTAACCCAGGGTGACATTGGATGAAATTTTGGGATTCTGGTTGATCTCCTGGATGGCAAAAAGGAAGGATAGCATTTTCCAGTACTCTGTTGCTTTTATCCTGAATATATGAATATATTAGAACATAACCAGTGGAAAGAAGATATTATTAACCTTTTTTGGCAGGAAAAAAAACCCTAAAGTTTACAAATATATGAATGGCCTCCAATGACCTTCTTTTCAACCAATAATTTGGCAGTTCTATAAATTCTGACGTTTTTATAATTCAGTATGGAAATTTAATTAGCCTTCCATTGTGGTGAATGCAATGATCTTGTTGCATTTACCATGTTAAAAAATCCATATACTACGTGTCTTTTCTAATTCATTGTTCAGAAGTTGCAATAAAAGCAATTCTAGTTTCTTCAAATTTCAGCCTTTCAAATTCTTTGTATTATTGTGTGAAGCTGCATCTAAATTTCTTAGCTTCCTCACAAGTCCGCCCTGCATAATAAAATATTCCCTCATGTTTTTCATAATTTGTGCACTGGTTTGAAATATTTGCATATTTTTAATAATTTCTCTGGTGTCATATACTAACACCACATCAATTTATTTTAAAAAAATCTCTAAATTATGACACAGTATAAAGTTAATTATCAGTTACCCAAATTGTCTTTTACTCAATGTTATATCCAAATTTTCAATTTTTAACCTGTTCATCTTCTGTTTCGTATCTTTAAAACTTTATACATTTTTGCTATTACATGTTCATCATTTGTACATAATTCAGTTTCAAATTCTGTGTTTTGGTTCCAATTGACCTTAATCCATATTAATTTTTTCTTTAACCTGTGCAGATGAAAACCAGTGCAAACTGGCTTTCTGCAGTCAATTATTCTCTTGATTTCATCTCAATTTGTCTATCATCCAGTATTAATAACTTTTGATATATTAACCATTTCTCGCTATCTGCTGTTTCTCTTCCATTAAATACTTCTTGTGCTGAGACCCATAAAGGTATCAGTTGTTCTATTTATTCCATGCTCTCAATGTAGCTGTTTTCACATAATGGTTTTCACATAATGTCCATATTAATTTTAAGTTTATTCTACCAAAAGGTTTGCCTTATTTCTCACATTGTTATTATTTCTGCAGTTTGATGAAGATTTCAGTTTCTCTGCCTGCCTGCCTGCCTGTCTGTCTGTCTGTCTGTCTGTCTGTCTGTCTGTCTGTCTGTCTGTCTCTCTCTCTCTCTCTCTCTCTCTCTCTCTCTCTCACACACACACACACACACACACACACACACACACACACACATAAAAGTGTTAACCAAAAGAAAGAGTTATTAATTTCAGGAGATGAGTATACTGTCTATAATTCTAAAGTGGAAACTTAACTGAAGTTTAACTGATTAACATTTAATCCACCCACTCAAATGGGTTTCATGCTAGTAAGGAAAGTCCACTCTTTTAATTAGTGAATTTTGGTAAGAAATCAAAAAATAAAAATAAAAATTGAGGTTTTCTCATTTTTACTGCAGAGAAATATTACAACATTCCTGCATTTTTTTTTTATGTTGACCACTTTATTGGACGAGGGAAGAGTAGAAGAGAAGAACTTCTTCTCCTTCCACAAGCCTGCTCTATTCAGGATGTCAAGAAAAGTGGATACTTCTTAAAACAACAACAACAACAACAACAACAACAACAACAACAACAACAGAGGAATGCTATTGATGAAAATTTCAAATCAAGCTCATCAGCTGCAGGCTGGAAAATGGTTCCTCGAGGCCAAATAAGACAGAAAGAAGAACTGGCAGATCAAGGGGACCATTCATTGTAAGATATAAGACTGGAACTTTGGAAATCAGAATGGAATGGAATGGTATAGGAACTTTGATTTACCCATAAAGTTGAGTCAAAGGAGATTTGTTGAAGCTTAGTGGCTGAAACCTAGTTTTTGTTGCAGAGACAATGCCACCAATGAGGAGCTCTCCTGGCCTGTAATAGTTCCATGGTTGCACCTCATCTCTCTTCAGAGTCAGGAAGCATTTGACTTTGAGACTTGCCAATACTGTCTGGGGCAACAGAAGCAGCAGAAGCAGCAACATAACTTGTGTTCCTGATGATGGCTGCAGTTTTGGGTCTGCTTTGAAGGAGCAATGATACGAAGTGGTGGAAGTTAACCAAAGCCTTCTCCCATCAAGCTTGAAAGTTTCCCTAATGCAGACAGAATCCAGCAAAGGCTTCACAACTGAAAGAGAGGAGAGCAAACACAGCCCCTGCTTAGCCCAAAAGCTTCCCAGATTTTCTCTTTGTACAGAGAACCTTTCTGTTCGAAAGATTGTCCAGTGCAAAGACATTTGCCAACAAGGCTTTGATGCGATATCAAAGCAAAAGGATATTATGGCTGTGTTTGTTGATATCTGTCAGTTTGTCAAAACATCTTTAGAGATTTAGCCTCAAGACAGCAAATAAATTACTATGATTTGTCTAATGGCAACGAAGAGAGACTCACCTCTCTAAAGACTGAGTGAGTCAACAGGCAGGTGCCCAATAGGACATGTGTGTCCCAGTTGGGCCGAAACTCTAAAGACAAGTCAAGGAGTGAGACTGGGGAACTTTCAGCCAAACATCCCTTAGAAAATTTCTTGATACAATTCAAGAGAGAATTTCAGCATGTCTGTGGACTGTCAGTCCTCAATATGGATACAGTTGATCGTGATGTGTGGTGGTCTTTGGGTGCCTTTGTTAAGAAAGGGGTTACTGCTCTTATTCATATGACTACTATGTCTGTCTTATAATGTATCCAATATAATGTACCCAGTGGTGGGATTCAAGTAATTTAACAACTGGTTCTTTGCCCTAATGATTTCTTCCAACAACCAGTTTGCCAAACTGCTCAGCAAGTTAACAACCAGTTCTCCCTAAGTGGTGCGAACTGGCTGAATCCCACCACTGAATGTACCCAATAATGACAGAATCCCTGAAAATTACATTTATTACATTTATTCATTATATTCCTCAAATATAATGTATTCATTATATTCCTCGAAGTCTAGCTACTTCTCCGCTCTTATTGCATCTGCAGAGAACCGCCCAGCTGCGCTGTTTAGGGTGACCCACTCCCTACTTCAGGTGGGGGTACGGGAAGATCCCTTAAAGGGTTTTGTACAATTCCTGCATGATAAAGTCGTTCAGATTCGGGAAGGCCTGGACTCCGATTGGATAGATCCAGGGGAGGAGACGGCGGCAGGTCTTGAGACCGTTATCTGGGAAGAGTTTGACTCTGTGGCTCCTGAGGACGTGGACAGGATTCTGGGCAAGCTTAATGCTGCCACATGTTTATTGGACCCGTGTCCCTCCTAGTTGGTACTGGCCTCCCAGGAGGTTACATGAGGCTGGCTCCAGGGGATTATAAATGCTTCTCTGAGTGAGGGTGTCTTTCCCACCGCCTTGAAAGAGGCAGTTGTGAAGCCCCTCCTCAAGAAGCCTTCCCTGGACCTGGCTATATTATCAAATTATCGTCCAGTCTCCAATCTTCGCTTTGTTGCAAAGGTTGTTGAGAGTGTGGTGGCGTGACAACTACACTGATACCTGGATGAAGTTGTCTATCTGGATCCGTTCCAGTTGGGCTTCAGGTCATGATACAGCATGGAAACAGCATTGGTTGCATTGGTGGATGATCTCTGGAGGGCTCGGGACAGAGGTTGCTCCTCTATCCTGGTCCTATTAGATCTCTCAGCAGCTTTTGATACCATCGACCATGGTATCTTACTGCACCGGCTGGAGGGGTTAGGAATAGGGGGCACCGTGCTTTGGTGGTTCTCCTCCTTCCTCTCTGACTGTTCGCAGTTTGTGTTGGCAGGGGGGCAGAGGTTGACCTCGAGGCACCTTATTTGTGGGGTGCCGCAATGGTCAGTCCTCTCACCCCTTCTGTTCAACATTTATGTAAAACCGCTAGGCGAGATCATCTGTGGTTTTGGGGTGAGTGTTCATCAGTATGCTGATGACACACAGCTATACATCTCCACCCCAGACCACCCCAATGATGCCCTTGCTGTGATGTCCCGTTGCCTGGAGGCCGTGCGGATCTGGATGGGGAGAAACAAGCTCAGACTCAACCCCTCCAAGACCGAGTGGCTGTGGCTTCCGGCGTCCCGGTATAGTCAGCTGGTACCATCACTGACAATAGGGGATGAGATCTTGCTCCCCACAGAGAGGGCCCGCAACTTGGGTGTCCTCCTGGATTCACGGTTATCTTTAGAAGATCATTTGACGGCCGTGGCCAGGGGTGCCTTTTATCAGGTTTGCCTGATCCGCCAGTTGCATTCCTTTCTGGATCGGGACTCCTTGCGCACGGTCACTCATACCCTAGTTACCTCCCATATGGACTACTGTAATGCTCTCTACATGGGGCTCCCCTTGAAAAGCACCCGGAGGCTCCAACTGGTCCAGAACGTAGCCGCGCGGGTGATTATAGGCGCAGCTCGTTACGCCCATGTAACACCTCTCCTACGCGAGCTGCACTGGCTCCCGGTGGTCTTCCGGGTGCGATTCAAGGTGTTAGTTATCACCTTTAAAGCGCTCCATGGCTTAGGACCTGGGTACCTACGAGACCGTCTTTTGCCACCAATAGCCTCCCACCGACCAGTTCGTTCTCACAGGGAGGGACTACTCAGGGTACCGTCAGTCAAATTATGTCGACTGGTGACTCCCAGGGGGAGGGCCTTCTCTGTGGGGGCTCCAACCCTTTGGAATGAACTGCCCCCGGAGATACGGAATATCCCTGATCTCCGTGCTTTCCGCCGTGCCCTCAAGACCCTGATGTTCCAACAGGTGGGGCTAAACATACGAACATGTGAATGATTTTTTAAATGTTATCTAATTCTGGGTTTTATTTAATTGACCAAACTAAGTAATAATTTTAATTTTAATTAGCAATTTTATGATGTTTGTGTGTCTATATTTTTCTTGACTGTACACCGCCTTGAGTCCTTCGGGAGAAAGGCAGTATAGAAATATAATAAATAAATAAATAAATAAATAAATAAATAAATAAATAAATAAATAAATATAAATAAATAAATAAATGTTTGACTTCAGGTTACACTATTGGGATAATTAAAAAAATAACTTGTTCTTTTTGAAAAATAAATCTGCCCTTTTTTGTGTGAAAGTGGAACTAAATCCCAAAAAACAAAATAGAACATGATTATGGTCAGGGACCAGTGCAAAAAGAGAAAATAGAACAAAAATATACATATGCCAAGAGATAAATTAGCAAAAAAGGTAAAATTAGTACACCATATTTTTTTTTTTTTAAAAAAAATGTAAATCTATAAAACCCATCAAGCTGATCTAGGCAACTAAACCTAATAAAATCTACTGTCTGTAAAACTTGTCTACTTTACTTGCTGATCTAGAGTCCTTGATTAAGTGCATATACAGAATTGCTTTATAGAGATGTGCAGCATAATAAGCTATCTATCTATCTGATAGATAAAATCAATAAATGAAATAATATAGAACAATTCCACGATACAGTAAATCTAAATTCACAGCTATGCCATGTATCTAAGAGAGAGACACCAAGCCATTTGATATTTCCTTGATTGCTTATTTTTGTCCTCATCCACTTCATACTAAAATAGGCTAATTTTGGCATCAATCCACAGTTTTGATGGACGTACTGGCTGCTTAAGATGTTTTCTATTGTTTCAAAATAAGCATTTATGAAAAGCTTGTCCAAGGTTATTATATAATTAATGGAGGTCATCGGTTGAATCAGACGTAATAAAAAGAGTGTACCTCTCTTGAGAGTATAGTAGCTAGTGTCAGGGTTCCAAGTAACACTTCCAATGAAGTAAGACTCTGAGGCAGGCATTTCTTCAAAGTTCCATTTTATTAGAGATGACATATTGGCACATCTGGGAAAACCTGAATCTGAAAGTCTCCCAGGTTTTCCCTACCTAAAGGAAAATCAAAGTCCCTTCCCCTGCACCCACATGTCCATTACAGGGCCCAATCAGGCCATCATCCTAACTGGAGTTATTTCCCAGTCATGCCTCTCCAGGTGCAGGCTGAACATCCTTGACTCCCAGTGAAAGAGTGTTGTTTTGGCTATACTTCTCACCCCGTTGTCAACCAACCCCCCTCCCAGTTCCCACATCTGCCTATCTACCAAGTGTGGCAGCCCTGAAGATCCAAAGAAAAAGATGGTCTCCAGGGCTGACAGCTAGTTGTTCAGCTATTGACTTATCTAGTTGTGTGGTGTGATGACCCAGGGTGTGACATGAAGGCAACACAGCCAAAGAACCGATATGAGTCCCTTTATTGGCACCAACTTTGCCCCCAATGTCCCGTTTACTCTCCGGCCTGGAGAAAAGCTCTCCCACAAACCTGCAGCAGCTTCTTGCTGCTGATACTCCAGTCCAAACATTGTAAGCAGAATGACTGCAATTACTCCAGCAGGGCAAGATAATGAGTTCCAGAAATGAAGAATTCATGGCAGTAATTCCAGCAAGACAAGATGAGCACACAGAAGCACGACTATAATTCAAACAGTCAGGAGGAATGCCAGGAATGCATGCCCCACTCTCAATACTAGATGAATTCAGCATTTGTTCCTGACAAACACCCCTCCCAACTGCCTCTCCCTTAAACTCCATCCCCAGGTGTGCCTTGTGAAGGGAATCAGGGCCCTTTCCTTCCTCATAAGCCACACAACCCACGTTGCTCTCTTCTGCATTCTTCCTTGCGCGCCCTAGGATGAAGAGGGGCTGGGACTTGGTCTTCATGTGAACCCTCTCTCCCTTGTTCTACCTGTCCCCTGCCTGACTTTGCCCTTCCCCAGTTTCCTCCACAGCCAATGGAGCCACTCTCCCGCTCTCTCTCAGCTGTTCATCTTCCGTCTCAGATTCAGACTCTGACAGGGGCATTTACTCTGCAGAATATCTAATTGGATAAGCATTGCACTCATCCATTAATTTGGTGGAGGTCTATCCAGGTAAGGTTAATAAACAGAATAAGTGGAAAATAATCGCTATCAACTTGGAAGGAAACTTTAAAAGAGTCAAGAAACTGTAAACAATTTCCAGATACAATTACATAGTCTATAACAACTGGTGTCAAACTTGCAGCGCACGGTGGCGTCACATGATGTATTGTGACCTTTTCCCCTTTGCTAAACTAGATGTGGGCGTGGCCAGTGTGTGACACATCCAGCCCACAGGCCCCCAGTTTGACACCCCTGGTCTATAAAGTTATACTTGGACCCATTCCAATATGTAAGCTCTTTATATTTTTTGCAACATTACTGTTTTATTTTTATTTCAAAGAGAATGCTTTTATATCTCATCACTTCAGCCATTATTCTCTTTCAATCAAAGATCTTCTAGTAACCATTTCCTTGGCCAAGATATTATTCTGTGTCCGTGTCTCAATACTTTGTCCTTTTTCTCTGGAAATTGGAGTACTGCTGTATCCTAGAGAACCTACTGAATCCCACCTGATAAGTTGGAACAGTCTAACATCGTGATGGTGAACCTGCCACAGGTGGAACGTGGAGCCATATTGGTGGGCATGCAAGCATTGTTCTAGCTCAGCTCCATGTGCCAGCCAGCTGATTTTTGGGCCTTCTGGGCCCACTGTAAGTCAGGAAACAGGTTGTTTCTGGCCTCCAGAGGGCCTCTGGGGAGAGTGAGGAAGGCTGTTTTTGCCCTCCCCAGGCTCCAAGAAAGCCGCTGGAGCCTGGGGAGGGCAAAAAACAGGCCTACCGGGCCCACCATGCCATCACGTGCCAAAAGCAGGGGGAGCACGGGGGTGGGTGGATCGTGTTGCACATGCGTGGGGGGGCGCATTGAATTATGGGTGTGGGCACGCGTGCGTGACCCCTCCCCGCTCCCCCAGCTTTTGGCACTTGACGACAAAAAGGTTAGCCATCACTGGTCTAACACCTCTTAACCGCAAACCCTAATGGACTGCCCTTCTGTTTAAGAAACTTCTCTCCATTCCTTGGCTACAACCCTTTGCCCAGAGCCTCTCTCCATTCCTTGGCTACAACCAGCTTTATTCTTTGGACTCAGTATGGCTGTAGAAAGCAATGGATGGAGAAAGAAAGAAGTATTTTGAAAGGATCCCTGGGAGGAATCTTAACATTATTTGAACCCAGAGAGAATAATGTTCAAATTCCTCCCAGTGTAGATCAAAGGATCTTTTCAAAATACTTCTGATGTGCTTTCTAAACTCTTCATTTCCTTTCCAGCTGCATCCCTTCCTTCAAAGTTCCCAGTTCCACAATAATTCCATAGATGGAGTACGTTTGGATGAGAAAGGAGATCTGACAGCTGACCTGGACATTGTGAAGTGGGTCATTTTTCCAAACAGATCTCTCAAGGGAGTGAAATCTGGGACTCTAGAAAAAAGGGGATTGCAGGATTTTAAAGTTACCATTGATCAGACGAGTATCACAAAGATGGAGATGCTGAACAAGGTGAGACTAATATTTATTTTATTCCACTCAAGGTGGAAAAAAGAGCACTGTAACTTTTAGATGAAGTGGGGGCTTGCTTTCAATGCCCCCACCCCATCAGCGTGAGTTTTCATGTTCGTTGATTTGGCTCTGAAGATTGTGAATGTCTTCATAATCTGTAAATGGTGTTACTTCATAACCTTTAAACTAAAATGGAGGGTGGAGGGGGGCCAATCTTCATGATTTATAACCTAACTCCAAGCAAAAAACACTAGATAACTGTTAGAAATTCTGTTTATATATAGCAGCACAGAGCAAACAAAGAGTACAGTCACCATGTGCTTTACTGTTCAACTGTTTAACTGTAACAGGAAACTCTTTTTAGAACCAAAGAACATAGAGGAAAAAAAGAAAAAAAAACACAATGAGGTATTATATCTGTCACAAGTAAATGCTTTATTCTCCATCATGTAAATAGTATCTGTACAGTATATCAAGAGTTAACTTATTTCCATTGCTTAATGTATGTATGTCTAACCACTCCCATATCTAGCTCCTCCCCTTGTATATATAAGGAGCTGTATGCCATTTTTCAGTGCTTCTATTTGTGAATATTCAGTGAATATAGAATGCCATCTGTGATTAAACAGAGCTTTATTTAAACATACTATTCTTACTTTAATTATTGAGTCTTATCCTGAAAATATTGCAACAATTTGGTAGCAGAGGATGGTTAATTGACTCAATAAAAAATTCAACAATGTCTGAGAGAGAAAAATCAAAAAGCAAAAAAATAAGACCCAACACCAGGGCATATACTAAAGAAATGGAAGCAGAACAAGAAATAATTGATGAATACGCAACTGAAATATCGAGAGAATCTGAAGACCGTACTACAGACAACGAAGAAATAATAGATGAGAACAATGATCAAAAAGAAAACGAAATAGAAAATAACAAACTCAGGTCAGAAATACTAAAACTTTTAAAAGATCAAAAGAACGATGAAAACCTCATCGCGAACCTCCAAGACTTACTGAAAAAAAGCGGAGCAGCGAGAGAAAAGCACATCGTTACAGATGAAAATAAAGACTCAAAAAAGGTGAGCGATTTGTCTACAGACAAAAATGCAATGAAGGAGAAGAACAACGGTCCCACGCAAAATTTTGAATGGCAGCCATCTTGGTTTCAACGAACCTTCAGTCTAAGCAATGAAGAGCCAATCAGAAGACAAGATTCAAAATATCTGGCACGAAAGGACTTACTTGATGCAAAAAACAAAAGAGAAAAGATCCATACATCAGAAGAGTCTGACACAGAGACTGAAGAAGAATCAATAGAAAATCTAGTAGAATCTGCAATGAAAACTCTTTTTGCAACTTTTGGGTCAAAATTGAAAATAACTAAAGAATTAGCGAAAAACTGCAGTAAAAAAACAAAAGGAAGAACAGTGAGTAAACGAACTTCCCGAAGATCGCACGCCTCTATGCAAACAGCGAAAGCATCGACGCCTGAACCCAGAGAGCCCTACAGATACCAACCTATGCCGCAAACAATTCCAGAGACCAGCGCTCTCAATAAAAAGACTCCCATCGCCACCAGGACTCCCAAGGCTGAACCAGAGACCGAGTCTTCCGAAGAAGAACAATGCGAGGGAGCTGCAGCGACGAGAACCTTCCACCATGACTTCAGGAGCGAAATGGACAATGCGCATGTGCAAAGCTACACAGACAGCTTCGAAGCAAGAGAAAGACAGAGACTGCCATTTAAAGTCGTCGCTAGCATCCCCATGCCATTCTGCGGTTACCAACACTTAGAAGACCATGGACTTCCTCCAGTTGTAAGTAATGGAGCTAACAACATTGGGAATTTACCCAATGATTTCCCAAAACTGAGGGTAGATGGTGTTAATTTACAAGAGTGGTGCCAACAGCTCCAAGTTGTCTTTATGAAAGAAAATTTATTGTTTTTCATTACTAACCCTCCAAAAAGACCTTGGACTTTAAGATTGGACTGCCTACACCATAGAGCATTTTTCTTACTAATATCCAGTATATCTCCTGCTATGTATCATAGTATTAAGTCAAATCTAACTGTATCAGAAATTGTTCAATGCATGTTTAAGCTGTTTCACAGTGATAGTGTAGCCACTACAACAAGAATGTCTAAGGATTTCTTTTCAGCCAGATTAAAATCTGGGGTCACCATAAGTGAACATTTAATATACTTAAACAAAGTCAGAGCAGAATTACAACTAAGAGGAGAAATAATTTCAGATCAAACAATGAAAAGTGTTATTATCAATTCATTAGACCCATCTTGGAATAATTATATATCCCATTTAGATACAATCAATTTAGGGTATTTATCCATAGAAAACCTTTCTAATAGGTTGATAGCTGAAGACAATTCGAGAAGAAATCGTTATAATAATCACATAGAGCATAAGCAATATAAGAAAGTGGCATTTCAAGAAAGATACCATGAACCAATCAAATGCCATAATTGTGGGTCCAAGGAGCATAATAGAAGAGATTGTCCTAAATTCCTCAGAGATAAACATAGGACAGATCATAGAGATAGATATCACAACAGACAGTCATCCACTGACAGACATAGATATAGAAGTCCACCCATCTATAAGGAACATAGAGGGGGTAGAGATGATTCAAGAGATAGAAAATCTGGTTCATTGAATGGACTGAACAAACACAACAACAACAACATACATAGACCAGAAGATAACGATTGGCTCATTGACTCTGGTGCAACAAATCACACTACACACAACAAAAATATATTATCTTCGTTTGTTGAAGATAAATTTGTAATCAAAGTAGCTAATCAAGAGAAGGTCCAAGTCATAGGTAGAGGAAATATAATCTTACCTGGCCTAGGAAAAATAGAGGGGGTATTGTTAATACCTGAAATACCTCATAACATACTTAGTGCAATAAAACTAAGCAGAGAATCTGGCATAAACATAGTCTTTTCAAAAGGGAATGCAGCTTTAAAGAAAAATGAAACTGGCGTAGGTACTGTCATTATAAAAGGAGGCTTACCTTACTTAATAACAAATGAAAGATGTTTACACAATATTGATTCCAACATAGAGGATGACAATGACATAAATAACGAAGAAAATAGTAATAGTGATAATGAGGAACATGAGGTAGTTCATAACAACAAAAACTCATCCAATGATAAAAGACCTAATATAGGCAAACCTATTCATGATGAATGTGCTCATATCTTACATAGAAAATTAGGACATGCTAGTTTTCCTGTAGTACAAAAAATGATTGAACATGCTGATGGTGTTAAAATAAAAAACTGTAAAAACTATCTAGAATGCTCAGTGTGTAAATCCACAAAGCTCAAAACTAGCCCCAGGCCCAAAAAATCAACCAGGTCAACCAAACAAATCTTTGAATTAGTACACATGGACTTAGTTGGCCCATTGACACCATCAATCACATATAAAAAACGCTATTTTCTAACCATTGTGGATGACTATAGTCGTTATGGGTTTGTCTACACATTAAGACATAAGGATGAAACATTTCAGAAATTCAAAGAATTTTACAAACGCATAGAGACACAACACAACATTAGAATAAAACAAATTATGACAGATAGAGGATGTGAGTTCATGTCAAACGAATTCTCACGATGGCTAAAAGATAAAGGGATGTTGCATTACACATCTAGTCCTTTCTCTGCATTCCAGAACGGAGTGGTAGAGAGGAAGAACTCGACACTACAAACCATGATTAGATCCACATTAGAAGATGCTGGTTTAGGTAAACAATTCTGGTCAGAAGCTTTACAATTTTCCAATTACACCCAAAATAGGACTTGGTCCAGCATAGTGAATAAAACACCATATGAAGTGATGTACGGTAGGAAACCTAAGTTAACACACATGCATATATTTGGAGTCACTGCAGACGTACATATACCTAAACAATTAAGGCGTAAAGGTGAAAACGTATCCAGAAGACTTAAATTCATGGGATACGAAACAGGCACAAAAGGATACAGATTTATTGATAACAATAACAGATTCATAATTTCAAGAACAGCAGTATTTCATGAACAGGCCAATTGGTCCAAAATACACCTTAATGAAATATTCCCAAACACCAATTCAGACACTGAACATCAAAATAAGAATATTGAAAAGAAAAACAATAACAGCACACGCAAAAACAAAGTTAGAACATGGACAAATAGTCAACACAAAATAAAAACTGATTCAGTAACAAAAAAGGAAGCAAGGTATTTACATAACAATGATAGTATACCAGTGAGAACAACCAGAAGTAACAGAAATCAGGTGCCTAATAAATACAAAGATTATGTAATGTGTATGAATGGAGAAATAGTAACACCAAACACTTATGAAGAAGTGCTGAAACTTCCCCCCAAAGAAAGAGAAAAGTGGGAATCAGCAATGACCAAGGAGATGAATAGCTTACAAGAATTGAATGTTTTTACACCCACACAAGCCCCAAGGGATAAGACTATTATTGGTACTAGGTGGATATATAAAATTAAGAATTTGGAAGGAGGTAACACACTGTATAAAGCCAGACTAGTCGTACAAGGTTATGCTCAAAAATATCCTGAGGATTATACAGACACTTACTCTCCTACTGTAAGAACTGAGAGTGTTAAAACAGCTCTAGTTATAGCATCAGCACTTAATCTCGAGGTATTTCAATATGATATACAAACTGCATATTTACATGCCAAATTAGATAAAGATATATATGTAAGAGCTCCTCATAGTCAATATACAAACAAAAAATGATATATGGCTATTAAACAAAAGTCTATACGGATTGAAACAATCTGGCAAGCAATGGTACTTTATTCAAAGTACTTAAAACTATGAACTTTGTTGCCACTACTGCTGACAATTGTTTCTTTGTTAAGAGTGAAGATGATTCTCCAGAATTTGTATTGATTTATGTTGATGATATTCTATATATAGGCAAAGATACAAAAAGGAGAGAAACTTTTGTAACAAAACTCAATGAACACTTTTCCTTAAAATCATTAGGGAAAGTAAACAAATATCTTGGTGTTCAAATCAGCAAAACAAAGAAGGGATTCAAACTTTCCCAAAGGGATAAAATTATAGAACTCTTAAACAAATGTAACCTAAATGATGCCAAACCATGTGATACTCCCATGCAGACTGATTTTCTAAGAAACACTGATGAGTCATCTCCAGAATTTAAAGATAACACATTGTATAGGTCTGTTATCGGCTCTCTTCTCTATATCTCTAACTGGACTAGACCTGATATTGCTTTACCCCTTAACTTATTATCCAGACATGTCAGTAAACCATTATCATACCATTGGGAAGCTGTCAAGAGGATATTAAGATACTTAAAAAATAGCTTAGACTTCTGCTTGTTATTAGAACCCAATAATACAAATGAACCCATTCTCACATGTTATGCAGATGCAGATTGGGCTGGTGATGTCACTTGTAGAAAAAGTACATCTGGCTATATATTTTTCCTTAACGGCTGCCCAGTTTACTGGTACACTGGTAAGCAAGATTTGGTAGCTACATCAACTACTGAGGCAGAATATGTTTGTCTGTCTAAAGCATCAAATAACCTAGTATGGTTTAATGATTTATTGTCTAATATTTGGAAAAAACCTTCATTGCCTTATATCATACATGAAGATAACAAAGCTGCCATCGAAATATCTAGATCTGATGCTATTGGACAGCGATCTAGACATATAGATATAAAATTCAAACATGTAAGGCAATTATCACAAGACGGATTTATTAAAGCTATTCATTGTGAAACATCAGAGCAAATAGCTGACATCTTGACAAAACCTTTACCTTCTAAACAACACAAATACTTAACTACCAAGCTACAAGTTTTATATTGTTCTGAATCTGAATGTAATTATTGTCATATGTCGAATCAGCATTTAGAGGGGGATTTGTCACAAGTAAATGCTTTATTCTCCATCATGTAAATAGTATCTGTACAGTATATCAAGAGTTAACTTATTTCCATTGCTTAATGTATGTATGTCTAACCACTCCCATATCTAGCTCTTCCCCTTGTATATATAAGGAGCTGTATGCCATTTTTCAGTGCTTCTATTTGTGAATATTCAGTGAATATAGAATGCCATCTGTGATTAAACAGAGCTTTATTTAAACATACTATTCTTACTTTAATTATTGAGTCTGATCCTGAAAATATTGCAACAATATCTCTGTTTCCTCAGCCCCTGCCTCTTTCAAGGTGTGTGGAAAGCTGTCATCCTGGATTCAGGAAGGTGGGTCAGGAAGAGGAGCCCATCTGCTGCTATGAGTTTCTTCCTTGCGCAGAAGGAACCATCTCCACCAAGGAAGGTGGGTGATAACAGAAAAGGGGCAGACATATTTCATGAAAAGCTATCTTGATAGGCATTTTTAATCCTAGCTTTAAAAAAAATCTTGTAATACATATAATTTACTGCATAGATAGTGATAAAAGTAATCTTGTAACTGAAATCAGAAACAGGCTATTAAAAGGAAGGGTATCAGTGAGAGCTTGGCATTGGAAGGAAGAGCCAGTTTTGTCTAGTGGTTAGGCCGTCAGGTTAGAAAGCAGGAGACAGTGAGTTCTAGTCTCACTTTAGCTATGAAAGCCAGATGGGTGATTTAGGGTCACTCTCTCGCAGCCCAACTCACCCCGCCAGGTTCTTCTTCTTCTTCTTTTTATCAAAAAGTTTTATTTTTATTTTTCATAAACATATTTAAATGTACAGTGTCTTATCCATCATTAATCATTAATCTTATCTTTTAATTTTTATTTTTCAATTATTGAAAACTTTTTTTATTCAATTGAAACTTTTATTATTCAATTATTTTTCAGTTCTCTATTACCATTTCCTCTCCTTTATTTTACCACAACCTTTCCTCTTCTTCTTCCCTTCTCTTCCTTCTTCTGACTCTTTCTACTTTCTTCATTCCTTCTCTCCTTCCCTTTCCTACTTCCTCTCCCCTCTCCCCTTACTCTTCCCCTTCTAACCCTCTTTCCTACTCTTCTTTCCACTCCTTTTTCTTTCTCTCCTTTTCCCTCTTCTATCCCTCTCTCTCCTTTCCTCCCTTCCTCCCTTCTTCCCTTCTCCCCTCCCTCTACTCCTCTCTCCTTTCCCCTCCCTTGTTGTTTCCATTTTCAATTCAATCTATAATGGTATTTGAGCAACCCCGATTTTCTATTTGAATGTATCTTCATTTCAAATACTTTTTTGCTTTGTGATTACATCTATTTTATCATTCCTGTACATCATTAATCAGTCCATGTATCATCTGGGAACAACATTTTGTGTCATCATCTTCAACATTTATTGTCATTTTTAAAATATCTACATTTATCTTTCCTCTTTCACTTAACTTTAACGTATTACAACATATTTTCCCCAAAATTCTTACTTTTACATTGCTTATTGTCTATACTCACTCTCTATCCATTGATAAAATTGCCCCCATATATTGTAATACTCCAACTCTTCCTTCCCTTTAATTGCCAATGTCAATCTATTCATTTCTGCACATTCCAGTATTTTCTTAATTACCTCTCAATTTGTAGGATTTTTTTCTGTTTTCCAATTTTGTGCAAATACCATTCTTGCCACCGTTATTACATGTATAATCAAGTATATATTTTCTTTACTATACTTCTCTGGTAAGATACCCAACAGGAACAGCTCTGGTTTTAAATTGATATGTTGCTGTATCATTTTTTCTAACTATATTCGAATTTTTGCCCAATAGTTTTTCGCCTCTGGACATGTCCACCACATGTGATAATATGATTTTGGTATCTAATGGCATTTCCAACATTTAGCTGATTTATCTTTAAACATTTTTGCCAATCTTTCTGGTGACATGTGCCATGTATAGGACATTTTGTATAATTCTCTTTGTATGTTCTGGCCATTGTTAATTTATAATTTCTTTCCCATAATTATTGCCATTTATTTAATTCAATTGTATATCCAAAATTTTTTGCCCATGCTATCATTGTTTCTTTAACTTGTTCTTCTTCCAACTTAACCCCAAGTAAATAACTATACAATTTCTTAAATTTTCTCTTTTGTTGCCTTGCCTATGCATGAATTTAACATGTATAACATGCCAAGCAAGACATCCAACACTGTACCCTCCCTCCCTCCCTCCCTTCCTTTTGGTTCTTTTTTTAACACTCTTCCATATGACAAATGTGGGACATTTTCTTTTTGGAGTCACAGAAAGGACTGTAAAACAGAGGTTGGGTTTTTTCCCCCCATCCATCCTCAAAAGAGATGTCCAAGTAGATGGAAACCATTGCTGCTTGCTTTTCTGGCATGGTTGGGAGGATAAAGAAACTGGAATCCAAGAGCCAGGGGAGTTACTATACAGACAGGAGATCTGGCCATTTCCTTGATTAAGCTGGAAGTTGGCCTTGACATTTCCAAAGGATCTTTTAATAAAACAGCTTCCTTACCCATTGGTTTACACATGAACACCAGCAGCTGAGTTCATTGGAGAAATATCTTCCATCTTAAAAAAATCAGAGATGAAATGGGCCACCCACTTGAGTCTTGAATCCAGCCATTTATTCCTTCATCTGTTTGAACTAGTCTAGTCAATGACCATCCCTTCATTAATCATTGCTGGGAGGGCTGTGAAGTACTTTGTATTTCATTTCAAAAATGCAGTTCATGGAATCTGGAATTCAAATAGTGCCACTTAAATGCAACCACAGCTCATCCTGGGAATGTGTGGGGGAGAGTCTTGTTTTCCTCGGGCTCTTGTCCTTTGGGTTGCACTACTTAAATTTCCAAAACATTGCTGCATACTACCTTTCTCCAAACACATTCATCCACACATCACCAGTTTCACTCCAATGATGCATGTGATGGAAAAAAACTTTATGTAGATGTTAATCTTTCTCTTTTCAGATGCTGAGAAATATACCGAATGTCCAGCAGATCATTATCCAAACATCAACCAAGATGGCTGTATACCTAAGATTGAAACTTTCCTATCTTATCAAGAAAATTTGGGGATCATCCTAATTTCCCTTGCCTTGTTCTTATCTTTGGTAACAGGCTTAGTCTTGGGAATCTTCATTAAATTCCAAGAGACTCCCATAGTCAAAGCCAACAATCGAGATCTCTCCTACATCCTCCTCATCACCCTCCTGCTTTCCTTTTTGACTTCTTTTCTATTCATTGGCCAGCCAAAGATTGCCATTTGCCTTCTGCAACAAGTGGCATTCAGCAATATCTTTTCAGTTGCCATTTCTACTGTCTTGGCCAAAACTGTCATGGTGGTGTTAGCATTCTTGGCCACAAAACCAGGGAATAAAGTGCAGAGATGGCTGGGAAAGACCTTGTCCAATTGTATCATCCTTTCTTGTACTGGTTTTCAAGTTGTCCTCTGCAGTATCTGGCTGGGCACTTCTCCCCCATTTCCTGAATCAGATATGTACTCACAATCTGCAGAGATCATCCTGCAATGTAATCAAGGCTCTGTTGCTATGTTCTACCTTGCCCTTGGCTACATGGGTTTCCTGGCTCTCATCTGCTTCACGGTGGCTTTTCTGGCCAGGAATCTGCCTGGGGCCTTCAACGAAGCCAAGCTGATCACCTTCAGCATGCTGGTCTTCTGCAGTGTCTGGGTGTCTTTTGTACCCACCTATTTGAGCACCAAGGGGAAGTACATGGTGGCCGTGCAGGTCTTCTCCATATTGGCTTCCAGTGCTAGCCTGTTGTTATTAATTTTCCTTCCCAAATGTTATATTATTATTTTAAGACCAAATTTGAATACAAAAGAATATTTGATGTCAAAATAAAGTAGCATGTTTATGTGGACCTCAGAAATGTCAGTTGTTAGGAAATGATTATTTGTCTAACTAGTTGGTCAGGCAATATATAAACCAACAATGTATGTTTGCTACAGATTTAACCACACGTAAATCCACATCAGGTATTGCAATAATGTTAGGGAATTCATTAATAAGATGGAAATCGATCAGGCAAAAGCACATAAATTTATCAACAATGGAAGCAGAATTTTCTTGTCTGTCTTTAATGTGCACAGAATTAGTTTATTATAAACAACTATTACTTGATATAGGCTTAAATGTAAATGATCCATTTGTAATATTTGAGGATAATCAAGCTGCAATTAAGATGGCAACAAATTTGGCTGTAAAAACAAGATCTAAGCATACTAATATTAGGTACTTGAATGTAAGACAATGTGTACAGAGTAAAATGATATAATTAGAATATTGTATGACTGAAAATAATATCGCTGATAATTTTACTAAAGTTCAGGGTGCAATTAAACATTGAACATGTTGTGAATGTTATGGTTTAAGAACGTAAGCTATTATATATTGTCCTGTCCAAAGGGGAGAATGTTAGGAAATGGTTATTTGTCTAACTAGTTGGTCAGGCAATATATAAACCAACAATGTATGTTTGCAGTCAGAAAGGTATTATATTGCTTTAAGACTGTATTGCATCATCCCGTATCCTGATTGGCTAAGCTCTGTAGCCAATGTACTTAAGGGAAGTCAGGATCATGGCTTGTGTGGATACTACACCATTTTACCTGCTTATTTGCTGTAACTCTCTACCTGATCTCTCTGCATGATCATTGTTTGATCATAGCTATATGTTGCTTTCTACTATTTATTGAATGTTTTGATATTGAACTTGTTCCTGTTTTGAAACTCAAGAAGAACTGTTTTATGGTGTATGACTACAACTGGTAAGAAGATTTTGTACTTGAAATATTCCTGGATTGATCTTTTAACTCTCGTCTTATCTGTGTATGACTTGGATTGTTTTCGGACTTTGATTTACTTTTTTCTAAAAGTAAAAGACTACAACAACAACTCAGTGTGTTTGTATGTTAACTGTGATTGTTCACAACCACTCTCAGTCGCTTTTCATGCATTTACTCAAAGGATATTCTGCTCAATAACCCACAACATCGGTTATGAGCCAAGAATATCCTTAACATCAGTTAATAATTGTAACAAACAATATTCAATACTTTAATATTCTTTAAAAAATCCCACTAAGTACATGGTCTCAATCATTTCTTCAAGTGATAGAAATGTACTACAGTGATTTACATTGTACACTACGAGTGTCAAACTTGATCACGTCACATGATGTATCATGACCTATCATGATTTTTTTCCTTTGCGGAGCCGGGATGGGTGTGGCCTGCTCATGACACATCCGGCCAGTGGTGAAATGTAAAATTTGTTACTACCAGTTCTGTGGGCATGGCTTGGTGGGGAAGGGTAATGTGACTGGGTGGGCGTGGCCAACTTTTTTTTTTACTTTTAAAAGCATTTTTTCTACAACCTTAAGAGGTTGCAAAAAATTGCTTTTAAAAGCCTCTGACAATCCCAGCTGAGCTGTGCGATCATCAGAGGCTTTTAAAAGCATTTTTTTTGCAACCTCTTAAGGTTGTAGAAAAAATGCTTTTAAAAGTAAAAAAAAAAGCCTCTGATGATTGCGCGGCTCAACTGAGCATGGGGGTGGGTGGGGATTTTTGCTACCGGTTCTCTGAACCACCTACCCCCATTGCTACCGGATGCATTTCACCCCTGCATCCGGCCCACCAGCTGCTGGTTTGAAACCCCTGCTGTACACTCTAATGATATTACAGTATTTTTGCCTTTTCTCTTTGTTGTTGAGCGTATGAGAAAGTATGCAGATATGTATGGATGCTTTCACTGAGTGTAGGAGAATTTTCCAAAAGTACATATTACTAGAGAGCAGGACATGATTCTCCTGAAGTACAAATTTGTTTATTTTTTCCAATTAAAACTTAAGCCTCCTTTCCTAATGGGGATAGGATAGGATAGGATAGGATAGGATAGGATAGGACATAGAATAGAATAGAATAGAATAGAATAGAATAGAATAGAATAGAATAGAATAGAATAGAATAGAATTTTTATTGGCCAAGTGTGATTTGACACAAGGAATTTGTCTTGGTGCATATGCTCTCAGTGTACATAAAAGAAAAGATACATTCATCAAGAATCATAAGGTATAACACTTAATGATAGTCATATGTTACAAATAAGCAATCAGGAAACAATATCAATATAAATTGTAAGGATACCAGCAACAAGGTTACAGTCATACATTCATAAGTGGGAGGAGATGTGTGATGGGAACGATGAGAAGATTAATAGTAGTGCAGACTTAGTAAATAGTTTGACAGTGTTGAGGGAATTATTTATTTAGCAGAGTGATGGCGTTTGGGAAAAAACTGTTCTTGTGTCTAGTTGTTCTGGTGTGCAATGCTCTATAGTGTCGTTTTGAGGGTAGGAGTTGAAACAGTTTATGTCCAGGATGTGAGAGGTCTGTAAATATTTTCACAGCCCTCTTTTTGACTCGTGCAGAATAGAATAGAATAGAATAGAATAGAATAGAATAGAATAGAATAGAATAGAATAGAATAGAATAGAATATTCTTTATTTGCCAAGTGTTATTAGACCCACTATGTCACTAATTCTGGCTATGCTAAATGTCCTTCTTATTTCTGTCTTTTCTAAAAGTGTTTTATTAGAACAATTTGGAGCTAAATTCTCCAATATCCTTCAACATTTGGAGTGACCTCTGTGAGTTCTCCCACTGGGCATCTGCCTGTTGACTGGTTCAAGATTCAGAAAGGTTTTATTTATTTTTATTTATTTATTTATTTTATTTATTTTTCATATTTGTATACCGCCCTACTCCTGAAGGACTCAGGGCGGTGAACAGTCATAAATAATACAAAGACCGGGACTTCCGGTTTGCTTCTCGCCGCCACCAGACGATCCCTCGGGACCGCCAGCCCCATTGCCTGTAAAGAGCCGCCTTTATAACCGAAAGGCGGCTCGAAAAAACTCCGTTTCCATGTGGAAAGGGAGATAGAGCCGGCGGGGGTAGGTAGAGCTCTCTGCGTAGCCCCAAAAGTTTTTTTTTACTTTTGGGGACGAAGCAGATGAGGCTCCCTATATCCCTTGCCGCTGCTCCGGGCTTTGGGAGACCTCTGCTATATGCAGAGCTAGGCGACAAGAGCAAGCCTACAAAATCAACAGAATAATTAAAAAGGATGTGAGCTGGACCTGTGACCCTGAAGCGCAAGTATTTCATTTATTTTATAACAGTTATTGAAGAAGGAAAAAGAAAAGGAAAAAAGAATTTTTAAAAATGGCGACTGCCGAGGCTTGAGAAGGGGCTGAAAGGGAGAGTCCTTCTGTTTCCTATTAAGATACAAAGTAGCGGAATAAATACTTCTGGCTACAATTGAAGATAAAGCTCTACTTTTGTGTTTTCTTTTTCCTGGAGATCTGATATTGATCTTGGTTGGAAAGAAGTTTTTTTTTTTTTGCCTCTCTTTTCTTTTCTAAAAAAGTTTGTCTGTGTGGAAACATGGCATTAAAACTTACAAAGCCGGACAAACAAGCAGTGGGGGGGGGGGATTCCCCCATTAATAAACTACGTGAACAAGTTCTAAATCTCCAGTCTCAGAAAACTGATTTTAACATAATTGAATTTCTTTTGGAGGAGATTGTAAGAAGGGATGAGATTGTGAATCAGAACTTTGAAAAATTTAAGCAGGAAATTAAAGAATTAGTGCAATTAAAGTTTGACACTTTGGATCGAAAGATTATAAAAATGGCTAATGGTTTTACAGAATTTATGATCAAGTTGGATGCAAATACTAACTTATTAGAGTCTAAAGTGGAAGAAATTGAGGACAATTTGGACAATAGAATACAAAAAATTGAAAATGATTTGACAAACACTCAAGACAATAGCTCAGAAGAAAAACCTAAAATGGAGGCTGATCAAAAGACTTGTAATGCAGAAAACTTACAACAACGGATTGAAAGAGAAGTTTTAATGATGCAATATAATTTTACTGAATATGCGATTAGACTGAGAGGATTGCAGGAAAATAACAGAGATGATTTAAGGAAAATATCTTCTGAAATTCTGGTTGGGATCTTAAAGGTTCAACCTGAAGAAGTATTTTGTAGGATTGATAGAGTTTATAGAATAAATTCCTGGACTGCAAAGCAAAGGCAATTGCCTAGAGATGTGGTGATTTATTTTACAGATAAAGAAATAAGGAATAATATTGTGCAAAATTCTTTTAATTCTACTTTGCAATTGTTTGGAAGAAGGATTTGGATATACAAAGAGTTCCCGCCCAAGATGTTATTGGAAAGAAAGAAATTTGGTTTTCTGGTGACTTAAGAAAAGAAATATTTTATTCAGGTGGGATGCTCCAGTTGGTATAATATTGAGATATCAAGGAGAAAGATACCAACTAAATACTGTTGAAAAAGCGGAAGAATTTTATCAAAAAATTTTGAAAATGAACTTAACATCTTTATGCACAATACAGGATAAGCAGAAGGAGCTGGAAATAAAGGGAAAACATCGAATTATAGAGGCTGCTGTGGATAAATTGCCTTTGGATTCTTTAGACACCTCAGCTGGATTATCTACAAATATGAGAGAAGTGGCATCGGACTCTAACATGATGATTCATCAAGCCACAGACAAGCATGGAAACCAATTAGCTGATACACAATTGATAAAAAAGAAATATGAGACACAAAAGCAAAACCAACAAGATCAAGTCATAAAGCAGAATGAAAACCGATCAGTTAATATACAACTTGTAGAAAGGAAACCAGGATGGAGATCAAACCCACAAAAAGAAAAGGAAAAAAGAAATAGGTCTCACAAAAACAAAAATTTCTAAATTAAGCAAAAGTGAAGCCAGTTATTTTTAAAAAATGAATGAATATATGAAAAGATAGTTGAGGCGAAGTATTGGTTAACATTATCCTGAGGAGAGTGACGGACCTCTGCAATGCCATAATTTTGGGATGTGAATAGAGCCTTAAATTGTTGGATTGGAATTATCTATTTTGGATTTCTTTTTTTTTTTTTTTGATAAATGTATTATATTTATCTTGAGCTATAAGGCAAGAGAGTTATGCTGGGGCACGCAGAAGATCTGGTTGTTACCCATTGTGATGATGGGAATTAATAATCCTGATGAAAGCCACAATTACAATTATATGGAATATAATTATAATGTCACTCGGGTGGTTGTTTTCTTTTTATATATATATATATGAGGATATTCATTACTGATGGGGGCAGATGATGATTGAGGATTTTGAACAAACTGTTGCAACTAGGATGTTATGTTACCCTAATATGGATGATGGATTCAACAATCCAGTGAAAAGGTATCAAAGAAGACATTATATGGATTATAAATTTAAAGTCATTGATTTTTTCTATATAATGGAATATATTTTTTTTAGCAGGGCGGGTAGTAGATTAAAGATATTAAGAATTGTTGTGCATGGCAATTTTGTAGGAAAGTGGGTGGAAATAGGTTAGTTTATTGACTGTTTAGTTTAAGAAAAGGGATGTTTAAGTGATATATTTAGGGGAGTGGAGGAAATGGATAGAGTTGAATAAATGTTAAATTAAGATTTATGGGGAAGGCTGCTTTGAAATGTTATATATATAAGTATGGGGGAGGAGGAAAAAAAGGCAGATTGTTGCTAGATTGGGAGTTATAATAATATTGTTATGCTAAATTAGAAGTTATTATATAATGTTATTTTGAAAGGTATGGCAAAAGGGGGAAGTAATAATATTAATAATATTATTAGCATGTAAGGGTCTGTATTTAGAGGAGGGAGTAAGGGGATGGTAAAATATTATATAATCTGTTATGAATTAGGTTTTTTTTGTTGTGAAGAAGTCACAGGGGGGGATGGGTGGTGAGGGGGGGTTAGGGAGGAGTGGGGGGAGAAAAATGGGGGGAAAATTTGTATTTGAAAACTTTTTTCAAGGTTTCCAGTTCCGGTCATCGTGACAGCAAGATGGATTTGGAGTTAGCTCCTGTCACGATCTTGCCAATCTCTTAGCCTGGGCGGCTTTGTTTTGCCGGCGGCAGCCCCGGAGAGGCAGCCGCAAGCGGAGAGGAGCTAGGAGCGTGTTAGGAGTGGCAATCCGGCACGTGTAAGCGAATCTCTCCTGTCTCAGGCTGAGAAGGCAGCGCCAGTAATGGCGGCTCCGTAGCGATGACTGCCCATTTAGGAAGGGAAACCTGATCGCGACGGACAAGACGCCCTACACCTTCAATTAAATAAGAGCTAATGGAGACGGTGTTTTGACTCTTCTGAGAGCCCCACTGGATATGCTGAGGTGGTGAGATCTATGAAAAGTGCCCTGTGTGTGGTTGGAGCAAAGACGGGATAGCGGCTACGTGTGTCCCACTCCTTATTTGTGGAGCTGATTTTGAACTGTGCTGGCTGAATGGAACATTTGAAAAGGATCGAGTTGTGAGTTGTACCTGGTGGAGGGTGTGATTGATTTTGGGCTGATCTCCTGCTCCTTTCTTATATTTTCTACAGAGAATTTGGAAGGACCTGTGACTGAACAAACAGCTATACTTTTTGCTAGAAATCTATTACCCTTTCCCCACCCCCTTTTCCCCTCAACGTGCTTACTAAAGAGTGTGTGTGCAGAATAGCGCTATACCCCCATCTAGTGGAGATCTTTATTATAACGTGTGTATAGTAACTTGAGGAAGAGAAGAACTCTGCCGAGTAATATTTTTTGGATTTTTTTTTCTTACCTTTCTTTCCTCTCTGAATTATGTATTGAATACTACCCCTACTACCGATTAGACTGCTCACCTGATTAATTTAAATCTTGCTTACCCCTGACTACCCCTTTTCTTTGGAACTGATCGGATAAAAACTCCTCCAATCAAAATGTCAACGGCAACATCAGTGGTAACCTCAAAAACTGGGGAAAAAGTCCTGACACTCTCTATGGTCGCTGCTACGGCCACACCCACCTCATCGCCTTCGTCTGCCAGGTCACTGGATGATATGGTTGCTGCAGGGAAACCACCATCGCTAGCAAGCTTACAGAACATGCTGCAGGCTATGTACGAAGTGATGACCAAAAATCAAGAAGCTATTTCTAAAAACTTAGAGGACCTAACACTAGATATTAAAGGGGAGTTGGGAGCCGTTAGAAACGATATCAAAATGTTGAATGAGAGTTTGGAAGGTGTTCAGGGGGTCTTGACGCAACAGGAGAGTAAAATACAAGACATTGAAAGGAGGATGGGACGATGTGAGGAAAGACAAGATGGAGAGGAAAGGGAGCAAATAGCGGTGAGCAGGGTCTTTGAAGAGGAAATTATTTTTTTGGAAATGGACAGATCATCTTTCTACTTGAGGATTCAAAATGTGGTGGAAGAAAGGGGGGAGCCATTAAGAGATATAGTAGCAGAAATACTGGCTGGGACTTTGGAGATCACAAAGGAAGAGGTTTTGAGGGATATAGACGACGTGTTTCGGGTTCACACGAGTTATGCCAGGAGACAGAAACTTCCAACGGAGGTTCATATCAGACTATCTAAGAAAGCCCTTAGGGAAGAGGTAATTGCGAAGGCTAGAGATAAAACAGTAACCTATAAGGATAAACAATTGATATTTTTGAGGCAGCTCCCTAGGCGGGTTCGGGAAATACGGCGTAATTATCACTTCTTAATGGCCCAACTGAGAAAGCATAAAATATTATATAGGTGGCTACTCCCAGAAGGTTTATTATTTACTTGGGCAGAAAAAAGGGTGAGAATCGATAATCTTAGAGACGCTAGAGATTTCTTTATTAGACATTTGAACCCCTCAGAAGCAGACGTGGGAGAAGAGTTAGAGAGCAAGAGCGGGGAAGAAGTACTAGAGGAGGAAGAGAGAGGGGAAATAGAACAAGTAGGTGAAAGGAAGAAAGGGAAAGGACAAACTCAGACTCAGGTAGAGAGGGGTGTTGAAACAAGACAATCAAAAAAGAAACCTCAAGCAGAAGGCAAGTAAGGGTAATAAGGAAGACGGGATGGGGGAAGAGATGCGTCTAATGTCTGTGAATATCAATGGATTGAATAGTCCAAATAAAAGGAAAAAGGTTTTTACTAAATTAATGAAAGCACGTTTGAATATAGTATGCCTCCAAGAGGTACATATAAAAAGAGATCACCTCTACCTATTGAATTATAGCAAATTGGGTCAACTATATACATCCCTAGCAGAAACAAAAAAAAGAGGAGTAGCTATTTATGTACAAAAACACATAAAGTCGAGGCTGATTTTTGCAGACGAAGATGGGAGACTGTTGATGGTTGAGATAGAAATATGTGATAAAAAATGTTTATTGGTTTGTATATACGCACCTAATGGAAATCAGAAAGTTTTTTTTCAGATCTTACACTCTAAACTTGTTGAATATGATTACCCACATATCTGTGTAGTGGGAGACTTTAATGCTATAGAGGATAAAAGCAAAGATTATATATCTGGAAAGAGGAAGCAGGAAGGAGAAAAGAATACGGTAAAGAAAAGGCTGCCTTTTATCTGGCAGCAAATCCAAGAAGAATTTGGACTTAGAGACATCTGGAGGGAAAAGCACCCAGATGATAAACAATATACATACTTCTCTGCCAGGCACTCATCTTGGTCGCGGATAGATGCGGCGTGGCTGTCAGGGGAATTGAGTCAGGGGATACAAAAAGCAGAAATAGGCGTCAATGAGTGGGCAGATCACAACCCTCTTTGGATAACATGGGGAAGCCAGAAAATAAGGCCTAAGTGGAGATTGGACATAGGAGTTTTTAAAGATGAGCCATTCTTAAAACACCTAAAGAAAGAGATGGGGTTCTTTTTCCAGGAAAATAACAGGGAGGATGCATGCCCTTTCAACGTATGGGACACAGCGAAGGCTGTGTTTCGTGGTTTGGTGATTAACTATATGGCAGGGAAACGAAAGAAGGAAAGGGCTGAGCGTAATAAATTATTGGATGACCTGGTAAGAAGTGAGGCTATGTTACAGCGGGACCCAAGCAATATAGGATTTAAAATTAACCTGAAAGTAGCACGACACCAAATTAATTTATTAGATCAACAGGATTTGGAGAAAAAAATAAGATGGATGAAGCAAAGATACTTCGAAAGGGCAAATAAACAAGGGAGGTGGCTCACTTACCGTCTAAATAAAGAAAAAGAAAAGAACAGAATTCATAATTTGAGAGATGGGAAAGGCAATTGGATTACAGGGGAAGAAGGGAAGAAAGTAATTGTACAGGAATTTTATACTAATTTATATTGTAAGGAAGATAAGTCTGAGCAGGAAATAAAGAAATACTTAGAGGAATCAGACATACCCAAAATACCAGACTTATCTAAGGAAGTATTGGATGAAGAAATTACGGAGGGGGAAATTGAAAGGGTCATGGGAAAACAAAAGACAGGGAAAACTCCCGGTACAGATGGCCTACCGATTGAATATTACAAAGCATTTTGGGAAACATTAGGTACGCATATGACTGAACTATTTAATGGGGTAATTCGGGAGGGACAGATCCCGAAATCATGGACAGAAGCACTAATAACTCTTTTGCCAAAGGACAATAGTGACCTATCTCAGATTCAGAATTATAGGCCCATTTCACTTCTTAACGCGGATTATAAATTATTTGCAGCGGTTTTAGCAGAGAGACTTAAAGGGTTTCTTAACCAATTTATACATGAAGACCAAAATGGTTTCTTACCAGGCAGACAGATTAGAGATAACGTAAGAATAGTTATGAATGTTTTGGAATATTACAAAACTCATACTGATAAACAATTGGCCCTGGTATTCATGGATGCACATAAGGCCTTTGATCGTGTGAATTGGAGTTTTTTAATAGGTTTACTGCAACATATGCAATTTGGAGAAAGATTTATTCGGGCAATCCGTGCAATTTATTCAAAGCAGACTGCTAAAATCTCAATTAATGGTGATGTATCCAATCAAATTGATATTGAGAAAGGAACTAGACAAGGGTGTCCGCTTTCCCCGTTGTTATTTATTCTGTCATTAGAACCCTTATTGAGGGAAATTAGACGTAATATGGGGATAAAAGGTCTTTATATCCAAAATCAACAATATAAGGTGCAGGCTTACGCTGATGATTTAGTATTTATATTAGAAGATCCGTTGATATCGGGACCGTGTCTGACCCAGGAAATAGAAAAATATGGTAAGGTGGCGGGATTAAAAGTCAATAGGGAAAAAACTAAAATTATTGCCAAAAACTTAACAGTAAAGCAAGGGAAAGAATTAGAAGTGAATTTGGGGTTCCAAATTGTAAACAAACTAAAATACTTAGGCATTATTATATCAGCCAAATGCTCCACGATCAAAGAGGACAACTATTTGAACCTTCTCAAGAGAACAGGTCAGGATCTAGAGAAATGGAAGAGTATGCAGATATCCCTACTAGGTAGAATAGCAATTATAAAAACTTATATACTTCCGAAATGGATATACCTATTCTACACAGCACCAGTTAGATTGGATAACAATTTTTTTTAAAAAATTAAATTCTTTTGTCCTTAAATTCATTTGGCAAAATAAAAAACCCAGAATTAAACTTAAAATGCTTCAAGAACTTAAAGAAAGAGGGGGATTTGGTGTTCCAAAATGGGAATACTACTATCAGGCCGCAAACTTAGTCTGGATCAGGGATTGGATATTGTTGAGAAGAAGGAGGTTGCTGATTTTGGAAGGTGAGGGGTTACATCAAGGATGGCATTATTTTCTCTGGCAAAATAAAATCCCAAAGCACAGGTGTCTTGCAGGACATTATGTGAGGAATATTCTAACTGAGTCGTGGAGGAAAATTAAGGGTAAATTTTACTTTTCAGTCCCCTCCTGGCTGGTCCCACTCGAAGCTATAACGTATAGGCCTCTATATAACAAAGAAAATCACCTCTCTTACCGGGAACTTTTGGACCCCCATGGCAGTCTGAAAACAAGAAATGAGTTGGAGTTGCAGGGAAGACAACTGGATTGGTGGGCTTATGCCCAAATTTGCTCGAAATTTAAAAAAGATAGGGAACAAGTTGGTATTAATTTGAATCAGCATGAACTGGACAATGTCATTCTAGGAAAAGAGGATAAAATGTTATCAAGGATATATAAACTTTTAATAGACTATTGGATAGGGGATGAAATAGTTAAAGACTCTATGATTGCCTGGGGGAGAAATATTGGCTATCCAATTGATTTGACCAAATGGGAAGAAATCTGGCTCAAACATATGAAACTCCTGTGGGCAACATCATATAAAGAAAATGTGTACAAGATGCTGTATAGATGGCACCTTCCACCTGCCCGTCTTTCTAAAATGTATTCAAATCTCTCACCAAACTGTTGGAAGTGCGGGGAGATCGGCACCTATTTCCACATGTGGTGGACCTGTCCCAGGACGAGGGAATTCTGGAAAACCATACAGGCATGGATTATGGAAATCACAGGTTATAACCTAATCCTGAAACCAGAGTACTATCTACTGAACATTAGGCCAGATAATATAGGCACAAATATATGGTGTCTGTGTGTATTTATCACCACTTCAGCAAGAATATGTTTCGCCCAACATTGGAAGGGGAAAGATCTGCCGGCTGAAGATTTGATTCTGGAGAAAATTTTGGATTATGCGGAAGCCGACAGACTGACTAAAGCATTGCGAGATCAAAAGGACTCCGTATATTTCCAATGTTGGGACAAATGGTATGCTTGGTTGAACAACAGACACCCAAAAAGTCAAGTATAACCAGGACTATGTTTAATATTTGTTAAATTTGACTGAAGCCTACATACCGTAGAAAGTGTAAATATCATGTAAGGTTTCTGTCGCGATCATTTGTTTGACTATTTCTTTTTTTTGTTTGATGTACTGTTTTAAATAAATAAATTAAAAAAAAAACTTTTTCAATAAAAAAAAATAATACAAAGACATATAAAAGTTAAAGACTATTAAAAACGGATTATATAATTAGGCTCAAAAAATTAAAACCAAAACATCCAAATTTATCTAAAAGAGATCTAAAACCCGATTTAAAAACCCGATTTAAAAGCCAATTTAAAAGGGAGAGTTAGGCCAGAGCAGCCTGTTGGAATAGAAACGTTTTCAGGGCACGGCGGAAGATGCGTAAGTCTTGGATCTTTCGTAACTCCGGGGGGAGCCCGTTCCAGATGGCAGGTGCCCCCACAGAGAAGGCTCTCCCCCTGGGGGCCACCAGTCGACATTGTTTGGCCGACGGCACCTCGAGGAGCCCCTCTCTATGGGAGCGAACTGGTCGGTGAGAGGCTATTGGTGGCAGGAGGCGGTCTCATAAGTACCGTGGCCCTGAGCCATGGAGCGCTCTAAAGATAGTAACCAAAACCTTGAAGCACACCCGGAAGACCACCGGGAGCCATTTCCTGTATTCATGTTCATGTTTATACTTTGATCTCTTAACTTATATATGCTTGGCAAATAAAATAAATAAATAAATAAATAAATTATAAATAAATAAATAATGAATAAATGAATAAACAGCAGTGGAGGGAAATTGACATTTGCAAAATGGGATTTGATAGAAGAGTTTTCCTAACCTCCAGTTTATTCATACAGGTGAGCAGATGAATCAGACCTGGAATGGGTTACAGAGACCTTGAGTCTAACATTCTCCTCCTTCCTAGGCTTGAAATAATCCAGTTTGGAGGTCCAAGAAACTATTTCTCCATGGACTGCAGAGTGCTTTGGTTTTCACCACTGAAGGGTGGTTAATGAATTCTGGGATTCAAACAATGCATAACACATTGGAACCAATGCAAAACATTCATGCACACCATCGACAGTTTCACTCCAACTATGCACCTGAAGGAACAACCTGATTTAATTGGTACATTTTAATTTTTCTTTTTTCAGGTGCTGAAAAATGCACCAAATGTCCAGCAGATCAGCATCCAAACATCAAGTGAGATGACTGTATACCTAAGACTGAAACTTTCCTATCCTATCGAGAAAATTTGGGGATCATCCTAGCTTCCCTTGCAATGTTCCTGTGTTTAGTAACAGGTTTTGTCTTGGGAATCTTCATTAAATTCCGAGATACTCCCATAGTCAAAGCCAATAATCGGGACCTTTCCTACATCCTCCTCATCTCCCTCCTGCTTTCCTTCTTGACGTCGTTCTTATTCATTGGCCAGCCGAGGAGAGCCACTTGCCTTCTCCAACAAACAGCCTTCAGCAACAACTTCACAGTTGCCATTTCTACAGTCTTGGCCAAAACAGTCACTGTAGTATTAGCATTCTTTGCCACAAAACCAGGGAATAAAGCACAAAGATGGCTAGGGAAGACCTTGGCCAATTCTATCATCCTTTCATGTTCTGGCTTCCAAGTTGTCCTCTGCAGCATCTGGTTGGGCACTTCTCCCCCATTCCTTGAGTCAGACATGCACTCTCAATCTGCAGAGATCATCCTGCAATGTAATCAAAGCTTTGTTGCTATGTTCTACCTTGCCCTTGGCTACATGGGCTTCCTGGCTGCCATCTGCTTCATGGTGGCTTTCCTGGCCAGGAATCTTCCTGGAGCCTTCAACGAAGCGAAGCTGATCACATTCAGCATACTGGTCTTCTGCAGTGTCTGGATATCTTTTGTTCCCACCTACCTGAGCACCAAGGGGAAGTATATGGTGGCTGTGGAGGTCTTCTCCATCTTGGCTTCAAGTACTGGCTTGCTATGCTGCATCTTCATCCCCAAGTGCTATATTATCTTTTTAAGACCATCATTGAATACAAAAGAACATTTGATGTCAAAATAAAATAGTAATTAACTTTTTGTATGACTTTTCTTCTTATGCCAGTTATTAATGGAAATATATTAATTTGTCCTTTAAACTTCAAAAAAACCCAAACAAACATGAGTCCACACACACACACATGCAATTTGTTCTGCATCATAGTAGAAACCAATCTATAAACCATAAATATATTTCACCTTTTTTCATTGTTTTGAAGTATGTAGAAAACTCCTCTCAGAGTCTGTCCATCCTCCCCCATTCCCCCAAATTTTGGTCTTTGGTTTATGTTGACGAATTTGTAAACACAGTTTGAATATCTCAACCTCTGCTTTTCTGTCTGCCACTGTCTGCTCCCGTAGACAAAAATTTCCTTCCATCAATATGTCTAGAACCTCATTCCCATATCTAAAACTTCATCCATAATCTTGATATACACTACTGTAGTGAACCTCTCATATTGGTGCTTACTAGCAGGGATCCAGTGGCTGGTACTTCTTGGATGTACCCAAATCACAGCAAAGAGTAATAGAGAAATTGACAGGTAATCTGGGGGGCCCTTTTGTCCCCTACAAACTTTTCACTTTTGACCAATCATGTTGGGCAGAAGCCATGGATTAATAGATTTGAAAAGGTACTTTGTGTTTTTCTCATGATGGATCTTGTCCCAGATCTTGAAAAGGCCCAGTGGTTGTCAGCCCCAGTTCTTTTCGATAAAGTCCTGTAAAAAATGAATAAAGCAATAAAGCAGTGTTCTGTTCAGAGGTTATCCAGCCTGATCATCTCCACCACATATACCGGATAAGATTATGAAGTTGATCTAGTTTCTATCCAAAGTCTCTTGGTCTTTAACTTTGGGAAATACTATCTGCAAATGACATTGCCACAGTTTCATGGTACATGGAGAACTGTTAGCAGACTTCTTTTTATTTATTTATTTATTAATCAAATTTCTATACCGCCCTACTCCCGAAGGACTCAGGGCGGTGAACAGCCAAGATAAAATACAGATAATACAAATAGTAAAAGTCTCTTAAAATTATTAAATATTTTGGCCGAAACACAGATTAAAACACCCAATTTATAAGATCAAACGAATTAAAAATTTAAAGAGGAGGGTTAGGCCAGGCCTGCCTGCTGAAATAAAAAAGTTTTGAGAGCACGACGAAACGTGCGCAGGTCCGGGATCCTCCGTATCTCCGGGGGGAGCTCGTTCCAGATGGTAGGTGCCCCCACAGAGAAGGCTCTCCCCCTGGGGGCCACCAGCCGACACTGTTTGGCCGACATCACCCTGAGAAGCCCCCCTCTATGGGAGCGTACTGGTCGGTGAGAGGCAATTGGTAGCAGAAGGTGGTCTCGTAAATACCCCGGTCCTATTTTAAGTTGGAATAGTCTCTTAACCATTGTTGCATTTCATTTTTACTTTTTTCAATTTATATACCGTATTTTTCAGAGTATAAGAAACACTGGAATATGAGACGCACCTTAGTTTTTGGGGAGAAAAATAAGAAAAAAGCTGGTTGGTGGGTGGATCGGCCTCCCAGAATACCCCCAATCAGCTGTTCTCAGAGGTGAATTTTAGCAACAGGTTCATTGGTTGTGAGATCTGTTCCTTGCTTTTTTTTTCTGTCTCTGAAAGCCTCCGAAACAGAGCTTCAGAAAAAAAGCTTTTTTTCTGAAGCTTCTTTCAGAGGCTTTTATTCTGAAGGAACATCTGTACTCTGTTCAATCTCCTTTCTTTGGTATTGGTATGTAGATTAACTCTTCCAATCTGTTGGTTATTGTGTCATTCTCCAGATTTATTAGCATAGTTTGGTTAGAACCTTTACTGATCCTTCTTTTGTTGCTTGCCATATTATTTTAGATAAAAGCCTTTCAGAGGCTTTTTTTCTGAAGCTTCTTTCAGCCTCTGAAATCTCCATTTGCAAGGCTGGGTGGGGCTACATTTGGAGTATAAGACACACCCAGATTTTCACCCTCTTTTTTGGGGGAAAAAGGTGTGTTTTATACTTCGAAAAATACGGTAGCCACTCATTTCAATTTTGTGACTCTTGGTGGGGTACAGTTAAAATATAAATGGTCCCACAGAAAAAGAAACCAGCCATACAAACAATACAAATATCAAAAACAGTTAAAAATGAGATGTACAATAAAGACATTCAAGAACAGTATAGTTATTTTATGGGTATATATCTCTGTCTAATCCCTATGCCAATAGGCAAAGTCAGAACTTCAGGTCCTTCTTGGAGGCCAGCTAGTTTGGGGCCAGCTTGACCTTTTGAGGAAGGGTGTTCCACATGGTTGGTGCAACAGCAAAAATGGCTCTAAACTTCAGCTTCTTCTCTGATTATTAGTCAGAAAAGAGGAACCAACTTCTTCCCTGGTCCAATACCTCAAAGCCACAACAGAATAATCAGAGAAGCCATCGAGATGGAAAAACATCCACACAGCATGAATAAACGAGATGATACCTCCTGCCTATCAGCCATTTGGAAACCCGCCCTTATTGACAAACGAGTCCCTAACACAAAGAATGACACCAAACCCACACTCACGAGAGCCACACAGGATGTAGCCACCACACATCCACGCAGAAAGCAGACTCGAACCCACACTGATGATGAAGCACGACCCCGGACCAGAAGCCAGACCACAGCTGCATCATTAGCCACCTTAAACCCCTCCAATCCATACATGAAGCAGACTGACACCCACCATGAAGAGATAGCACGACCACGACCACGAAGCCAAACAACAGCAACACAGCTCACCAGCTCAAATCCCCCTGCTACTCAGACTGACCTGAGCACAACCAAGCCCCCATCCAATCAGAGCACAGCCAACCCCCCATCCAATCAGAGCACAGCCAAACCCCCAACCAATCAGAACACACCTCTGCCCAATCAGAACACAGCCAAGCTCCCACCCAATCAGTTCACACCCCCACTGGCAGTTAAAAGGAAGAAACAGCTGCGATCACACACATTGCTCCTAGAAGCACAAAGCCGAGAACACCAGCCTGAAAATGCGAATGAGACTTTGTCGAAACGTTGCCAAGAAACCTCCAATTTTACGCGGGAGAAAACCCGAATAACCAAAGACCTACATACAAACACCCGCGAAAACCTCAGAAAATACATAGGGAAAACCTGGCTAGAAGAAAAACACACATAAACCCTACGAAGAAGTAAGAAAATTGATACTGTACCTTTACAGGGAGGATACATAAGATATGGGTGTGGCCTACTGATGAAAGCAAACGAGCTAGAAATGGATCTATTTAGGTCTCCCACCTAGCAGTTAGAGCTTGCTAGCTGTTAGAAAGGAAAAAAGCTCAGAACCGAGTAGATGTGATTCTACTGAGCCGGAGCTACCAAAAAAACCTTGGTTACGTAGGGAAAACCTGCTAGAAGAAACACACACACACACACACACACACACATATATATATATATATTCTTTCTTTTTCATAGGTTTTATGTGTATTTCTATTTAGCCAGGTTCTACCTACATAAACCAAGATATTATGCAGCCCTAGTTCAGTGAAATCACAATTCACTAGTTTCTGGGTTTTTTCTCCCCCTTCTGGCAGCCAGCAGACCCTTTGCTGCCCATTGGGAGACTAAGATAGATCTATTTCGTCCTTATAAGGCCTCATCAGTTAGCCACACCCTCATCTCATGTATCCTCCCTGTAAAGGTACAATATTTGTTTTTCTTTCTTTTTTGTAGGTTTTATGTGTATTTCTCTCTAGCCAGGTTCATCTACATAAACCAAGATATTATGCAGCCCTAGTTCAGTGAAATCACAATTCACTAGTTTCTGGGCTTCCCCCCACCCCCCTTCTGGCAGCCAGCAGACCCTTTGCTGCCCATTGGGAGACTAAGATAGATCTATTTCTAAAAAAAAAAAAAAGCCCAAAACTAGTGAATTGTGATTTCACTGAACTAGGGCTGCATAATATCTTGGTTTACGTAGGTAGAACCTGGCTAAAGAGAAATATATATCTATCTATCAGATAAGTTTGTTGGGGGCAATATGCTGACATCGTAAACAGCTTAGAGAGGGCTATAAAGCACTGTGAAGTGGTATACAAGTCTAAGTGCTGTTGCTATATTTCTAGGAAGGGAAGACCAGAATACTGGAAGGTGCTCTCCTTCCTTTTTGCCATCAAGGAGATCAACCAGGATTCCCATCTCTTACCCAACATCACCCTGGGTTACAATATCTATGAAAATTATTTCAACCCATGAATGACTTCAGATGCTCTGCTGGACCTGCTTTCAGACGGGGAAGCTAACATTCCCAATTACAGCTGTGGAAGGCAGAGAAACACGGTGGCTGTTCTTGAAGGGGCCAAGACTGGTATCTCCACCCAGATTTCAACCATGTTAAATCCCTACAAGATCCTACAGGTTGGACTCTGCCAGGAGAAAAGTTTTAGTTATGCAGCTTTCTGAGGTCCTCTCTTGTAAATGAAGAACAAAATTTTGTCATGGAGATGATACACACTAAAATTGAAGGTTCAGGTTGTCTAAAGGGTGAGAAGGATTAGAGCAAACATATTCCCTTTAACTATAGTACTTGCCCAGACTGGAGGGATTTCTAATTCTTGGAGTTTGGAAAATTCTCCACTGAAGAAACAAATGGGGAGAGAAACTTTATATGGAACAATGAGTCTTCATTATAGGAAGTGGACATAAGAGGCAGTAAAGTTAAATGTTTAAATGTTATGAGTATCAAATCAAATGCCAACTTTCTTTCTAGACACAAGGACAGTTTTTCCCCACATGCCATCACTCTGCTAAACAACTAATTCCCACAACATTGTCAAACTATCTAGAAAGGCAGTATTACCATCATTCTTTTCACCTTTCCTATTACCTATCTCCTTATCTATTCATGACTATAACTTTGTTGCTTTTATCTTTACAATTTATATTGCTTTAGTTTCCTAGTATGATTTGTGCGAATTGCTTATTTAGTATCCATGACTATCACTAAGTGTTGTATCTAATGTTTTATGATGTATGTATTTTTACAAAGATTATGATAATGATTGATCACTATTGTTGTTTGTACACTGAGAGCTTATGCACCGGAGACAAATTCCTTGTGTGTCTAATCACGCTTGGCCAATAATAAATTCTAATTCTAATTCTAATTCTAATTCTAATTCTAATTCTAATTCTAATTCTAATTCTAATTCTAATTCTAATTCTAATTCTAATTCTAATTCTAATTCTAATTCTTTTTGTTTTAGATCAGTTACAGTTTTGTTTTGAAGGATAAAAGCCAATTTCCTTTCTTCTACCCATTGCTCCCCTCTGAAGGAGTCCAATACCTGGGGATGGTCAAGCTGCTCCTCCATTTCAGGTGGACCTTGGTTGGTCTGGTTGCTCCAGACACTGACCAAGGGGAGAAGTTCTTGAGGACGGTGACCTCCATGCTGATCAGAAATGGCATTTGTCCAGTTTTATCGCAACCCTTTTCCACAACTGGCAAGAAAGCGTTTCCAAAGCGTATCACAGCTGGAGACAAGTGAACGTCTTTCTTTATTTTGCAGACTTGGACTCGATATTTATTGGGATATTAATTATACATAAAGCCCTTCGAAAATTTGAGGAACCTGCTAAAGGCAAGGTCCTGATGGCAACTGTCATGGGAGTCTTTCACTTGTATTTGAGGGAAATTGCTCATCTCATCGAACTCATCCATAGCATTTTTTCCTTTCTTATGAAAACAAAACAAACAGCAAACTACGACATGTCTTGCAGTTTTTACTCTGCAACGCAACACTTTTCAGAGAGGGCCTTTATGTGTTCCTATTCCAGGGATGACTTTTCAGTGAAAATCTGGAAATGCTGCAGAGAGAGAGAAGAACTGGAGGTTCTGACCCAAGAGCAGATCGATCGTATCTTGTCAGTAGACAACTATTTCACTTACAACACAATCTGGGCTGTAGCGTGGGCTTTACATGCAGCCTTTTCCTCCAGATCAAAGAGGGTGAGGAATAAAAATGATAAGAACATGGAAACTCCAAGGCTGGAAGTTTGGCAGGTATCCTTTTTTTTTCTTTGCCTAGCTTTCTCTTGAAGCTAAGAATCCATTGATAAGAACTGAGCAGGTATTCTGGAAAATTAGTTGATTCTTGATACAAAAAATAGATTGAATGTAAACAGTTACTTCCTTTCTCTTTTGTATCCCTCCTTTACCTTCACAGGCATCTTGTTTTCTTATTAAATGTCTTTTCAAATTAAAAAAAAATATTTTAATAGGGTAGGACAAGAAGCAATGGGTGGAAACAAATCAAAGAGAGAAGCAACTTAGAACTAAGGAGAAATTTCCTGACAGAACAATTAATAAGTGGAACAACTTGCCTCCAGAAATTGTGAATGCTCCAACACTGGAAATTTTAAAGAAGATGTTGGATAACCATTTGTCTGAAGTGGTGTAGGGTTTCCTGCCTAAGCAGGGGGTTGGGCTAGAAGACTCCAAGGTCCCTTCCAATTCTGTTATTCTTTTATATCTTTTGTGTTTAGATATTCTTTTAGTATAAGTTGGAGGACAGAGAAATGTGAAGAAGCTTTCAGGATTGCAGCCAGCCCCTTGAGGGAAAAAAGGCAAGAATCTGCAAGGATTCCAGAAATGCTACTTTATGGTATAGGAACAGAGGCACAGTGGTTAGAATGTAGATTTGACCGGCTCACGGTTGACTCAGCCTTCCATCCTTCCAAGGTTGGTAAAATGAGGACCCAGATTGTTTGGGACAATAAACTGACTCTGTAAACTATTTAGAGATGACCGCAAAGCACTATGATGTGGTATATAAATCTAAGTGCTGTTGTTATCTTGAAAGCTTGTTCAAATGAATTTCTGACCCATCTCAGTGTTGTCCAGTTCATACATAATTGCACTGTAAATTAGTAGATGCAGTATTAGAATTTAAATGTTTCTAGACTGGGAAATAAATCTGAAACTTTCACTTTTTCTGTTCAGTCCAACCACAGCACATAGTAAATGTTTTTTCTGTAGACCTTTCTGACTAAATCCTATCTATTTTATCTTCCATTCCAGTTCCATTCTTTCCTTCAAAATTCTGAGTTTGACAATAATTCCATAGGAGTGTTGTATGTGGATGAGAATGGAGAGCTGGTGGCAGATCTGGATATTGTGAACTGGTTGATTTTCACCAATATATCGGTGAGCAAAGTGAAATGCGGGAGTATAGAAAGACGGGGATCCTTCGATTTCAAGTTCATGATCAATCAGAAAGCTATTGAAGACATGGACGTGTTGAACAAGGTGGGGAAAAGACATCATTCTGTTCTTCCTGAAGTTCTTACCAAGAAGATTGCAGTGTTGGGAGAGGGGCAGGCTTGGGTTGTCATCTCAGTTCACCAACAGAGGCAACATCATCTTTGGTCAGATGTTTAGATGTCTACAAAGATTCATATTCATATTCAAGTAAAGTTGAGTAGAGTTGTTCTGACCTCCATTTTCATATTGGTTTTTTTTTCTTGTGAGCTGTCCAGAGTAATGGTCATCAAAGTGAGAGGCTATACAAGTCAGAAGGAGAGAGAGAGAGAGAGAGAGAGAGAGAGAGAGAGAGAGAGAGAGAGGGAGGGAGGGAGGGAGGGAGGGAGGGAGGGAGGGAGAGAACATTAAACCGGTACTGTACAAATAGATAAAGATTTGATCCAACACAAAGCAGATAATCCATCTAACATTTTTAGTAGAATTTAATATTTAAAATTACATTTCAATCTAAAACAATTGTAGTGTATGAGAATTAGAAAATGAGATTAAGAATCGATTCTCCATTTTTTTAATATAGCAGTTAAAATTGGAACTGGAAATTCCCAATGCCTTCTTCTTCCTTTTCATAACATAAATACATGATTCATTTTTTGGATGTTGTCTCCGTTCAGCCCCTGCCTACTTCCAGGTGTGTAGAAAGCTGCTACCCTGGATTCATGAAGGTGACTCAGGAAGGGAGGCCCATTTGCTGCTATTACTGTCGTCCTTGTGCAGAAGGAACCATCTCCACTACAGAAGGTGGGTGACACCAGAGGAAAAGGGCTGAGTTTTGAGAATAGCATATCATTTGTAAGCTGCTCAGAGTCACCTTGCAGGAGAAACAGGTGGCATAGAAATTGAATGAATGAATGAATGAATGAATGAATGAATGAATAAATAAATAATGTCCTCTTAGGAGAATGTCCCACTTGCTGTTTGTAATACATGATAACTTCAACCCATATCCAACTCATCATGAAAATCACCTCCATCTTACATTTCTTGCTCCATGGCTTATAGAAGTTGTATTAAATAGCAATAGCACTTAGACTTATATACCACTTCACAGTGCTTTACAGTCCTCTCTAAGCAGTTTACAGAGTCAGCCTATTGCCCCCAACAATCTAGGTCTTCATTTTACCCACCTCGGAAGGATGGAAGGCTGAGTCAACTTTAAGCTGGTCAGGATTGAACTCCTGGCAGCGGGCAGAATTAGCCTGCAATACTGCATTCTAACCACTGTGCCACCATGGTTCATTAAATGTCATTCAATTAAATGTCATTCAAGTATATGTCATTTCATTGAGAAGAGGATTTCATAAGTCCTCTGATGCATTTATAAAGGATGGACTTTTATTCTCAACATTCAGTGGAATAATAAAATAGTGACTCTCCCTCCCTCCCTCCCTCCTCCCTCCCTCCCTCGCTTCCAATTGATTGATGAAAGAGAGATATGGTATTAAATAAAAAGAAAGAAAAGAAACATGAAATGAAGAAATGAAGTGGATATTAAGTTTCCTTTTCTGCCTGGAATGAAATGAATTCAGTTGCAGTTGCACAAAATCACACCAATAAATTCACCCAATCAATTGATTTGATTAAAGAACATGCCTAATGGGAGATCCTATTTTTGCTCTTTTCAGATGCACAAAAATGCACCAAATGTCTAGAAGATCGGTATCCAAACATCAAACGTGTTCACTGTATTCCCAAGATTAAAAACTACCCTTAGACCTGGGGATCATCCTGGCTTTCATTGCCTTGTTCATGTTTTTAACCACAACCTTTGTCTTGGGAATCTTCATTAAATTTCTAGACACTCCAATCATCAAAGCCAACAACAGAGACCTTTCCTACATCCTCCTGGACTCCCTCCTGCTTTCCTACTTAACCTCCTTCCTCTTCATTGGCTGGCCAACAAAGCAAACTTGCCTTCTCCGACAAACAGCCTTCAGCATCATCTTCTCCATTGCCATTTCATCAATCTTGGCCAAGACAATCACGGTAGTATTAGCCTTCTTGGCCACTAAACCAGGGAACAAAATGCAAAGATGGCTGGGGAAGAGCCTGGCCAACTCCATCATCCTTTCTTGCTCTGGTGTCCAAGTTATTCTCTGCAGCATTTGGTTGGGCACTTTCCCCCCATTCCCTGCCTCTGACACACATTCTCAGTCTGGAGAGATCATTCTGCAATGTAATGAAGGGTCTATCACCATGTTTTACTCTGCCCTTGGTTACATGGGCTTCCTGGCTGCCATCTGCTTCACAGTGGCTTTCCTAGTCAGGAATCTGCCTGGGGCATTCAATGAAGCCAAGCTGATCACTTTTAGCATGCTGGTCTTTTGCAGTCTTTGGGTGTCCTTTGTCCCCACTTACCTGAGCACTAAGGGGAAATACATGGCGGCTGTGCAGGTCTTCTCCATCTTGGCCTCCAGTGCTGATCTGGTGAGCTTTATATTTTTCCCCAAGTGCTATATTATTTTCCTAAGACCCGATTTGAATATGAAACTGCATATGATGTCAAAATAATATACTAAATTGAATGTTGGGTAGATGGTTCCTAAAAATGTCAGTTTCTAAATTCTAATGAACAGCATTTGGCACTTAAAAAAACTGATTTCAACTCCATCATTTTTTTGTCTTTTTACCTTTGTTTTATCTTTTATTATTTTATATGTAGTATTTATTTATTTATTTATTTAATTTTTATACCGCCCCCACAGACCAGGTGCCTCGAGGTCAACCTCTGCCCTCCAGCCAGCACAGACTGCGACTGGTCGGAGAGATAGGAGGAGAACCACCATAAAACGGTGCCTCCCACTCCCAATCCCTCCAACTGGCGCAGTACATTATAGTACATTATATAATTTTGATACATTGGTATGTATGTGGTATATAACAGGGATAACTGATGCTCTATTTAGATCAGGGGTCCAGAACCCCCAATCATTGGACCAGGATTGGTCTGTGGCATGCCATAAACCTTTATTTGGGAGGGAAAGAACAAAGCCCACACATATTTTCAAAGACATCGGGTAAGAGAAGTATTGTTAGAAATCTGGATGAAGATTAAAAGAAAATTTTACAGAAAAGTTGCAAATGGATATCGACGATGGAAGCCTTGGTCTACCCCAATTTAATTGACTTAAACAAAATAGTAACCTATAAAGAGTTGTTAGATGGATAAGGAAATTTGAAATCCAAACAAGAATTATTAGAGGAAGGAATTAAAATAGATTGGTGGCCCTATTTACAAATCCAAACAAAATATAAAAAAGACTTAAAATTATATGGATTTCAAAATAAACAACAAGAAATGGATATTAACAGGGACAGATGAAAAGATAATTACCAAAATGTGCAACTGTCTCCTCAAATTTAAAATGGAAGAGGAAACGGTGAAGGAAACAATGATAATTTGAAGGAAAATTTTTGGATAAACATAGAATTGGAGTACTGGGAAAAAATTTGGGGAACAAATTATAAAATGACATTGTCGGCTGCCTATAAAGAAAATATTTATAAAATGTTCTATAGGTGGCATTTACCCCCAGCGAGATTGGCCAAGATGTCTCCAAACAATCCACCACACTGGTGGTTACATGGAAATGTAACCATTCACAAGGGACATACTACCACATGTGGTGGACATGTCCCAAAGCAAGAGACTACTGGTTAAAAATCAAAAAATGGTTGGAGGAAATGATTGGGGAAAAAATTGATATGAAACCTGAATTATTTTTGTTAGGGATTATAAAAGAAAAAAATGAGTAAAGAAATTTAATACCTCATACTCCACATAATTACAGCTGTCAGAATTTCATTTGCCCAAAACTGGAAACAACAACATGCTCCAACAAACATGATGATTATAAAAAAGGTGCTGGAGTGTGCAGAATCAAATAAGCTAACAATGGAACTTAAGGACAGAGAGGAAACAATTTATTATGAAACATGGAACAGATGGTATGATTGGCTGGAAAAAGAATCTAAAATTAATGGATAGTGTATAGCAAAAGAGAAGATATTATAATGGAATGTTATATTTAATGTGCAGTAGGTATGTGTATACAATGTATTGATTATATGAATACGTATGTAACAAACAAAATGTATATGTATATAATTGGCTGAAAGATAAATTAGATATTACTAAAAATGCCGGTATTGGAAAGCTGTATATATGTAACTAAGATTTAAAGATGTAAATGTTGAATAAAAACAATTCAGAAATTGGGCCATGCAAACAAGTGAAGCCCCATCTGTGGGATGCAGGCATCCCACAAAACCCCTCTGGTCCGCAGAAAAACCTCTCTCCATAGAACTGGTCCCTGGTGCCCAAAAGGTTGGGGAGCATTGTTTTAGATAACAAACCAGGGGTGAAATCCAGCAGGTTCTGACAGATTCTGGAGAACCGGTAGCGGAAATTTTGAGCAGTTTGGAAAACCGGCAACTATCACCTCTGGCTGGCCCCAGAGTGAGGTGGGAATGGGGAGTTTGCAATATCGTTCCCCTGGAGTGGGGAGGGAATGGGGATTTTGCAGTATCCTTCCCCTGCCATGCCCACCAAGCCACACCACACCCACCAAGCCACGTCCACAGAACTGGTAGTAAAAAAGTTTGGATTTCACCACTGTAACAAACTTTTATTTATTTATTATTTATTTATTAATTCAATTTGTATGCCGTCCCTCTCCGAAGACTCAGGGCGGCTTCTATTTTAAAGACAGAAATAGAGAAGATATTCAGATATAGTATATGCAGATATTGTTAGAATTGTACCTTGCTTGCATTGTTGGACAAAGTTTATTCTTGCTGCATTGAGTAAATTATGATATTCCTTGATGATTTCTAGGCTTATACTTAGTAAAAAAAAATGTGGTTTCATTTTAAATTTAATTTCCAAACTTTTCTGTATTATGATATTTATTTATTTATTTATTTATTTATTTATTTATTTATTTATTTGTCAGATTTATATGCCGCTCTTCTCCTGTAGGACTTGGGGCGGCTCACAATAATAAACAACCCGACAATAGATAAAGATTAAATAATATTAAAAACCAATTTCAAATCCCCAAATCCCCAAGTTAAAATCCATGGCAGATCAGGGAAGTTGCTGAAAGAGCCATGTCTTTACGTCGGCGCGGAAGGTGTGGAGGTCGGGGGCTGTCCGGAGCCCGGTGGGCAACCCATTCCAGAGGGTCGGTGCGACCACAGAGAACGCCCTCATCCTGGGGACTGCCAGCTGACACTGTCTGGCCGAGGGGACCCGGAGGAGGGCATCCCTATGTGACCGCACTGGGTGGTGGGAGGCCAGTAGGAGGTGATCCTGCAAATATCCCAGGTCCATGCCATGAAGGGCTTTATAGGTGAGTATCAGCACCTTGAAGCAGATCCGGAGGACCACCGGCAACCAGTGCAGCTCGTGCAATAGTGGTGTTATATGGGAGTAACGGGACGCACCCGTAACTACTTGCGCGGCCACATTCTGGACCAGTTGGAGCCTCCGGGTGCACCCCAAGGGCAGCCCCATGTAGAGGGCATTGCAGTAATCCAACCGAGAGATAATGAGAGCATGAGTGACTGTACGGAGGGCGTCCCTGTCTAGAAAAGGGCGTAACTGGCGCACCAGGTGAACCTGTGCAAATGCCCCCTATGTCACAGCCGTTAGATGGTCCACTAAAGACAGCCGTGAATCAAGGAGGACACCAAGATTATGAACCCTTTCTGAGGGAGTAAGACACTCCCCTCCCATCAACAGTGATGGGGGAGCTAGATCATGGGATGCCGGCATCCAAAGCCACTCTGTCTTGGAGGGGTTGAGGCTGAGCCTGTTCCTACCCATCCAGACCCGTACTGCCTCCAGACACTTAGACATCACAGAACACACACAGGCATACAAACATGCTTCCAGCATTTGTTTTGTTAAAGGTAAAGGTAAAGGTTCCCCTCGCACATATGTGCTAGTCATTCCCGACTCTAGGGGGTAGTGCTCATCTCCGTTTCCAAGCCGAAGAGCCAGCGCTGTCCGAAAACGTCTCTGTGGTCATGTGGCTAGCATGACTAAACACCGAAGGTGCATGGAACATTGTTACCTTCCCACCAAAGGTTTTCCCTATTTTTCTACTTGCATTTTTTACATGCTTTCAAACTGCTAGGTTGGCAGAAGCTGGGACAAGTAACAGGAGCTCACCCCATTACACGGCACTAGTGATTCGAACTGCTGAACTGCCAACCTTTCAATCGTCAAACTCAGTGTCTTAGCCACTGAGCCACCATGTCCCTATTTTTTTGTTTTGTTACATGTCCACTATTTTTGAGCTAGGTGGGTGATTGAAAAATATGAAAAAATAAAAAATACGTGGCTAACTGACTTTATGTTTAAGTTGTAGTTTAAGGTAAATGCAGGGGTGAAATGCTCCCAGTTCGGACCGGATCACCCGATCCGGTAGCGATGGAGGCGGGTGGTTCGGAGAACTGGTAGCAAAAATCCCTGGCCCCCCCCCTCCCCATGCCCAGCTGAGCCGTACAATCATCAGAGGCTTTTTCTTTTAATTTTTAAAAGCATTTTTTCTACAACCTCTTAGGCCGAAAATATGCTTTTAAAAGTAAAAAAAAGAGCCTCTGATGATCATGCAGCTCAGCTGGGATCGTTAAAGGGATTGTCAGCTGATGATCCAAGCTGAGTTGCCTGATTGGCAGAGCTTTTTTTTCTTTTAAATGCCTGACGATCCAAGCTGAGTTGCCTGATCGGCAGAGGTTTTTTTCTTTTAAATGCCTCTGACGATCTCAGCTGAGTTGCCTGATTGGCAGAGGTTTTTTTCTTTTAAATGCCTCTGATGATCCCAGCTGAGTTGCCTAATTGGCAGAGGCTTTTAAAAGAAAAAAAGCCTCTGCCGATCAGGCAACTCAGCTGGGATTGTCAGACCCTTTTGAAAGCATTTTTTTTACAACCTCTTCACCGTTGTAGAAAAAATGGTTTTAAAAGAAAAAAAAATTGGCTACGCCCACCCAGTCACATTACCCCCCTCCCCCACCAAGCTATGCCCACAGAACTAGTAGTAACAAATTTTAGATTTCACCACTGGGTAAATGTTATGTATTTGATCTATCATTCTTCCCATTGACTTATTTTGACTATTTCTTTGAAAGTCTGCATCCATTTTATCATATATTTTTTTTAAAAAAATTGTTCTGACTGTTGTATCTGAGTAAGAGTTTATATGTGTGTCCTAATATAATTGGTTTTGTCTAAGTGTTTCAAATTTCTTCATCTTAACGTTCAGGAAAGTGGGTGATACGCATCTTGTATCGTCTGATTTTCAGTGATCTAGTGTTTGGGTATATGCCAGGTGAACATCTGGGTTAGGCCAAAGTGAAAAATTTTGAGAAACTATCAAATGAGACCATCCCTGTAACAATTGAATTTTTCCATAGTAAAAGTAATACTTCAACTGGTTGGGACAATATGACAATGTTGGTTCAACAACTTCTTTACCTTCTTCCTATCTAGGACTGAACGTGATGCATCTGTTTCCTGTCTAGGGGTCTAAATTATGATTTTAATTCTCAGGAAGCAAAACAAAAATCTTTAAAGTCTTTTTAGTTCCTTTAAAAGTGGGCTCTTGGTGCCAGAGCCCCTACTATGGGGGCCTGTCAGTCTATTTGTATCATTTGGAAAGGATATCTTGCTCTAGACCCGTGATGGCTAACCTTTTTGTCATCGCATGCCAGGAGCAAGGGGGGATTTGTGTGCGCGCGTGCCAACACCCATAATTCTATGCGCCCTGCCCCCTGGCATGTGTGCGCAACCCCCACCCGCTCCCCCTGCTCCTGGCACGCCATGGCATGGTAGGCCTGTTTTTTGCTGTCCCCAGCCTCCAGAGCCTTTCTAGGAGTCTGGGGAGGGCAAAAATGGCCTCACCACCACCACCAAATGGGCCGTTTCTGGCCTCTGGAGGGCCTCTGGGCGGGGAGGGAAGGCCATTTTTGCCCTCCCCAGATTCCTAGAAAGGCTCTGGAGGCTGGGGAGAGAGAAAAATGGGTATTCCCTCCCCCCCACCCCGAAGTCCTTCAGAGGTAGGAAACACCCTGTTTCCCTACTTCTGGTGAGCCGAGAAGGCCCGAAAATCAGCTGTCTAGTGCATGTATGTGCATTGGAGCTGAGCTCATGTGCCCACCAATATGGCTATGTGTGCCACCTGTGGCACGCATGCCATAGGTTTGCCATCACGGCTCTAGACAGTCAGGAGTAATGTGGCTTAGTCTTCTTCCTTTGTTGTGGACTAAACAAAATACAGAATTGAGAACTATCTCCTTTCCCTCTGTATTGATTCATTTACCTGCACAATTTTGCTTAAACCTCTGGGTTAATGCTTCTGCTCCTTCATGACCTTGGTTATGTAGTTCTTCTGCTTGGGCTGATATGGGGAGAGGGGCTCAGTGCTATCAGCTTGTATATTTGTGTCCTGCCTTGCCCCTTGCACTCTCCCCACTCTGTGATGATATTAACCTACATTTGCACCTACAGTGGAACAATTTGCCTTCAGAAGTTGTGGGTGCTCCATCACTGGAGGTTTTTAAGAAGAGATTGGACAACCATTGGACTGAAATGGTAGAGGGTTTGCTGCTTGAGAAGAGGGTTGGACCAGAAGACTCCCAAGATCCCTTCCAACTTTGCTATTCTATTATCACAATAAAATTGGAAGCCCACATTAAAACTGGGGATATCTTTAAGATCCTCAATAGCTTTTTTTCTGCTATTGTGAAAAACAAGTTGAATACTCTATGGTGAGAGACAGGAAAAAGGCGCCTGAATTTTTAAGAGGAACATTGGATTCTGCAGAAGTTGCATGCACCAGGATGGAAGGGATAATGGAGAAAAGGGGCAAGATGTGCCCATGACTGAGAAGGACCTATACTTCATGGGGTACATGCATTGTGACATCATGTTGTATCTAGCCACTCATCTCTTTGACTCTCTGATTCCTCTTGTTGAGTTAAAACTCCATGTGTATATCCCTCCTCTTTGTTTGACTCCCCAAACAAGGGAAAATTCTTGTATAATAATTTAACTTGAGTCTAACCAAACTGTAATTTATTCTGATTAACTTTGTAGCCTTCTTCATGTAGGAATCACAATCAAGTTCAAGTGACTTTCTTACAAGCGTCTTCTTCAACTGCGAACACAACATGATCAGCCTATATATATATATTTTTAAATTTGATTTATATGCCGCCCTTCTCCGGAGACTCAGGGCGGCTTACAATGCATTAAGCAACAGCCTTCATTCTTTTGTATATTTTTACAAAGTCAGCTTATTGCCCCCACAAATTGGGTCCTCAACCTACCTTAGAAAGGATGGAAGGCTGAGTCAACCTTGAGCCTGGCAAGATTCAAACTTACTAATTGCAGATAGCTGGAGTTAAATTACAATGCATTCGTCTGCTGAGCTATCCAGGCTCCTGTTGTATCATAGTAGCAGCAGCAATAGCACTTAGACTTATATATTGCTTTACACTGCTTTTACAGCCCTCTCTAAGTGGTTTACAGAGTCAGCCTCTTGCCCCCAACAATCTGGATCCTCATTTTGCCCACCTCGGAAGGATGGAAGGCTGAGTCAACCTTGAGCCTGGTGACAATTGAACTGCCAAATTGCAGGCAGCTGGCAGTCAGCAGAAGTAACATGCAGTACCGCACTCTAACCACTGTGCCACCGAGGCTCCAAGTAGCCTGCTCTGCTGAAGGGATTAGAAAAGGACAAGCAGATTTTTTTTTTGTAAGAGTCATTGAAAACCAGGCAGGGCTTAAAGCCAAGCCTTGTGGAGCATGCAGATATGTGTATTGAAGGACCCTGAAAATAAAAACTATTGGATATTAAATGTCTTCAGGTAGTGGGAGGGGAAAAAAATGGAATTTGCCAATTCCACAATGTGATTCTTTTCTTCTTCTTCTTCTTCTTCTTCTTCTTCTTCTTCTTCTTCTTCTTCTTCTTCTTCTTCTTCTTCTTCTTCTTCTTCTTCTTCTCCTTCTCCTTCTCCTTCTCCTTCTCCTTCTCCTTCTCCTCCTCCTCCTCCTCCTCCTCCTCCTCCTCCTCCTCCTCCTTCTCCTTCTCCTTCTCCTTCTCCTTCTCCTTCTTTTTGCTTTTTGCTTTTTGCTTTTTGCTTTCCTCATGTATAGAGTTAATTTTTCAGTTTGTTCAGCAAAAAGAAAAAGAAAAAAACCCAGCACCTTTGTCCCTCTTCATGAGCTTTCATTTTAACTTCCCAAACTCTTTCCTGGGTATTCTCAGATAAGGACTTGATGATAATCAGTCCAAGCTCTCCAATGGAATTAGCATTAATTTGGGTTGGCATCTACCCTACAATAGAGCCTGTTTTATTTGGGTTGCAATTCTCTTTATGCTGGAAAGAGTTTGAAATTCACTTAAATAAAGAACTTTCTTCCTCCCATATCAGGACCACTTAATTTTTTCGAGACTACATTCATCTAATTAAAAAGCTAATGTAATGGGGTTTAATGATCAACGTAGTCTAAGTATACCTTTAAATATTCAAGATGTGAAAAAAGCAATACAATAAATTAAATTAAGATATGCACTGGACCAGTGGTGGGTTTCAAAATTTTTTACTACTGGTTCTGTGGGTGTGGCTTGGTGGGTGTGGGAGGGTAAGGATACTGTAAAATCTCCATTCCCACCCCACTCCAGGGGAAGGTTTCTGTAAAATATCCATTTCCTCCCGATCAGCTGGGACTTGGGAGGCAGAGAATAGATGGGGACGGGGCAAATCAGAATTTTTACTACCATTTCTCCGAAGTACTCCAAATTTCCGCTATTGTTTTTCCAGAACTGGTCAGAACCTGCTGAAACCCACCTCTGCACTGATAACTCAATATTAAAAAGACTTCGCAGAAGAATAGTTAGAAGCATTGAGAAATGTCATGAATAAAATTAATGGAGATGGAGGAGGAGGAGGAGGAGGAGGAGGAGGAGGAGGAGGAGGAGGAGAAGAAGAAGAAGAAGAAGAAGAAGAAGAAGAAGAAGAAGAAGAAGAAGAAGAAGAAGAAGAAGAAGAAGAAGAAGAAGAAGAAGAAGAAGAAGAAGAAGAAGAAGAAGAAGAAGAAGAATCTTCTTTTTGGATGAGGAAAGTTTGTAGTGGCAGTTCATGCTGGCCATACATGCATGCATGCATGAATGAATAAATAAATAACCCTCCCTGGTTTGGAGAGAGACAGATTCCTAGTGGTTTTCTAAATACTTTAAAAAGGGAAAGAAGGCAAAACAGAACAAAAACAAGTTTCTTGGTATATGTGCTCTTTTTAAGGAACATTAAGGTAACAAATAGTATTTTAAAAATAATTATTCCACATTTTGGGGAAAGATTTTTTTTTTTATTTGATTTATATGCCACCCTTCTCTGGAGACTCAGGGCGGCTTACAATGTGCTCAGCAATAGCCTTCATTCTTTTGTATATTTATACAAAGTCATCTTATTGCCCCCACAAACTGGGTCCTCATTTCACCTGCCTTAGAAAGGATGGAAGGCTGAGTCAACCTTGAGCCTTGGAGAGATTCGAACCAGCAGAAATTGCAGGCAGCTGTGTTAATAACAGGGTGCGTAGACTACTGTACTATCAAGGCTCTTAATAAGAGCCTTTTAAATTAAAATTAAAATTTTAATTTCTGTTATTTTGACAACAAATTTTCCTTTATATTCAGATCAGGTCTTAAGAAAATAATGTAACATTTCGGAACAAAAATGAAACCCAACAGGCTGGCACTGGAGGCCAAGATGGAGAAGATCTGCACTGCAACCATGTACTCCCCCTTGGTGCTCAAATAGGTGGGTACAAAAGATATCCAGACACTGCAGAAGACCAGCATGCTGAAGGTGATCAGCTTGGCTTCATTGAAAGCTCCAGGCAAATTCCTGGCCAGAAAAGCCACCGTGAAGCAGAAGATAGCCAGGAAACCCATGTAGCCAAGGGCAAGGTAGAACATGGCAACAGAACCTTGATTACATTGAAGGATGATCTCCTCAGATTGTGAATACATGTCTGACTCAGGGAATGAGGGAGAGGTGGCCAACCAGATGGTGCAGAGGACAACTTGGACACCAGAACAAGAAAGGATGATAGAATTGGCCAAGGTCTTCCCTAACCATCTCTGTAAATTATTCCCTGGTTTTGTGGCAAAGAATGCTAATACCACAGTGACTGTTTTGGCCAAGACAGTAGAAATGGCAACCGTGAAGATGTTGCTGAAGGCTGTTTGTTGGAGAAGGCACATGGCTCTCCTTGGCTGGCCAATGAATAGAAAAGAGGTCAAGAAGGAAAGCTGGAGGGAGATGAGGAGGATGTAGGAAAGGTCTCGATTGTTGGCTTTGACTATGGGAGTTTCTCGGAATTTAATGAAGATTCTCAAGACAAAACCTGTTACTAAAGAGAGGAACAAGGCAAGTGAAGCTAGGATGATCCCCAAATTTTCTTGATAGGATAGGAACGTTTCAGTCTTAGATATACAGTCATCTCGGTTGATATTTGGATACTGATCTGCTGGACATTTGGTGCATTTTTCAGCATCTGAAAAGAGCAAGATCAATATCTCTCATAAACTAGGTTCTTCCATCATCTGCATAGTTGGAGTGAAACTGGTGATGGTGTGCATGAATGCGTTCAGAAATTTAAGTAGCATTAAGCAAAAGGACAAGTTCAAAAAGCAACTGAGATTCTCTGCCACACATTCCCAGGACGAGATCTGGCTGCCTTTAATGGAATCGCAGTGAGATTCCATGAAGCATGTGTAAGACATGCAATCCAAAGCACCCCACAGTACTCTCATCAATGACCCATGTAGAGACTGGGTCTGCTGGTACTGGATTAGGAGAATCACAGGAAGGAATTGTCAAGCCTATAATTGACTGGGGTGTGGGATTGTCTGTATCTTTGGGCATTCTGACATGTATCAGGTTGTCAAAGTTGGCAGCTGAAGGAGGGGGTGGAGTCTTCATTCAAAACAGCATTCCTAACTGATGGGTAACCACATTCTAACGTCTGGCTGATCGGAGAAGGAGGAGAGATGTAGCCGACCAACCAGTTCCCACCTTGGTTGGACAATGGGACAGTGGTTTTGGAAACTTGAGAAACTGAAACTTATATTGGGGTGAACAGTGAGTAGTGTCAAGACGATGTATCTAAATAAATTTGTTCTTTGAGGAGAAGTAATGCCTTGGAGTTTGATTGCTGATGGATGCATTACTTGGAGCCTGACATGAATAAGATGTTGAAATCAAGGTCGCAATGGCCCTTGCAAATATGAATGCCCCACTTCATCTGGACCAAGGAAATGGTCAGTTTTTATTTCTGGAGAGCACTTATCTGGTTGGTCTGTTCCATTGTTTCTTTTTCCTCCCACCCATGCCAAGGAAGCAAGAACTAATGGCTTCTCTCTTCTGAATAGGGATGAAAAGACAAGGCTCATTTTTATAGTTTTTGAAGTGACTCCAGTTAGAAAGAGAAAATCTTTGTCCCTCTTTAGTTAAAAATGCCTGAATGTCTATGGTCATCCTGAAAGTCTCCCCTTTCCTCTGGAGTCACCCACCTTCAATGGTGGAGATGGTTCCTTCTGCACAAGGATGGCAGTCATAGCAGCAAATGGGCCTCCCTTCCTGAGCCACCTTCCTAAATCCAGGACGACAGCTTTCCACACATGTAGAAGGAGGAAAGGGCTGAGGAGAGAAAAGGAAATAAAACTCTGGATTGTGAGATGGGTGGCATACATAACATACCCAGAAAATTAACTTATTTTCAGAAAAATGGCAGAGGGTTTATTCTGACATGTAACTTTGACTAATTAGATCTAAAAGATTGAATTGCACACTCCTCTCTGTTTCTCATTCCTTGTAGTGTTTCACACGCATTAAAAATTTAGACATTCATTTTAAACGTAGATATTTAATTGCTCAAGGATATATTGCCTGCATACTTTGCTTTGGCTAGGTAAACCACATTGTTTGAATGACTCCTCATTCTACCTTTCTTTCCATAGACTCAGTGAATGGTTTGTATGAAAATTGAAAATTATTATCCATGGCCAATAAAGGCGTTTTTCACTCTTGAGAGTTTTATCAGCTGATGTGATAACTCAAAGGCATTGAAAGCAATTCTCCACCGATGGAGAATTCAAGTGTATTCCTGTCATAGCCACCTTCAGTGGAATAAAATAAATATCAGTATTACTCGCACCTTGTTCAGCAGTTCCACCTGTGCGATATTCTTCCGGTCAATGGAAAATTTAAAATCCTGGGATTCCCGTTTTTCTAGGCTCCCAGATTTCACTCTCTTGACAGATTTATTTGGGAAAACAATCCAGCTCACAATGTCCAGGTCAGTTGTAAGATCTCCTCTCCCATCCAAATATACCCCTTCTATGGAACTATTGTAAAACTGAGAGCTTTGAAGGAAGGGGTGAAGCTGGAAAGAACATAAAGTAAATAAAGATTAAAAAGGGACATTAGAGGTTTTTGTTTCTTTTTTAAAGACCCCTTTGTCTATTCTGGGAGAGCTCTGAACATTTCTGTCTCTCTGCTCAAAAAAAAGACAGGTTTTATTGTCAGAATCAAACTTGGGTGGAAGAATATTTTTAACCAGGGGAATAATAACAGCTGCTAACTTAATATTTAAATATTTTGATCAGAATAATTTTTGGTGAAAAAACAAAACTGGCTACGTAGCTAACTTTGAGCACACAATAGATACAAACTGAAGGTAAACTGCTCCAAACTCGATTGCAGGAAATACCACTTCAGCAAAAGAGTGGTCAATGCCTGGAATGCATTACCTGACTCTGTGGTTTCATCCCCAAACCCCAAAACTTTAACCTTAGACTGTCTACTGCTGATCTCACCCCATTCCTAGGAGGTCTGTAAGGGGCGTGCATAAGAACACCAGCGTGCCTACCGTCCCTGTCCTAATATTTTCTTTTATTAGTATCCTTTTCATGTATGTACAATTATGGTTACACTTGTATCTGTCATAAAATACATGCTTGACAAAATAATATAAATAATATAAATAAAAATAAAATAATGATGGTAAAGGACAGAAGTTAGGAATGTGGTCATTCATGGTCCCACTGCTGTATTAGAGCAATAGAAATATACAACTCCTCTAAAGACAAACAAGTATTTTTTTTTTAAAAAAATCATTTTTAATTAATCTAAAAACAGATGCCTGAAATTTCATCCAGTCAGATTTTCCTTTAACTTGGGGGTTGTTCTTAGATTTTTCTCTTGTGTTGTATCCTTAGTTGCCCAATTAAAGTATTATTTATTTATTTTATCAAATTTATATGCCGCCCTTCTCCCGTAGGACTCAGGGCGGCTCACAGAATAGAAACAACATAACAATAAAATAGTGCTATTTTATAAATAAAACAAGCCAATTTAAAATCCCCAGACAATTAAAACCTCGCGGCAGATCAGGGAATTTGCTGAAAAAGCCATGTCTTCATGTCAGCGCAGAAAGTGCGGAGCCCGGTGGGTAATCCATTCCAGAGGGTGGGTGCGACCGCAGAGAATGTCCTCATCCTGGGGGCCAACAGCTGACATTGTCTGGCCAACAGCACCCGGAGAAGGGCAGTCCTATGTGAGCGCACTGGGTGGTGGGAGGCCGGTAGGAGGTGGTCTTGCAAGTACCCTGGGCCCATACCATGAAGGGCTTTCTAGGTAAGTACCAGCACCTTGAAGCGGATCCAAAGGGCCGCCGGCAGCCAGTGCAGCTCGTGCAGGAGAGGTGTTACACAGGAGTAATGGGAAGCTCCCGTAACAACCTGCACAGCCGCATTCTGGACCAGCTGGAGCCTCCGGGTGCACCTCAAGGGTGCACTAGGTAGCTTCGCTATTCTTACTTTCCTGTGCTTTCTTCAGGGTCTTCAGTGGTGAAGATCAGTAACGTCACACTGCAAGCATCCTCACTGAAAGATATTGGTTGATATTATTCTTCTTGCTATCATTTGATGGCTTGTTGTTTGTGCCAACTTCATCAGTTTGGGGGAAAAAAAGAAACCAATGCATTTGCTTTGAAAAACATAAAATTAAAACAAGAGAATATTGGCAGGGGGGAGGGCAGAGGTGGTATTCAGCCCAGTTTGTGCGAACTGGTAGTAGCGACCTACCCCGGCACTATGCCCTCCTATTTAGCCACATTTTAAAGCCATGCACATGTGTGGAGGTGGCACATCGTGTGTGAAGCAAGCCCGCGTGTGCTCACATTTTTAGTGCTGGGCAAACTGGTAGGTAAATTGTGCGAATCCCACCCCTGGTGGGGGGAGGATTAGAGCAGAAGGAAACAGAAGGTTGTGATTAGATTGGAATTTAGTTTCTGAGTAATTTCATTTTTCCGAATAAATAACCAAGTCATCCAGTGATAAAACTATTTCCCATATTTTGAGGAAAGATGTCTAATAGAAAAGAAGTACCTGCCAAGCCTTTAGCCTTGGATCTTCTACCTTCATGCCCCTGTTTCTCATTGATCTCTTGAATGTGGCTATGTAAGCTGAATTTAAGGCCTTTCCCACAGACCAAATGGTGTTGTAAATGAGGTAGCCGTCCAGGGTTAGGATCCGATCAATCTCCTCTTTCCTCAAAGCCTCCAATTCTTCTGTTTGTCTACACCGTCTCCAGACTTTCACTGAAGGGGCATCCTTGGTGGATGAACATATAAAGGTTTTCTCCAAAAAGTTATTTAGGAGTTTAAAGAAGGTTTTAAAATCTTCATAGTTTGCCCATTTTCTTTTCTTTATCAAGAAAGAAAAAATGCCACCAATGTATTTCAAGGAATTCGCACTAAACATAAAATCAATACTGAGATCCCACTGAGCTGTGGTGATCCAGACTTTATCTATGACAGGTTTTGGAAGATGGGTAAGTATTTTGTTGAAAACTGCCATTCCTAGTGAGAATGAATTAGTCTCTGAACCATAAACAAAGACATTGACTTTTCTCCATTTGTAATATTCTTTTACTTTGAAAAACATTTTAGCAACATTCAATGTAAAGCTTTGACATATAACCACACAAATGCCATTCTTCAACATCAAAGCAGACATTGTCCTCATGAATCTCTCCCCCTGGTCAGTTTCTGGAGCAACAAGACCAACCAAGGTCCACTTGAAATAGAGGAGAAGCTGGACCATCCCTGGGTATTGGACTCCTTCAGCAGGGAGCATCGTGTAGAAGAAAGGATGCTGAGTTTTATCCCCCAGAATCTTGGAAGCAAAACTATAACTGATCTGGAAGAAATGGCAGATGTTATTTAAATACAACAAGAAAATGCAATTCTGATTGAAAATCACACAATTGAACATTGTTTCCCAAGAAAGACACACCTGAGGGACTTTGTAGGTGCCCAACATGGTGGAAATCTGAATGGAGATGCCAGCCTCGGCCTCTTCCAGAACAGCCACTGTGTTTCTCTGCCTCCCACACCTGTAGTTGGGCAGATTGGCCTCCCCATCGGAAAGCAGGTCCAGCAAAGGATCTGTAGTCATCTCTACCTTGAAGAAATTTTCATAGATACTATAACCCAAAGTGATGTTGGGTAAGAGCTGGTAATTTTGGTTGATGTCCTCAATGGTGAAAAGGAAAGGTACAAATTTCCAATAATACTTGCTTGATGCTCTGCAGATATGAAGATATGAATGAAAATAAATTTAACTTTCATTCCATGATAATGAAATAATCCGAAATAAGCAATTGGCCTTATTTTCAGGGAGGTCTTATTACTTTGGGGCATGTGGAGCAAGACGGGGCTCCTCTTGCAGTTTTACCTGATTTCCAGCTCTCTCTCTCTAACCCCAACTACAGGAAATGGCGGGGACCGGCTGTGCATGCATTTAAATATTTTCAGGTTGAGATTATTTTCAGTGAGGGCTTATTTTCAGGGCAAGTGTTATTTTCGGGAGAGGGCTTATTTTTGGTGAAACATGGTATCAATAAAATATTTTTGGATCATACGATATTAGTTAAAAGTCAGTCTCCTTATTGGTGAAACTAGCACCTCTTCAATTTCACGCGCTTGTCTTCTAGCATTTAATATTTTATATATGTGATGGCTTGCTTCCTCTGTCTTAGTAAAACTGATTGATATACCAGGAGAGATAAAAGGAACTATTATCTCTTTTATGTTCTAGATATTATCAATATATTTGGCATTGGCCCCAAGAGTTTAAACTGATTCAAAATAGCTCCTGCATGGATAATATTCAGAAACTGTTCAAGACCAGGTTATTTTCTCCATATCTTGGACAGAGAGAAGGTTGAGTCTCTTTTAGATGGATTTTAGTTGGTTACCTTTGATGATATTCAGAGTCTGTTAACCATCAGGTCTTGGGCTGAGTCAAAGTTGAAACAATGTTGTTGCTTACTTTTTCTTGTTCTGGGGCCTTTCTTTGATTCTTTTCCTGTTTTCAATTGTTTCTTTTAATTGTAAGCCACCCAGAGACAAATCGGTCTCATTTGTTTATAGAATTCATAGGGAATTCTCTGAATTCTATAAACAAATGACTAACTAAAGCAATCAACCAACCAATAGATTATTATTTCATTTAAAGATTTTGCTTGGTTCCTGGCACATTCTGCTGTGCTTGGATCAGGTGTTCCACAGAATATAGAATAGAATAGAGTTGGAAGGGAACTTGGAGGTCTTCTAGTCCAGCCACCTGCTCAAGCAGGAGAACCTATACCATCTCAGACAAGTGACTGTCCAGTCTCTTCTTAGAAACCTCCAGTGAAGGAGCACCCACAACATCTGGAGGCAACTTCCGTTAATTGTCTGGTTAATTGTCCTCACTGTTGGAAAGTTTCTCCTTAATTCCAGGTTGCTTCTCTCCTTGAATAGTTTCCAACCTTTATTTCTTGGCCTGCCCTCTGGTGCTGCCCTCTTCTTTGTGGTAGCCTCAGGGGTGTGGTGGAAGAGAGATTTTCTTTTGTTTCTCTGTATCCACTCTTTCTTTCTTTCTTTCTTTCTTTCTTTCTTTCTTTCTTTCTTTCTTTCTTTCTTTCTTTCTTTCCTTCCTTCCTTCCTTCCTTCCTTCCTTCCTTTCTTTCTTTCTTTCTCAAACATGTACAAGATAACAGATATAAGTATGAACATGGACATGAACGAAGGAAAGAATACAAATAAATGGGGACAGTAGGATAAGGATGGAAGGCACGGTGGTGCACTTATGCACAACCAGTTATAGACCTCTTAGGAATGGTGTGTGAGGTCCACAATAGACGTTTAAGGTTGAAGCTGTGAGGGTTTGAGGATGTAACATTGGACTTGAGTAGAGCAAGACCCAAAATAGAATCAGAAAGTAAGTTAGCAAAGAGAGCACATCAGTGAGAGAGCATCTTGTCTTTTTGAATAAATTTTTACACAATGATTGAAGTACCTCTAATTCAGTGTCTAGGGATAGACTTACTTTGAAAATTTTGTTGAAGGACTTCTATCAAAGCTTAATGGTTGAAATTTAGCATGCATTGCCTAGACTATGCCACTAATCATGTAATCTCCTGGCTTGTAACGATGCTCTGGATCCACTTCACTCTGCTGCAGAGTCAGGAGGCATTTGGCTTTGTGCATCACACCAGATCCCCATGGCCACAGAATCAGCAGAAAGAGAAGCAGAAGCAACATGTATTATGTCCCTGACCGAGTCTTTCCTGTGTCACCTGCTTTTAAAGAGAGAAAAAGAAGAGGTGGGAGAAACCAAATTAGGGTCTCCTGCTTGAGAAGGGGGGAAGGACAAGAAGATCTCCAAGGTCCCTTCCAAATCTGTTGTTCTGTTATTTCTGTAAGATGCTTTGGATCAAGTCAGAGTCAGCAACGGGACATAAACACAGAATCTGCTTTGATCTAAAACTACCATCAAATTCGCTTTCTGTATATACCCAGCATTTCTGACACAGACTCCACCCAACATTGCTTTGGAAGTCTGATATTGACACCAAAACATTTCCTGACATGTTTGTGTGACATTTTTTTTAAGTTTGCAGAAACCTCTCTAGGGCAATTAAGACAACAAATAAACCACTATGATTTCGATAATTGTATGGAAGACAACTTTCAGATCTCTGAACCCTGAAGCAGGGAGAACTAGTGACTTCAAGCTTTGAAAATGGGCCAGTGAGGAAGATTGGAAAATCTGGCCCAGATCTTTTTAATAAAACGCTTTTAGAAAACCTAGAACAAAGAGAGATTTTTAGCACGGCCACAAAAAGTGACACTTAATTTGTATTTATTTGGACTTTTTACCTAGGAAAATTTTCAGATAGATCTGTAGCCACCTGTAAATCTTATTTAGAGATGACTAACTAGTCCCTTAGGGATGCAGTGTCTCAGTGGCTAAGACACTGATCTTATTGATTGGAAGGTTGGCAGTTCAGCAGTTCGAATCCCTAGTGCTGCGTAACAGGGTGAGCTCCTGTTACTTGTCCCAGCTTCTGCCAACCTAACAGTTTCGAAAGCATGTAAAAAATGCAAGTAGAAAAAGAGGGACCACTTTGGTGGGAAGTAACAGAGTTGGTGTTGAGTTATGCCGGCCACATGACCACAGAGATGTCTTTGGACAGCGCTGGCTTTTTGGCTTAGAAACTGAGATGTGCACTGCCCCTAGAGTCGGGAACGACTAGCACGCATGTGAGGGGGAATCTTTACTGTCCCTAGTCCCTAGTTTTAAGTAGTTTTAACAGACAAATGTATGGAGCAGAAACTGAGGAAGAAAAAGACATAGAAAAAGCACTAAACAATAACTTGCGAACTAGGAGTTTGGAAATAGAAATTGAAAGAAAAGATTATTTCAAGAATGGCTGTAAAACAAAGTTCATGTTCCATAACCAGACCTATTATTTATTTCTATGTCAGAAACACCAAAGTGTTTCTGTGGTTAAAGGATTTGCAAGTAATATCATCATCACCCTGGGGGCACCTATTTGAGGGCTCCTTTCATGTCCCATGAAGTTGCCCGCTGAAGTGATACCCATTAATCTACTCTCAGTCACCTGCTTTTGAACCGCTGGGTCAGCAGGAGCTGGAGCATATGACAGGAGCTCACCCTTGGCTTGTGGCAGCAATGGGTCTTGAACACGGGCCTACCTATCAGCAGCCCAGCATTTTAAGCTCTTGAGTCACCATGTTCCTCTTACCAGACCCATGAAGGAGCAAAAGCAGCAGCTCAAAGGTTCAACCAACATTGGGTAGGAGAAAGAATTCAAAGAGAGACATAGGAAATGATTGGTATCTGTGCAGTTTCTTTAGCCTATTCCAAAGGAAGGGAGCTAAGGCCAGGTCCCTCCTGACTTTCTAGAGACCGGTACCCTTCCCGGAGGATTCAAGTTGATTTTGCTGACTTTCCCTGGCACTCCTACTTGTGAAAAACCCATCTTTAAGGGAACTAAACATATATGTCTGCCTTTGAAATTCTATATGGGTAACCAATGCCTTTAGACTTTAAATTAAGATTCCATCCAAGAAGATATTCATCCTGATTTAGAATGTGTGGAATCAAAATTCAGAATACAAAGGAAATAGTCAAGGTTCATTGCAGTGTTTATTAGACAGAAGGTACTGAAGGATTCGCCTCCTAAATACTAGTAGGAGGGTCACTGATGGAGACAAATGGATGCACACATATTTATACATTTCAGAAAGGAGGGGAAAGTAATGTATACATATATATTCAAAAGAAATAATACAAGAGATCTCAGGTTACTTCCTGTCTTTCTTCTCTTATCTATGGGAAGGATGGTCTTAGAAGAAATGTTTGCATCTTGGGGTTGCTATGGGAATGTTCTGCTAAATCCTACCTGTGAGCTGCAGGACCACATAACTTACCGTATTTTTTGGAGTATAAGAAACACCTTTTTCCCCTCCAAAAAGAAGGTGAAAATCTGGGTGTGTCTCATGCTCCAAATGTAGCCCAGCCCAGCCTCCCAAATGGAGATTTCAGAGGCTGAAAGAAGCCTCTGAAAGAAGCTTCAGAAAAAAAGCTTCTGAAAGGCTTTTATCTAAAATAATATGGCAAGCAACAAAAGAAGAATCAGTAAAGGTTGTAACCAAACTATGCTAACAAATCTGGAGAATGACACAATAACCAACAGATCAGAAGAGGTTAATCTATATACCAATACCGAAGAAAGGAGACTGAACAGAGTAAAGATAGTCCTTCAGAATAAAAACCCCTGAAAGATGCTTCAGAATAAAGCCTCCAAACAGAGCTTCAGAAAAAAAAGTCTTTTTTTTCTGAAACTCTTTTTCAGAGGCTTTCACAGGCAGGAAAAAAAAAGTTTCAGAAATTTCAGAGGCTGAAAAAAAAGCAAGGCATAGAGCTCACAACCAATTAACCTGTTGCTATTCACCACTGGGAACAGCTGATTGGGGGTATTTTGGGAGGCTGATCCACCCACCAATCAGTTTTTTTCTTATTTTCCTCCCCAAAAACTAAGCTGCAAATTATACTCCGGTGCATCTTTTACTCCCAAAAATATTGTATGTCTCAATTTCTCTGTCCCAAGGGTGCTTTTCCAAAAGGCAACTGGACTTCCTTGGTTTTTTCCTTGAAAATGTTTTGCTTCTCATGAAAGAGGCTTCCTCAATTCAAAATTGAATTTTCAATATAAAGTGAAAAAAATAAAGATGAATTGCAACAATTGTCCCATTAAGAGAATATCTCAACCTAAAAGCAAGTTTACTAATAGTTTTCCTTGTAATCGTGGTGAATATCTGTAGCTCAGGTGTAGGATGAGAGTGAAGGTTCATTCTCCGAGCTTCTGTGCTGGTTTCCAAATGTTTTGTTACCAAGCTAGGTAATATATTCAGTGGAGTTTAGGGGATGCCAGAGTTCTTCTGTTCTTAAGGGCTTCAGGTGTGGGTGTGTCGAGTGAGGGTCTTATGATCGGTCAGCTGTGAGACATCCGTGAGTCTTGTGATGGCACTTGTGATGGGGAGGTGACATCAGATCAGGGTTATTGGGAGGTGAACCGCTGGCGGGGGGGTTGTGTGGGTTGGATGAGGGTAGTAATGGACAAAACTGACTACATCAGCAAAATTGGAAACCATCTCAACTGCATCAACACCTACCAAATAACCCACAATGATCCAGCAAAAATCCTAAGAAAAATGGAAAAAGAAAAACAATTTACACACCACTGGAGAGAAAGCTCATGCAACCACAAGACTTCTCCACACCCAGGTTCTATTGTCACCCCAAAGTACATAAGAATGGTATCCTCTTATGCCCAATTGTGTGGAACACTAACATACAAAAAAGCAAAAACCCTGTGTCAACCCTGGAGCCATCTTGGAACACCTTCAGGTTGCCACAGAGAGGCTGGATAGAGCTGTGGGAAAGGGAGGGGGGAGTAGAGATAGCTGGGGGGGAGGAACTTGTAGCCAAAATAACATTCTTTTTTCTGGGAACCAAGGACATTCTCACCAGCACCTGGAGGGATGTGGACGAGAGCCATCCAGATTTTGAAGGGTGACCTGATTGGGGCATGTGATGGTTGTGTGCAATGGGAGGAAGAACTTTTCATTTTGAATTGGGTGGGGGAAACCCAGGGAGATGCAGAGTCGGGTTTTCACCAGCTGTGCCAATGTGACATGCCTAATAATTCTTTATTTTGAGGAAGCCTCTGGACTTGGAGTTTTGATTTCATTGGGGCTGTTACAACCCTCCAGAGGAAACTCAGGCACAGAGGTGGGTTTCAGCAGTTTCTGACCAGTTCTGGAGAACCGGTAGCAGAAATTTTGAGTAGTTCGGAGAACCGGTAAATACCACCTCTGACTGCCCCCCCCCATCTATTCTCTGCCTCCCAAGTCCCAGCTGATCGGGAGGAAATGGGTATTTTGCAGTATCCTTCCCCTGCCATTCCCACCAAGCCATGCCACGCCCACCAAGCCATGCCACGCACACCAAGCCATGCCACACCCACCAAACCACACCCACAGAACCGGTAGTAAAAAAATTTGAAACCCACTACTGCTCAGGCACCTGGTCAACAACTCAATCCAATCAATAACGATTCTCCAATGTATCAAAAACACCAAAAACATCCAAGAAGAAATTATGGTCTCCTTCAATGTCACTGCTCTCTTCACCACAATTGCCATCAAACCATATACCACCTACTCAGTAAACACCATACCCACAAATATGATGCCACTACAGAACACTCTATGTCCACAGAAACCTTCATGAAACTCCTGCATCTCTGCCTCGATTCATACTTCAAGTTCAATGGGAAAAACTAGAAGCCAATGCCAGGTATCCTGATGGGATCACTTATATCAGGCCTAATAGCAGAAGCAGTCATGCAACGACTAAAATCCATGGCTCTATCCACCATCATCCAATCAGAATTCTGGACACTCTACATCGATGACACCTTTGATGACACCATTATCAAATGCTCCTAAACTGAAGAAACACACCAACTACTCAATAACATATACCCTGGGATCAAATTCACATGCAAAGAGGAAACAAACAACAGACTCCTATTCCTCGTCATTGACATAAGGACACTAGACAACAGAGAACTAGAAACCTGTGTCTACCACAAATCCATGCACATGGACCAGATCCTCAGCTTCGCAAGCAACCCCACCCCACCGCACACAAAAGAAGCTGTATCCAGATCCTGACCCTTCAAAAGGGCCAAGACACACTGCAGCACCACAACATTAAGAAAGGTGGAAGAGAAATGGTTGCTCAATGTCTTTCTCTATAATGGCTATCCAAAAACCTTCCTAATCCGACACAACATACAAACTACGTGGGACAAACATCACATCAATTAAAAACCAGGATCCACGAACACCGGCTGACAGTCAAACACCATGATGTTCCACTTCTACAGAGGAATTATTGAGTCTGTCATCTGCACCTCTATAACTGTCTAGTTTGGCTCTGCAACCCAACAAGACAGACAAAGACTTCAGAGGATAAATAGAACTGCAGAAAAAGCAATGGCTACCAACCTGCCTTCCATTGAGGACCTGGTTACTGCACGAGTCAAAAAGAGGACTGTGGAAATATTTACAGACCTCTCGCATCCTGGACATAAACTGTTTCAACTCCTACCCTCAAAACGACGCTATAGAGTACTGCACAACCAGAACAACTAGACAAAACAACAGTTTTTTTCCAAACGCCATCACTCTGCTAAACAAATAATTCCCTCAACACTGTCAAACTATTTACTATGTCTGCACTATTATTAATTTTCCCATAGTTCCCACCACCCACCTCCTTCCACTAATGAAGGTATGACTGTAACTTTCTTGCTTCTATCCTTACGATTTATATTGATATTGTTTCCTGATTGCTAATTTGTACCCTATGACTATCACTAAGTGTTGTACTTTATGATTCTTGATGAACGTATCTTTTCCTTTATGTACACTGAGAGCATATGCTCCATCACAAATTCCTTGTGTGTCCAATCACACTTGGCCAATAAAAAATTCTATTCTATTCCATTCCATTCCATTCCATTCCATTCCATTCCATTCCATTCCATTCCATTCCATTCCATTCCATTCCATTCCATTCCATTCTATTCTATTCTATTCTATTCTATTCTGTTCTATTCTCCCAAATCCTTAACCTCTACCCACACTGACACCAAACAGCACCCATTTGATTGGAGCAACACAAAAATCACCAGCCACGCTACCACCCAGCACGCTCGTGAGTTCATTGAAGCCTGGAATTCCACTAGCAATTCCATCAATAGACACACTGATGGATGAGCAGTTTACAAACCTCTCGGAATCCACATCAAGCACATAGTCAACCAGAGACACTCTGACCCTCAACCAACCCACGCAAGCCCCATGCAGTTCATAACCTCCCCATCAGAAGACTCACAGATAACCAGACCATTACAAGACCTTCACTTTATACACCCACAGCTGAAGCCCTTATAAACACTGACATACCTTGAACTCTGATAGAGATGTTACCTAGCCAGGTAACGAAAGGTTCAGAAACCAACCCACAAGCTCAGAGAATGAATCTTCCCCTTCATATAACAATGTAGTAGACCAGGTGTCTTGCTCCCGTTGGAGTCTGAATCTGCGGGGGAAGATGAACTGGAACAAGAGTTGACAGCGATTGAGAGGGCAGCTCCGTTGGCCTTGGAGGAAACTGGGATACTCAGTCCAGGCAATCCAGATAATCCAGAGTATCCTCCTAATTTGACCGGGAAGTATCTCTTCATTCTTTTGCTGCTGTTGCTGATGCCAACCCTGAAGTAAACCTGGCTGAAGCCAACTTGGAGGTTTCAGAGTTGCCACACCAATGTTGGTGGTGGTGGGGAATAGTTAGATGGAGATTTATAGCCCAAAGAATAAAGTTTTCCTGTCGGAACCAAGGGCATTCTCACAGGTGGCTGGCCAAAGGAGGAGCAAGTAACCAGGCTACCAGTCAGTACCTGAATTGGACAGCATGACCAGTGATTTTGGGGGAAAGAAGGAAACTTTTACTTTTAACCAGGTGAAAGCCACGGGAAAATTCAGAGCCAGCTTTCACCAGTTGTGCCAATATGAAGTATCCAATAAACTGTTCTTTGAGGAACCTGCCTTCCTCGGAGTTCTGTTTTCTATGGGTGCATTACTTGGAACGCTGACAGATGAGATATTGACTCCAATATTGCCAGGAATTTCATTTGCTGATAATTTAAATTAAAATAATTGAACTTTTAGAGAACCCCAACCTCCCAAAATATTTATTTTATTATTTATTATTTTATTATTCATATTTCTATGCCACCCACTCTCTGAGGACTCTGGGCTGATTACACCAAAGACAGTATACTAAATAGCATATTGCCCCCAACAATCTGGGTCCTCATTTTATCCACCTTGGAAGGATGGAAGGCTGAGTCAACCTTGAGCCGGTGAGATTTGATCCACTGATCTGCTGAACTAGCAGTCAGCTGAATTAGCTGCAGTACTGCACTCTAACCACTGCGCCACCTTGGCTCTCTGATATTTCTGGCATATCAGCAAGATTCCCATTGCACAAGCATCATGTTTCAAATATTTGTGGTGTGGCATTTCAGGTAGGCTGAAGACAGATAGGATGCAGTGGCTGTTGAAAGAACTAAGCAGCCATATTGCAATTCTCCTGGACAAGGATATGGGACACTATTTTCCAACTGCCCTTTAATTATTTCAAGCAAAATCATTTTCCCAAATCATATCTGGAGGACAACTTGGTGTTGTGGCCAACCAGAGGCAAAGCAGATTCAGCAAAGCAGATTCAGACAGTGAGGAGGTTGGGGAGGAATGTGGTCCAGTCCTGGAGTCTGGGGAAGGCTTGGAAAGGGCTCTGAGTCGGAGGCAGAGAGGGGGCCAAGGCCATCTGGTAGTTCTTTGCTGCCTCCAGAGTCTCCGGAGTCTGACATCAGTGAGGCAGAAGAACAGCATGAGCCTGTTCCCAGTGTGAATGTGCAGAGCTGCCAGGAGACAGGAACAATTAAGGAAACAGGATCGACTTGGGAGTAAGGCTTGGAGAAGATTGGACTCTCCCATAACACAGAAAGGAGAAGTGAATGGGACGTGAGCTTTTGCAGGAAGCAACTCGTTCATCTGGCCGATTCAAGTTTTGAAACTTCTATTTGTGACTCTGTGCCAGGTTTGGCCTTGCCCTGCGTCTGGAAATTAGATCTTTGGCAGCGTTCTATACGAGATAGGTGGGTGTTGATAACCTTCCTCTGAAAGACTGTTTATCAAGGCTTGCGGACTGTAAATGAAAGTAATTTACAGCCATATGAATTAAAGAGGTTTGCTGGGACTTTGTTTGTGCTGTTTACTTTCTAAGGAAGCCTAGGTCAGAACACTTGGATCATTTTCTATGATTGGCCCATTGGAATATATTGAGAGCACAAATTCCTCTATCTCACATTTATACATTTCTTCTGGTTGTAAGATGCTCTTTTGTATTCAAGTCTGGCCTCAGAAGGATAATGTAGCACTTGGGGATGAAGATGCAACCCAACAGACCAGCACTGGAGGCCAAGATGGAGAAGACCTGCACAGCCACCATGTATTTTCCTTTGGTGCTCAAGTAAGTGGGCACAAAAGACACCCAGACACTGCAGAAGACCAGCATGCTGAAGGTGATCAGCTTGGCTTCGTTGAAGGCCCCAGGGAGATTCCTGGCCAGAAAAGCCACCGTGAAGCAGATGATAGCCAGGAAACCCATGTAGCCAAGGGCAAGGTAGAACATGGCAATGGAGCCTTGATTACATTGGAGGATGATCTCTGCAGGTTGTGAGTACATGTCTGACTCAGGGAATGGGGGAGAAGTGGCCAACCAGATGGTGCAGAGGACAACTTGGACACCAGAACACAAAAGGATGATAGAATTGGCCAAGGTCTTTCCTAACCATCTCTGTAAATTATTCCCTGGTTTTGTGGCAAAGAATGCTAGTACCACAGTGACTGTTTTCGCCAAGACGGTAGAAATGGCAACTGTGAAGATATTGCTGAAAGCTGTTTGTTGGAGAAGGCACATGGCTCTCCTTGGCTGGCCAATGAATAGAATAGAGGTCAAGAAGGAAAGCTGGAGGGAGATGAGGAGGATGTAGGAAAGGTCCTGATTGTTGGCTTTGACTATGGGAGTTTGTCGGAATTTAATGAAGATTCTCAAGACAAAACCTGTTACTAAAAAAAGGAACATGGCAAGTGAAGCCAGGATGATCCCCAAATTTTCTTGATAGGATAGGAACGTTTCAGTCTTAGGTATACAGTCATCTCGGTTGATATTTGGATACTGATCTGCTGGACATTTGGTGCATTTTTCAGCATCTGAAAAGAGCAAGATCAATATCTCTCATAAACTAGGTTCTTCCATCATCTGTATAGTTGGAGTGAAACTGGTGATGGGGTGCATGAATATGTTCAGAAATTTGAGTAGTATTAAGCAAAAAGACAATTTCAAAAAGCAACTGAGATTGTCTGCCACACATTCCCAGGACGAAATCTGGCTGCCTTTAATGGAATAGCAGTGAGATTCCATGAAGCATGTGTTAGACATGCAATCCAAAGCACCCCACAGTCCTCTCATCAATGACCCATGTAGAGACTGGGTCTGCTGGTATTGGATTAGGTGAATCACAGGAAGTAATTGTCAAGTCTATAATTTATTGGGGTGTGGGATTATTTGTATCTTTGGGCATTCTGACATGCATTCAGCTTGACAAAGTTGGGAGCTGAAAGGGGGGGTGGAGTCTTCATTCAAAACAGCATTCCTAACTTGTGAGTAACCACATTCTAACGTCCGGCTGACCGGAGAAGGAGGAGGAGAGATGTAGCCAACCAACCTGTTCCCACCTTGTTTGGACAATGTGACAGTGGTTTTGGAAACTTGAGAAACTGAAACTTATATTGGGGTGAAAAGCCCAGGAACTTTAGTACTGGCTTTTCACCAGTAGTGTCAAGACGATGTATCTAAATAAATTTGTTCTTTGAGGAGAAGTAATGCCTTGGAGTTTGATTGCTGATGGATGCATTACTTGGAGCCTGACATGAATAAGATGTTCAAATCAAGGTCGCAATGGCCCCTGCAAATATGAATGCCCCCCTTCATCTGGACCAAGGAAATGGTCAGTTTTTATTTCTGGAGAGCACTTATCTGGTTGGTCTGTTCCATTGTTTCTCTTTCCTCCCACCCATGTCAAGGAAGCAAAAACTAATGGCTTCTCTCTTCTGAATAGGGATGAAAAGACAAGGCTCATTTTTATAGTTTTGGAAGTGACTCCAGTTAGAAGGAGAAAATCTTTGTCTCTCTTTAGTTAAAAATGCATGAATGTCTATTATTATTATTATTATTATTATTATTATTATTATTATTATTTATTAAATGTATATCCCACCCTTCTCCTCGAAGGGACTCAGGGCGATGAACAGACGAGAATTAAAATAACATACAATATAAAAGTTAAAATAATTAAAAATAAATTAAATTCAATTAAAAAACTAACCCCTAAAACCTATTGAGGCCAGGCCGGCTTGTTGAACTAAAAACGTCTTCAGGGCCTTACGGAAAGTGCAGAGATCCGGAATCAGCCGTATTCCGGGAGGTAGCTCATTCCAGAGGGCGGGTGCTCCCACAGAAAGGCTCTCCCCCTGGGGGCCGTCAGCCGACATTGCTTGACCGACGGCACCCTAAGGAGGACCTCTCTGTGAGAGCGTATTGGCCGGTGGGAGGTTATCGGTAGCAGCAGGCAGCCTCATAAATACCCTGGCCCTAAGCCATGGAGTGCTTTAAAGGTGAGAACCAACACCTTGAAGCGCACCCGGAAGACCACCAAAAGCCAGTGCAGCTCGCGCAGGAGAGGTGTTATATGAGAGCGCCATGTCGCTCCCGTGATCACACATGCGGCCGCATTCTGGACCAGTTGGAGCCTCCGGGTGCTCCTCAAGGGGAGCCCCATGTTGAGAGCGTTACCGTAGTCCAGGCGAGAAGTGATGAGAGCATGAGTGACTGTGCATAAGGAATCCTGACTCAGAAAGGGGCGCAACTGGCGTATGAGGCGAACCTGATAAAAATCCCCCCTGGCCACTGCCGTCATATGCTCTTCTAAAGACAGCCATGTGTCCAGGAGGATGCCCAAGTTGTGAGCCCCCTCTGTGGGGGTCAACGACTCGCCCCCAATAGCCAGCGATGGCACCAGCTGGCTATATCGGGATGCCGGCATCCACAGCCACTCGGTCTTGGAACGGTCATCCTAAGGTCTATGGTCATCCTGAAAGTCCTCCCCTTTCCTCTGGAGTCACCCACCTTCAATGGTGGAGATGGTTCCTTCTGCACAAGGACGGCAGTCATAGCAGCAGATGGGCCTCCCTTCCTGAGCCACTTTCATGAATCCAGGACGACAGCTTTCCACACATGTAGAAGGAGGAAAGGGCTGAGGAGAGAAAAGGAAATAAAACTCTGGATAGTGACATGGGTGGCAAATATAACATACCCAGAAAATTAACTTATTTTCAGAAAAATGGCCAATGGTTTATTCCGAGACGTAGCTTTGACTAATTAGATCTAAAAGATTGAATTGTACACTCCTCCTCTGTTTCTCATTCCTTTTAGTGTTTCACACACATTACAAATTTAGGCTTTCATTTTAAACGTAGATATTTAATTGCTCAAGGATCTATTGCCTGCATACTTTGCTTTGGCTAGGTAAACCACGTTGTTTGAATGACTCCTCATTCTACCTTTCTTTCCATAGACTCAGTGAATGGTTTGTATGAAAATTGAAAATTATTTTTCATGTCCAATAAAGGCATTTTCACTCTTGAGAGTCTTATCAGCTGATGTGATAACTCAAAGGCATTGAAAGCAATTCTCCACCGATGGAGAATTGAAGGGTATTCCTGTCATAGCCACCTTCAGTGGAATAAAATAAATATCAGTATTACTTGCACCTTGTTCAGCAGTTCCACCTGTGCGATATTCTTCCGGTCAATGGAAAATTTAAAATCCTGGGAGTCCCGTTTTTCTAGGCTCCCAGATTTCACTCTCTTGACAGATTTATTTGGGAAAACAATCCAGCTCACAATGTCCAGGTCAGGTGTAAGATCTCCTTTCTCATCCAAATATACCCCTTCTATGGAATTATTGTGAAACTGAGAGCTTTGAAGGAAGGGGTGAAGCTGGAAAGAACATAAAGTAAATAAAAATTTAAAAGGGCCATCAGAGGTTTGTGGGTTGTTGTTTTTTTTAAAGACCCCTTTGTGTATGCTGGGAGAGTTCTGAACATTTCTGTCCCTCTGCTCAAAAAAACAGGTTTTATTGTCACAGTCAAACTTGGGTGGAAGAATATTAATAAGCAGGGGAATAATAACAGCTGCTAACTTAATATTTATATATCTTGATCAGAATAATTTTTGGCGAAAAAAACAAAACTGGCTACGTAGCTAACTTTGAGCACACAATAGATACGAACTGTAGGTAAATCGCTCCAAACTCAGTTGCAGGAAATACGACTTCAGCAACAGAGTGGTCAATGCATAGACTGTCTAATGTTGACCTCACCCAGTGGTGAAATCTAAAATTAGTTAAAACTGGTTTTGTGGGTATGGCTTGGTGGTGGTGTGGGTAATGTGACTGGGTGGGCCTGGCCATTTTTTTTTACTTTTAAAACCATTTTTTCTACAACCTCTTCAGCGAAGTGGTTGTAAAAAAATACTTTCAAAAGGCTCTGACGATCCCAGCTGAGTTGCCTGATCGGCAGAGGCTTTTTTTCTTTTCAAAGCCTTTGACGATCCCAGCTGAGCCGCGCGATTATCAGAGGCTTTTTTTTTAACTTTTAAAAGCATTTTTTTTGGCAGAGGAGGTTGTAGAAAAAATGCTTTTAAAAGTAAAAAAAAAAGCCTCTGATGATTGTGCGGCTCAGCTGGGCATGTGGCGGGGGGGAGTATGTTCTCCAAATCATCCGCCTCCATCACTACCGGATCAGATGATCCGGTCCAAACTGGGAGCATTTCTCCCCTGATCTCACCCCATTCCTAGGAGGTCTGTAAGGGGCATGCATAAGAGCACCAGCGTGCCTACCATCTCTGTCCTAATATTTTCTTTTATTCATATCCTTTTCATGTATTTATAATTATGGTTACACTTGTATCTGTCATAAAATACATGCTTCACAAAATAAAATATATAAAATAAAATAAATAAACATAAAATAATGATGATAAAGGACAGAAGTTAGGAATGTGGTCATTCATGGTCCCACTGCTGTATTAGAGCAATAGAAATATACAACTCCTCTAAAGACAAACAAGTATTTTTTTTTTTAAAAAAAATCATTTTTAATTAATGTAAAACCAGAGGCCTGAAATTTCATCCAGTCAGAGTTTCCTTTAACTTGGGGGTGGTTGTTAAATTTTTCTCTTGTGTTGTATCCTTAGTTGCCCAAGTAAAGTATTATTTATTTATTTTATCAAAATTATATGCCGCCTTTCTCCCATAGGACTCGGGGCGGCTCACAGAATAGAAACAACATAACAATAAAATAGTGCTAAAACAAGCCAAAATCCCCAGACAATTAAAACCTCGCGGCAGATCAGGGAATTTGCTGAAAAAGCCATGTCTTCAGGTCAGCGCAGAAAGTGCGGAGGTCGGGGAATGTTCGGAGCCCGGTGGGTAATCCATTCCAGAGGGTGGGTGTGACCGCAGAGAACGCCCTCATCCTGGGGGCCGCCAGCCGACATTGTCTGGCTGACAGAAACCGGAGAAGGGCAGTCCTATGTGAGCGCACTGGGTGGTGGGAGGCCGGTACGAGGTGGTCTTGCAAGTACCCTGGGCCCATGCCATGAAGGGCTTTATAGATAAGTACCAGCACCTGGACGTGGATCCGAAGGGCCACTGGCAGCCAGTGCAGCTCACGCAGGAGAGGTGTTACATGGGAGTAACGGGAAGCTCCCGTAACAACCCGCGCGGCCACATTTTGGACCAGCTGGAGCTATGCTATTCTTACTTTCCTGTGCTTTCTTCAGGGTCTTCGGTGGTGAAGATCAGTGACGTCACACTGCAAGCATCCTCACTGAAAGATACTGGTTGATATTATTCCTCTTGCTACCATTTGATGGCTTGTTGTTTGTGCCAACTTCATCAGTTTGGGAAAAAAAAGAAACCAATGCATTCGCTTTGAAAAAACGTAAAATTAAAACAAGAGAATATTGGCAGGGGGGAGGGCAGAGGTGGTATTCAGCCAGTTCGGACCAGTTTGGGCGAACTGGTGGTAGCGACCTGCCCCGGTTCTATGCCCTCCTATTTAGCCGCATTTTAAAGCCATGAGCATGTGTGGAGGTTGCATATCGTGAGTGAAGCAAGCCCGCGTGTGCTCACATTTTTGGTGCTGGGCAAACTGGTAGGTAAATTGTGCGAATCCCACCCCTGGTGGGGGGAGGATAAGAGCAGAAGGAAACAGAAGGTTGTGAGTAGATTGGAATTGAGTTTCTGAGTAATTTCATTTTTCAGAATAAATAACCAAGTCATCCAGTGATAAAACTATTTCCCATATTTTGAGGAAAGATGTCTAATGGAAAAGAAGTACCTGCCAAGCCTTTAGCCTTGGATCTTCTACCTTCATGCCCCTGTTTCTCATTGATCTCTTGAATGCGGCTATGTAAACTGAATTTAAGGCCTTTCCCACAGACCAAATGGTGTTGTAAATGAGGTAGCTGTCCAGGGTTAGGATCCGATCAATCTCCTCTTTCCTCAAAGCCTTCAATTCTTCTGTTTGTCTACACCGTCTCCAGACTTTCACTGAAGGGGCATCCTTGGTGGATGAACATATAAAGGTTTTTTCCAAAAAGTTAATTAGGAGTTTAAACAAGGTTTTAAAATCTTCATAGTTTGCCCATTTTCTTTTCTTTATCAAGAAAGAAAAAATGCCACCAATGTATTTCAAGGAATTCCCACTAAACATAAAATCAAGACTGAGATCCCACTGAGCTGTGGTGATCCAGACTTTATCTATGACACGTTCTGGAAGATGCGCAAGTAGTGTGTTGATAACTACCATTCCTACTGAGAATGAATTAGTCTCTGAACCATAAACAAAGACATTGACTTTTCTCCATTTGTAATATTCTTTTAATTTGAAAACCATATTAGCAACATTCAGTGTAAAGCTTTCATATATATACACACAAATGCCATTCTTCAACATCAAAGCAGACATTGTCCTCATGAATCTCTCCCCCTGGTCAGTTTCTGGAGCAACAAGACCAACCAAGGTCCACTTGAAATAGAGGAGAAGCTGGACCATCCCTGGGTACTGGACTCCTTCAGCAGGGAGCATCGTGTAGAAGAAAGGATGCTGAGTTTTATCCCCCAGAATCTTGGAAGCAAAACTATAACTGATCTGGAAGAAATGGAAGATGTTATTTAAATATAACAAGAAAATGCAATTCTTCTCATTACCATAATCAAACACTGCTTATAATTTACAGCAGATGAATTCTGATTGAAAATCACACAATTGAACATTGTTTCCCAAGAAAGACACACCTGAGGGACTTTGTAGGTGCCCAACATGCTGGAAATCTGAATGGAGATGCCAGCCTCAGCCTCTTCCAGAACAGCCACTGTGTTTCTATGCCTTCCACATCTGTAGTTGGGCAGATTGGCCTCCCCATCGGAAAGCAGGTCCAGCAAAGGATCTGTAGTCATCTCTACCTTGAAGAAATTTTCATAGATACTATAACCCAAAGTTATGTTGGGTAAGAGCTGATCATTCCGGTTGATGTCCTCAATGGTGAAAAGGAAAGGTACAATTTTCCAATAATACTTGGTTGATGCTCTGCAGATATGAAGATATGAATGAAAATAACATTTAACTTTCATTCCATGAGAATAGTTTTAGTACACTCAATCACAATTTTACCCCCAGTTTGGAACTTTCCAAAATATTAACAAAAACATTAATAGAAAAAGAATAATTCTGTGTTTCCCTGAAAATAAGACCCTGTCTTATATGTTTTTGAACCCCGAAATAAGCACTTGGCTTTATTTTCAGGGAGGTCTTATTACTTTGGGGGATGTGGAGCAAGACAGGGCTCCTCTTGCCATTGTACCTGATTTCCAGCTCTGTCTCCCTAATCCTAACTAGAGGAAATGGCGGGGACTGGCTGCGCATGTGGTTAAATATTTTCAGGGAGGGCTTATTTTCGGGGAGGGCTTATTTTCAGGAGAGGGCTTATTTTTGGGGAAACACAGTATCAATACAATATTTTTCAATCATACAATATTAGTTAAAAGTCACTTTCCGAATTGGTGAAACTTATGAAGATATAAATTAGAAGAAGAGGTAGTGAAAGAAAATATGATAACCTGGGCAAAAAATTTCGGTTATAGTATTCAATTAGACAAATGGAAAAAACTATGGAAAATAAATTATAAATTGACAATGTCTGTACCCTATTAAGAAAATCTCTATAAAATGTTTTATAGGTGGCATTTGCCACCAGCCAGATTGGCAAGAATGTTCCCCGGCACGCCATCAACATGTTGGAAATGCAACCACCACAAAGGCACCTATTACCATATGTGGTGGACCTGCCCAATAGCGAAACAATATTGGCAAAGGATCAAAATACAAATAGAGGAAATAACACACCAAAAGATAGAACTAAGACCAGAAAGCTTCCTACTAGGCATAGTGAATGGACACTACGAAAAAAAAACAACATATTTAATTATACATATGATAACAGCAGCATGAATACTATACGCGCAACACTGGAAGAGTAGTAATATACCAACACCAGATAAAGTAATCAATAAAATTATGGAATGTGCGGAATTAGATAGACTCACAAAGGAATTACAAAATAGGGAAGGACATGACTTTAACTTAGTATGGGAAAAGTGGTATAGTTGGTTGAAAGATAGGAAAGAGATGAAGCAATAGGAAGTAAACAAAATGACCAAATATAGTATGATGGAAACAAAGAACAGACATAGGTCAACAAAGATCAATAGTAGATAGACAAAAGGGAATGACCAAATAAGGAAGAGTTAAAATACAAAGATAAAAGTAAATTACAGTTGTGACAAACTGGACATGTATTGAAATGGATGTTTATATGTTTTTATGTTTTGTACGTTTCATTGTTCTGTTTAGTTTGTACTTATAAATAAAAATTGAAGAAAAAAAAAGTCACTCTCCTAATTGGTGAAACTTGAACCTCTTCAATTTCATGCACTTGTCTTCTAGCATTTAATATTTTATACATGTGAGGTCTTGCTTCCTCTGTCTTAGTAAAACTGATTGATATACCCAGAGAGATAAAAGGACCTATTATCTCTTTTATGGTCTAGATATTATCAATATATTTGGCATTGGACCCAAGAGTTTAAACTGATTCAAAATAGCTCCTGCATGGATAATATTCAGAAACTGTTCAAGACCAGGTTATTTTCTCCATATCTTGGACAGAGAGAAGGTTGAGTCTCTTTTAGATGGATGTTAGTTGGTTAACTTTTGATGCTATTCAGAGTCTGTTAACCATCAGGTCTTGGGCCGAGTCAAAGTTGAAACAATGTTGTTGCTTACTTTTTCTTGTTCTGGGGCCTTTCTTTGATTCTTTTCCTGTTTTCAATTGTTTCTTTTAATTGTAAGCCACCCAGAGACAAAACGGGTCTCATTTGTTTATAGAATTCATAGTGAATTCTATGAATTCTATAAACAAATGACTAACTAAAACAATCAGCCAACCAATAGATTATTATTTCATTTAAAGATTTTGCTTGGTTCCTGGCCTGAATTTGTGAACAAGAATGAGAAATATTTTCCCTGTCTATCAATTCCTATATGTCTATGGAGTTTCTCAGTCAACCAGGTCATGGTTGAAAAAAAGCACCGTTGAGATATCAATTCCTGTGTTCTTAACTGGGAGGCTTTCATCCCAGCAGTAAATTTTAGTGTGGAGAAAAAATGATGGAGTCATCTCTGATGCAGACAGAAAAAAACAACATTCTGCTGTGCTTGGATCAGGTGTCCCACAGAATATAGAATAGAATAGTTGGAAGGGAACTTGGAGGTCTTCTAGTCCAGCCACCTGCTCAAGCAGGAGAACCTATACCATCTCAGACAAGTGACTGTCCAGTCTCTTCTTAGAAACCTCCAGTGGTGGAGCACCCACAACGTCTGGAGGAAACTTCTCTTCCACTGGTTAATTGTCCTCACTGTTGGAAAGTTTCTCCTTAATTCCAGGTTCCTTCTCTCCTTGAATAGTTTCCAACCCTTATTTCTTGTCCTGCCCTCTGGTGCTGCCCTCTTCTTTGTGGCAGCCTCAGGGGTGAGGTGGAAGAGAGATTTTCTTTTGTTTCTCCGTATCCACTCTTTCTTTCTTTCTTTCTTTCTTTCTTTCTTTCTTTCTTTCTTTCTTTCTTTCTTTCTTTCTTCCTTCCTTCCTGCCTTCCTTCCTTCCATCCTTTCTTTCTTTCTTTCTTTCTTTCTTCCTTTCTTCTTTCTTTCTTCCTTCCTTCCTTCCTTCCTTCCTTCCTTCCTTCCTTTCTTTCTTTCCTTTCTTTCTTTCTTTCTTTCTTTCTTTCTCAAACATGTACAAGATAGGAGATATAAGTATGAACATGGACATGAACGAAGGAAAGAATACAAATAAATGGGGACAGTAGGATAAGGATGGAAGGCACGCTGGTACACTTATGCACACCCTCTTACAGATCTCTTAGGAATGGTGTGAGAGAGCATCTTGTGTTTTTTGAATAAATGTTTACTCATTTATTGAAGGGCCTCTAATGCAGTGTGCAGGGATTGACTTACTGTGAAAATTTTGTTGAAGGACTTCTAGCAAAGTTTAATGGTTGAAATTTAGCCTGCATTGCCGAGACTATGCCACTAATCATATAATCTCCTGGCTTGTAATGATGCTCTGGATCCACTTTACTCTGCTGCAGAGTCAGGAGGCATTTGGCTTTGTGCATCACACCAGATCCCCATGGCCACAGAAGCAGCAGAAAGAGAAGCAGAAGCAACATGTATTATGTCCCTGACCGAGTCTTTCCTGTGTCACCTGCTTTTAAAGAGAGAAAAAGAAGAGGTGGAAGAAACCAAATTAGGGTCTCCTGCTTGAGAAGGGGGGGTAGGACTAGAAGATCTCCAAGGTCCCTTCCAAATCTTTTGTTCTGTTATTTCTGTAAGATGCCTTGGATCAAGTCAGAGTCAGCAACGGGACATAAACACAGAATCTGCTTTGATCTAAAACTACCATCAAATTCGCTTTCTGTATATACCCAGCATTTCTGACACAGACTCCACCCAACATGGCTTTGGAAGTCTGATATTGACACCAAAATATTTCCTGACATGTTTGTGTGACATTTTTTTAAAGTTTGCAGAAACCTCTCTACGGCAATTAAGACAACAAATAAACCACTATGATTTGGATAATTGTATGGAAGAGAACTTTCAGATCTCTGAACCCTGAAGGAGGGAGAACTAGTGACTTCAAGCTTTGAAAATGGGCCAGTGAAGAAGATTGGAGAATCTGGCCCAGATCTTTTTAATAAAACACTTTTAGGAAACCTAGAATAAAGAGAGATTTTTAGCATGGCCACAAAAAGTGACACTTAATATGTATTTATTTGGACTTTTTACCTAGGAAAATTTAGAGATAGATCTGTAGCCACCTGGGAATTTTATTTAGAGATGACTAACTAGTCCCTTAGGGATGCAGTGGCTCAGTGGCTAAGACACTGAGCTTATCGATTGGAAGGTTGGCAGTTCAGCAGTTCGAATCCCTAGTGCTGCATAACAGGGTGAGCTCCCGTTACTTGTCCCAGCTTCTGCCAACCTAACAGTTCGAAAGCATGTAAAAAATGCAAGTAGAAAAAAAGGGACCACTTCGGTGGGAAGTAACAGCGTTCTGTGCACCTTTGGTGTTGAGTTATGCCGGCCAAATGACCACAGAGATGTCTTTGGACAGTGCTGGCTTTTTGGCTTAGAAACTGAGATGTGCACTGCCCCCTAGAGTCGGGAACGACTAGCACGTATGTGCGGGAGAATCTTTACCGTCCGTAGTCCCTAGTTTTAACTAGTTTTAACTAGTCCCTATTTTGAGACAGACAAATGTATGGAGCAGCACCTGAGGAAGAAAAAGACATAGGAAAAGCACCAAACAATAACTTGCGAACTAGGAGTTTGGAAATAGAAATTGAAAGAGAAAGGGATTATTTCAAGAATGGCTGTAAAACAAAGTTTATGTTCCATAACCAGACCCATTATTTTTTTTCTATGTCAGAAACACCAAAGTGTTTCTGTGGTTAAAGGCTTTGCAAGTGATATCATCATCACCTTGGGGGCACCTATTTGGGGGCTCCTTTCATGTCCCATGAAGTTGCCCACTGAAGTGATACCCATTCATCTACTCTCAGTCACCTGTTTTTGAACCGCTGGGTCGGCAGGAGCTGCAGCATATGACAGGAGCTCACCCTTGGCTTGTGGCAGCAATGGGTCTTGAACGCATGTTTGCCTATCAGCAGCCCAGCATTTTAACCTCATGAGTCACCATGTTCCTCTTACCAGACCCATGAAGGAGCAAAAGCAGCAGGACTTTCTAGAGACCGGTACCCTTTCCGGAGGATTCAAGTTGATTTTGCTGACTTCCCCTGGCACTCCTACTTGTGAAAAAACCACCTTTAATCTCAAGCTCAACCCTTCCAAGACTGAGTGGCTGTGGCTCCCGGCATTCCGATATAGTCAGTTGACTCCAACACTAACTATTGGGGGTGAGTCGTTGGCCCCCACTGAAAGGGTTTGCAATCTGGGAGTCCTCCTGGATAGACAGCTGTCTTTGGAGGAACATCTGACGGCTGTAACCAGGGGGACCTTTTATCAGGTTCGCCTGATTCGCCAGTTGCGGCCCTTTCTTGATCGGGATTCCCTGTGCATAGTCACTCACGCCCTCATCACCTCTCGCCTTGACTACTGCAACGCTCTCTACATGGGGCTCCCCTTGAGGAGCACCCGGAGGCTCCAGCTGGTCCGGAATGCAGCAGCGCGGGTAATGACGGGAGCAGCATGGCGCTCCCATGTAACACCGCTCCTGCGCGAGCTGCACTGGCTCCTGGTGGTCTTCCGGGTGCGCTTCAAGGTGCTGGTTATCACCTTTAAAGCGCTCCATGGCATAGGGCCTAGCTATCTTCGAGACCACCTGCTGCTACCAATGACCTCCCATCAACCCGTGCGCTCCCACAGAGAGGGCTTCCTCGGGGTGCCATCAGCCAAACAGTGTAGGTTGGTGATCCCCAGAGGGAGGGCCTTCACCTACCCTCTGGAATCAGCTCCCCCCAGAGATAAGGAGAATCCAGGACCTCACTGCCTTCCGTCGTGCCCTTAAAACCCATTTTTTCAAGCAAACCGGGCTGGTTTAAGAAGAAATTTTTAATGTTTTTAAATGTTTTAAACGTTTTAATTGGTAGTGAGTTTTAATTGGGCCAAATTTATATATCTTTTAATTGTTTTTTAATATTTGTCCTGCATGTTTTTTAATTTTGGCTGTACACCGCCCTGAGGGAGAAGGGCGGTATAGAAATTCAATAATAAATAAATAAATAAATAAATAAATAAATAAATAAATAAATAAATAAATAAATAAATTAAACATATATGTCTGCCTTTGAAATTGTATATGGGCAACCACTGCCTTTAGACTTCAAATTAAGATCCCGTCCCAGAAGATATTCATCCTGACTTAGAATATGTGGAATCAAAATTCAGAATACAAAGGAAAGAATCAAGGTTCACTGCAGTGTTTATTAGACAGTAGGTACTGAAGGACTGGCCTCCAAAATAGGTAAGAGGGTCACAGAGAGGGCTGGATTTTCCTATAGGCTAACTAGGCTTCAGCCTAGGTCCTCAAGATCAAGATGGGCCTACATTCAAATTGTTAGCAAAATTAAAATTACACTATTCTAAAAACAGTGAACAATAAAACACTGAACCGAAAATAAGGAGAAATTCTACGCATATGACTAATAAACAAACATAAAAATGTAATTTGCAAACTTAAAAATGGGAGGTGAAAGGGCCTCATAAGTAGAATCAGTAAAGGCTCTAACCAAACTATGCTAACAAATCTGGAGAATGACACAATAACCAACAGATCGGAAGAGGTTAATCTATAAACCAATACCGAAGAAAGGAGACTGAACAGAGTTCAGATAGTCCTTCAGAATAAAAACCTCTGAAAGAAGCTTCAGAAAAAATGCCTCCAAACAGAGCTTCAGAAAAAAAAAGGCTTTTTTTTTCTGAAACTCTGTTTCAGAGGCTTTCAGAGGGAGAAAAAAAAAGTTTTTTCTGAAACAGTGTTTCAGAAATTTCAGAGGCTGAAAAAAAAAAAGCAAGGCATAGAGCTCACAACCAATTAACCTGTTGCTAAAATTCACCACTGGGAACAGCTGATTGGGGGTATTCCGGGAGGCTGATCCACCCACCAATCAACTTTTTTCTTATTTTCTTCCCCAAAAACTAAAGTGCATCTTATACTCTGGTTCATCTTATACTCCAAAAAATACGGTATGTCTCAATTTCTCTGTCCCAAGGGTGCTTTTCCAAAAGGCAACTGGACTTCCTTGGTTTTTTCCTTGAAAATGTTTTGCTTCTCATGAAAGAAGCTTCCTCAATTCAAAATTGAATTTTCAATATAACGTGAAAGTTGTGGTTCTGGACACGCTACATCGATGATACCTTTGTTGACACCATTATCAAATGCTCCTAAACTGAAGAAACACACCAACTACTCAATAACATCAAATTCACATGCAAAGAGGAAACAGACAACAGACTCCCAATCCTCGTCATTGACATAAGGACACTTGACAACAGAGAACTAGAAACCTTTGTCTACCACAAATCCATGCGCATGGACCAGATCCTCAGTTTCGCAAGCAACCCCACCCCACTGCACACAAAAGAAGCTGTATCCAGATCCTGTTCAAAAGGGCCAGGACACACTGCAGCACCACAACACTAAGAAAGGTGGAAGAGAAATGGTTGCTCAACGTCTTTCTCTATAATGGCTATCCAAAAAACTTCCTATTCTGACACAGCATGCAAACCACAACACATTTCACAGCCAACCACCATGCAAAACCTAACCCTATCGTATACAAAAGGGATGTCGGAAATGAGAGCCAGAATCCTCCAACCCTTAGGAATAACTCTCAGCGTTCCAAACTATGATTTCCCAAGCGCTGACATGAACCACTAAAGTGAAGTTCTAATCTCACCAGGCTCAAGGTTGACTCAGCCTTCCATCCTTTCGAGGTAGATAAAATGAGGACCCAGATTGTGGGGCCAATAAACTGACTTTGTATAAAAAAGAACCACTTGGCTGGGGCCGAAAGCCCTACTAAGCAGGTATATACAAAAGTGAAGGCTATTGCTTAACGCATTGTAAGCCGCCCTGAGTCTCTGGAGAACGGCAGCATATAAATCGAACCAATAAATAAATAAATAAATAAATAAATAAATAAATAAATAAATATTCTATTCTATTCTATTCTATTCTATTCTATTCTATTCTATTCTATTCTATTCTACTCTATTCTATTCTATTCTATTCTCCCAAATCCTTAACCTCTACCCACACTGACACCAAACAGCACCCGTTTGATTGGAGCAACACAAAAATCACCAGCCACGCTACCATCCAGCATGCTCGTGAGTTCATTGAAGCCTGGCATTCCACTAGCAATTCCGTCAATAGACACACTGATCGATAAACAGCTTACAAACCTCTCAGAATCCAAATCAAGCACATAGTCAACCAGAGACAGCTCTGACCCTCAACCAACCCACGCAAGCCCCATGCAGTTCATAACCTCCCCATCAGAAGACTCACAGATCATTACAAGACCTTCACTTTATACACCCACAGCTGAAGCCCTTATAAACACTGACATTGTCAGTGATAAATGCCTAGCCTCAGACCTGGGACTGGAGGCAGAGGAGCCGGGCAGGCCAACCCCCAAGGACCACCTTAACCCATTGACCCCTCCTTACCTTAGCCATGCCCTGGGGGTACTTAAGGTCCAACCATGCGGTCCTGGCTCAGTTCCAGATGTGTACCTGCAATGATAAGATGCCATGTCAATAAAAGCTATTGATTTAAGAAATACCTGTGTGATGGAGTTATTGGGCCTGATCCTTGGACATCATTAACAATATGGTAGCAGAGGATGGTTTAATAGCCCAATCCTAAAACTCCAGGACATGCCAGAGGACTCCATGCAAAGAACCACGATGAACAGGGTGAATACCAGGGCATTCACCAAGAAGATGGCAGAACGACCTGCCCAGCCCGAAGACACACAAGGAGAGGTACCCGAGACGAGCGGCCTACTCCACCACCCATGCATCCCAACCAGACGTGACGAGGGGTGGAAGGAACCAGGGAGCCCAACAAAAGAGAAATACAACCTGAAGGAAAGACTCCTCAAGCTAATAGACTCGGCACAAAACAACACCGACCTCATCACGGAACTCCAAAGCCTGGTCAAAAGCTGTCAAGCAGCGAGTGAGGAAGATGAAGATGAGTCCGACTACAATGACTAAGACGCGGTAAGAGAAGACTGCCCCCACCAAAAGCCCACCGAAAAGGCCGAAAAAGAATTCGTGCCCTTTTGCGGTGGCCATCTTGGGTGGTGATGTCACCAAAGATGGCCGACCAACCACCAATAGATGCCCGAGATTCAAATCTCATGGTGGAAATTGGGGCCTACTCGGAAGTAACCACTCAAGACCACCGCGGCGAACAAAAAAGCCCTAAGTTAAAAACTACAAGCTCGCCTACCGAGCTCGAGGTCGATGGGGCGATAGAATTAATCACCGTGGCCCTAGGGGACAAGATGAGGCTGCCGGACACACACCCCAGCGCCAGGCGAAAACACAGAGGGGACACCGACACAAGAGGGGCCTATGCCGATGCCCACCCAAGGGGACCACCGTCATCAGGCAGGGGGCGACCATCGGCGGGCAGGGGACTTGGCCCGACACCAGGAATGTGGCATCCACACGAGGCCGGGCCATCCGGGACCATTCGCAGCCCCAGCGGGACTCCCAACCTTCACCGAAGATCCGTACCGCTTTCCAGAGGTCCAGGCGGCGACCTGAAGAGACTTCAGCCAAGCGAGGCCAGCCAAGGAGGAACCGAAGGCCCATCCGGAAGATTGGGGCCTTCACCCGGGAGCTGCAGAAACAAGCTCCTCACTCCACGGCGGCTGGGCTGTAATGAACTTCAGGCATGTGCAGTGCCTCCCTGCAAGAGAAACGGAGCGGAACATAGAGATAGACCGATGCAAGCCCATAGAAGCAAGTCAGTACAGACTTGCCACAGTCATCCCTCTGCCTTATTGTGAGTATCCATACGTGAGAAACCATGGACAGCGACACAATGTAAGTAATTTAACTTACAATTCAGGGACTTTAGCAAATGACTTTCCCAAACTAAGACTAGATGGGGAGAACTTTTTGAATTGGAACCAACAGCTCCAAGTCACCCTACTGAGGGAAGACCTGTTGTCCCTAGTTACTGACCCTCCAAAAAACCCTGGGTAAGATACAGCGATAGGCACTCGCCAGATGACCGGCACAGACAAAGAGACTCCCCTAGCCCTAGGGACAGAAGAAACTACAGGGACAGCTCTAGAGAGAGCCAAGCTGGGTCACTGTATGGACTAGGGGACAAAGAACAGCACACCGATCAGGACAGGAAAGAGGGCACGTGGCTGCTAGACTCGGGAGCCACCAACCACACCACATACGATCAGAACGCACTGATCTCATTCACTAAAGAGGATTTTATAATAAAGGTGGCCAACCAAAATAACATACAAGTGACAGGAAAAGGTAACGCATACGTACCAGGGATAGGAACAGTACAGGGAGTGTTATTAGTACTAAATATACCATACAACATACTTGCCACACTAAAGCTGAGCAAGGACAACAACGTCGAGGTGACATTCAAAGAAGGGAAGGTACATGTAACTAGAGGGGGCAAGAGCATAGGGAAAACAGGGATCAGTGGGGACTTACCATTTTTTCACCCAGCCAGAGACACACCGCCCAAGGTAAACAACCACCTAAGGGCAAAACCCGACAACACACGCAACACAAATAAGGAAAACAACAATGAGGAAATAGAGGGGGTTAGCCACGCACATGCAACCAGTGACACAAGAGAGCAGGGGCTACCAGGGGAAAGAAAGTCAGCAATAGGGAAACTAATGCATGACAACTGTGCGCACCTATTACATAGGAAATTAGGGCACATAGGTTTCCCCGTGGTACAAAAAATGATGGAATTCTCCGAAGGTGTAAAAATAAAGAATTGTGAGAACTACCTCAAGTGTTCTGTTTGCAAAAGCTCCAAACTAAAAACAAAACCCAGGCCCAAAAAATCGAAACCAACTCAATTTTCCAACTCATACATATGGACCTAGTGGGGCCACTAAAGCCCTCCATTAAATACAGGAAAAGATTCTTCTTGACCATAGGGGATGATTTCAGCCGCTATGGCTTCGTATACACCCTGAAGCACAAAGGTGAGGTATTCCAAAAATTTAAAGAATTCTATGCAAGGGTAGAGACACAACATAATACCAAGATCAGACAGATAATGACAGACCGGGGGTCTGAATTTCTGTCAAGCGACTTCTCACGATGGCTGAAGACACGCGGGGTAGTCCGCTACACATCTTCTCCATTCTCCGCCTTCCAAAATGGCATTGTAGAACGAAAAAATGGAATCCCTACAGACCATGATGAGGTGCGCACTAGAGGATGCCGGTCTAGGGCAACATTTCTGGTCAGAGGCATTCATATATTCTAACTATACGTTAAACAGACTGTGGTCCAGTGTACTGAATAAAACCCCATATGAGTTGATGTACCAAAAGAAACCACAGGTGTCACACTTACATATATTTGGGGTCACAGCAGATGTGCACATCCCCAGGCAATTGAGGCTCAAGGGAGACAAAATATCCAGAAGGTTGAGGTTCATGGGATACGAACCAGGGACGAAGGGATATAGATTCATAGACAGCAACAACAGATTTGTAATATCATGAACAGCTGTCTTTCACGAGAATGCCAACTGGTCCAAGATACACCTCAACGAGGTGTCCCTTAACAAGGATGATCCAGAAGGCAACCAAGGGGGAGCAGGACACAACACAGGAAAGACCACAGAGCAGGAGAGAGGCAAACCTAAGAGACAGGGGGTACAAGTTAGGGAATGGAAGGAGAACCACCCCTGCATCAAAGTAGACTCACTCACAGAGAAAGAAGCCAAGTACCTACACGACACTGAGACGCCACCAGCCAGGCCAGTCAGGGCAAGCAGGGGTAAGACACCAAAAAGGCTAGAGGACTATGTTTTGTCACTACACACTAACCAACTAATCCCCAATACATACGAGGATGTACTAAAGTTACCAGAGGGAGAAAAAGAAAAATGGGAACAGGCCATGGAGAGGGAAATGAGCAGCCTAAGGGAGCTAAATGTATATACTCCCTCCGAGGTCCCAGAGGATAAGAAACCCATAGGCACCAGGTGGGTCTATAAGATCAAAACGTTAGAAGGAGACAAAGTCCTCTACAAAGCCAGACTAGTGGCACAAGGGTTCACCCAAAAATACCCTGAGGACTATACAGAGACATATTCCCCCACAGTCAGGGCCGAAAGTGTGAAATGTGCACTGGTGATTGCATCGCTACTCGGCCTAGAAGTACATCAGTTCGATGTACAAACAGCCTACCTGCACGCCGAACTAGACAAGAAAATATACGTGAGAGCACCACCCAGCCAAAGCACCAAGAAGGGGGAAACCTGGGTCCTAAACAGAAGTCTGTATGGACTCAAACAATCAGGGAAACGCTGGTACGAGTGCTTGTCCAAGACTCTGGAAACTATGGGATTCTCAGCCACCTCGGCTGACAACTGCTTCTTCATTAAGAAGGTAGGCAACTCCGTCGAATACATCTTAATATACATGGACGACATACTATACATCAGCGATCAGCCTAGCAAATGTAATGACTTTGCCAACAAGCTAGGGAGACATTTCTCGCTAAAGATACTAGGCAAGGTGGATAAATACCTGGGGGTACAAATTACAAAGACTGACAAAGGCTTTCAACTCTCACAAAAGGACAAAATATTAGAACTATTGCAAAAAGGCAACATGGTAAACGCCAAAACGTGTGAGACACCAATGCAGCCAGACTTCATAAAAGATATGTACAATGAGGCTGAGGCATTCAAGGACAATACACTGTACAGATCCACCATCGGCTCACTATTATACATTGCGAACTGGACGAGGCCCGACATCGCCCTACCAGTTAAGTTGTTATCTCGACATGTAGGCAACCCCACTGTCTACCACTGGGAAGCCATCAAAAGGGTGCTGAGGTACCTAAAACATAGCGCTGACGCCTGCCTATCACTAGAACCCGAGACTACCACAAGACCCACACTCACATGCTACGCCGATGCTGACTGGGCTGGGGACGTGAAAATAGGAAGAGCACCTCAGTCTACATATTCTTCCTCAATAACAGCCCAGTACATTGGTACACAGGCAAACAGAATCTGGTAGCCACATCCACAACAGAGGCCGAATACATATGCCTGTCCAAAGCCGCCAACAACCTGGTCTGGTTTGATGACCTGCTCACAAATGTATGGGCAGAACCCAGCTACCCAATAACCATACACGAGGACAATAAAGCTGCAGTGGAAATATCAAAGGCCGAGGCAGTTGGTCAGAGGTCGAGGCACATCGACATAAAACATAAACATGTTAGACAGTTTTCAAACATCGGGTTCATAAAGGTCATACACTGTGACACAGAAGAACAGACAGCAGACATCCTAACGAAACCATTGCAAAACAAACAGCATACATATCTAACATTCAAATTGGGTGTCATCCCAAAAACAACATCCCAGGTACACATAATCCAAGGACACCCCAGCCAGGCATTTAGAGGGGTTTTTGTCAGTGATAAATGCCTAGCCTCAGACCTGGGACTGGAGGCAGGGGAGCCGGGCAGGCCAACCCCCAAGGACCACCCTAACCCATTGACCCCTCCTTACCTTAGCCATGCCCCGGGGGTACTTAAGGTCCAACCATGCGGTCCTGGCTCAGTTCCAGATGTGTACCTGCAATGATAAGATGCCATGTCAATAAAAGCTATTGATTTAAGAAATACTTGTGTGATAGAGTTATTGGGCCCGATCCTTGGACATCATTAACAGACATACCTTAAAACTCTGATAGAGATGTTACCTGGCCAGGTAATGAAACATCAAGAAACCAACCCACAAGCTCAGAGAATGAATCTTCCCCTTCATATAACAATGTAGTAGACCAGGTGTCTTGCTCCCGTCGGAGTCTGAATCTGCGGGGGAAGATGAACTGGAACAAGAGCTGACAGCGATTGAGATGGCAGCTCCGTTGGCCTTGGAGGAAGCTGGGGAAGGGCAGAGTCAATCCAGGCAAGGCTTTTCAGAATTAGTAAGGCCTGCAGGCAGGGAGGAACAGAGGCAGGATGAACATGAGAGACAGAGCTCAGACGAGGAGCAAGAACCACCCCCTCCTGATCCAAAGGCTCGGAGAGTGCAGAGAAGGTGTGATCATTGCAGACTGAGTAGGCTACTTGTGAGGAGAGTGTCCATCTTCAGCAGGCACACCTGGGGAGTGAGACTTAAAGAGATGCTGTGGGGAGGGGCATTTGTCAAGAACAAACGCTGAGTATTGCGTGCCAATGTTTGAACTTGCCAAGAGACCTTTTGGCGTTCTGGACTATTTTACCTGGATCTTTTGCTCCCTGAACTCCTTGATTTGCCCTTGATTTGCCAAATATATTTGGATTTATTGCCATGCAGTCTTGGTGCAGACAGCACAGGACTGGACTAATTGCAGCCAGAGTTTTCTTGAGGTTTGTGTGGGGTTTTGTTATCACTCTGCACTGGGACTTGCCAGAAATGTGGGAGAGTTCGGGGAGATTTGAAGCAATAAAGGGGCAGTTTGAACTGCCAGCTGTTTGTGTTATCTCTGTGCCGTGCCCTCGGTAATCACACAAGGGAGATAATCCAGAGTATCCTCCTAATTTGAGCGGGAAGTGTCTCTTCATTCTTTTGCTGCTGTTGCTGATGCTAACCCTGAAGTAAACCTGGCTGAAGCCAACTTGGAGGCTTCAGAGTTGCCACACCAATGGTGATGGGGGCGGGATAGTTAAATGGGGTTTTATAGCCCAAACAATAAAGTTTTCCTATCGGAACCAAGGATATTCTCACAATGTGGCTGGCCAAAGGAGGAGCAAGTAACCATGCAACCAGTCATACCTGAATTGGACCAGTGATTTCAGGGGGAGGGGGGGAAGGAAACTTTTACTTTTAACCAGGTGAAAGCCATGGGAAAATTCAGAGCCGGGTTTCACCAGTTGTGCCAATATGAAGTATCCAATAAACTGTTCTTTGAGGAACCTGCCTTCCTCGGAGTTCTGTTTTCTATGGGTGCATTACTTGGGACATTGACAGATGAGATCTTGACTACAATATTGCCAGTAATTTCATTTGCTGATAATTTAAATAAAAATAATTGAACTTTTAGAGAACCCCAACCTCCCAAAATATTATTTTATTATTTATTATTATTATTATTTTATTATTCATATTTCTATGCCACTCACTCTCCAAGGACTCTGGGCTGCTTACACCAAAGACAGTATACTAAATAGCATATTGCCCCCAACAATCTGGGTCCTCATTTTATCCATCTTGGAAGGATGCGAGGCTGAGTAAACCTTGACCCGGTGAGATTTGATCCGCTGATCTGCTGAACTAGCAGTCAGCTGAAGTAGCTGCAGTACTGCACCCTAACCACTGCGCCACCTCAGCTCTCTGATATTTCTGGCATATCAGCAACATTCCCATTGCACAAGCATCATGTTTCAAATATTTTGTGGTGTGGCATTTCAGGTAGGCTGAAGACAGATAGGATGCAGTGACTATTGAAAGAACTAAACAGCCATATTGCAATTCTCCTGGACAAGGATGTGGGACACTATTTCCCAAGTGCCCTTTTATTATTTCAAGCAAAATCATTTTCCCAAATCATATATGGAGGACAACTTGGTGTTGTGGCCCACCAGCGGCCAGCAAAGCTGGCAGCAGACTCAAACAGTGAGGAGGTTGGGGAGGAATGTGGGCCAGTCCTGGAGTCTGGGGAAGGCTTGGAAAGGGCTGTGAGTCGGAGGCAGAGAGGGGGCCAAGGCCATCTGGTAGATCTTTGCTACCTCCGGAGTCTCCGGAGTCTGACATCAGTGAGGCAGAAGAACAGCATGAGCCTGTTCCCAGTGTGAATATGCAGAGCTGCCAGGAGACAGGAACAATAAAGGAAACAGGATCGACTTGGGAGTAAGGCTTGGAGAAGATTGGCCTCTCCCATAACACAGAAAGGAGAAGTGAATGGGATGTGGGCTTTTGCAGGAAACAATTTGTTCATCTGGCTGATTCAAGATTTGAAACTTCTATTTGTGACTCTGTGTCAGGTTTGGCCTTGCCCTGCGTCTGGAAATTAGATCTTTGGCAGCGTTCCATACGAGATAGGTGGGTGTTGATAACCTTCCTCTGAAAGATTGTTTATCAAGCCTTGCAGACTATAAATGAAAGTAATTTACAGCCGTATGAATTAAAGAGGTTTGCTGGGACTTTGTTTGTGCTGTTTCCTTTCTAAGGAAGCCTAGGTCAGAACACTTGGATCATTTTCTATGATTGGCCCTTTGGATTATATTGAGAGCACAAATTCCTGTATTTCACATTTATACATTTCTTCTGGTTGTAAGATGCTCTTTTGTATTCAAGTCTGGCCTCAGAAGGATAATGTAGCACTTGGGGATGAAGATGCAACCCAAGAGACCAGCACTGGAGGCCAAGATGGAGAAGACCTGCACAGCCACCATGTATTTTCCTTTGGTGCTCAAGTAAGTGGGCACAAAAGACACCCAGACACTGCAGAAGACCAGCATGCTGAAGGTGATCAGCTTGGCTTCATTGAAGGCCCCAGGGAGATTCCTGGCCAGAAAAGCCACCGTGAAGCAGATGATAGCCAGGAAACCCATGTAGCCAAGGGCAAGGTAGAACATGGCAACGGAGCCTTGATTACATTGGAGGATGATCTCTGCAGGTTGTGAGTACATGTCTGACTCCGGGAATGAGGGAGAAGTGTCCAACCAGATGCTGCAGAGGACAACTTGGACACCAGAACAAGAAAGGATGATAGAATTGGCCAAGGTCTTCCCTAACCATCTCTGTAAATTATTCCTTGGTTTTGTGGCAAAGAATGCTAGTACCACAGTGACTGTTTTCGCCAAGACGGTAGAAATGGCAACTGTGAAGATATTGCTAAAGGCTGTTTGTTGGAGAAGGCACATGGCTCTCCTTGGCTGGCCAATGAATAGAAAAGAGGTCAAGAAGGAAAGCTGGAGGGAGATGAGGAGGATGTAGGAAAGGTCCCGATTGTTGGCTTTGACTATGGGAGTTTCTCGGAATTTAATGAAGATTCTCAAGACAAAACCTGTTACTAAAGAGAGGAACAAGGCAAGTGAAGCTAGGATGATCCCCAAATTTTCTTGATAGGATAGGAACGTTTCAGTCTTAGGTATACAGTCATCTCGGTTGATATTTGGATACTGATCTGCTGGACATTTGGTGCATTTTTCAGCATCTGAAAAGAGCAAGATCAATATCTCTCATAAACTAGGTTCTTCCATCATCTGCATAGTTGGAGTGAAACTGGTGATGGGGTGCATGAATATGTTCAGACATTTGAGTAGTATTAAGCAAAAGGACAAGTTCAAAAAGCAACTGAGATTCTCTGCCACACATTCCCAGGTTGAGATCTGGCTGCCTTTAATGGAATCTCAGTGAGATTCCATGAAGCATGTCTACATGACCCATGACCCATCTCTACATGCCCCATGTAGAGACTGGGTCTGCTGGTACTGGATTAGGTGAATCACAGGAAGGAATTGTCAAGCCTATAATTGATTGGGCTGTGGGATTGTTTGTAACTTTGGGCTTTCTGACATGCATTCAGCTTGACAAAGTTGGGAGCTGAAGCGGGGAGTGGAGTCTTCATTCAAAACAGCATTCCTAACTGATGAGTAACCACATTCTAACATCCGGCTGATTGGAGAAGGAGGAGGAGAGATGTAGCTGACCAACCAGTTCCCACCTTGGTTGGATAAGGGGACAGTGGTTTTGGAAACTTGAGAAACTGAAACTTATATTGGGGTGAAAAGCCCAGGAACTTTAGTACTGGCTTTTGACCAGTAGTGTCAAGACGATGTATCTAAATAACTTAGTTCTTTGACGAGAAGTAATGCCTTGGAGTTTGATTGCTGATGGATGCATTACTTGGAGCCTGACATGAATAAGATGTTGAAATCAAGGTCGCAATGTCCCCTAAAAATATGAATGCCCCCCTTCCTCTGGACCAAGGAAATGGTCAGTTTTTATTTCTGGAGAGCACTTATCTAGTTGGTCTATTCCATTGTTTCTTTTTCCTCCCACCCATGCCAAGGAAGCAAGAGCTAATGGCTTATCTCTTCTGAATAGTTTTTATAGTTTTTGAAGTGACTCCAGTTAGAAGGAGAAAATCTTTGTCACTCTTTAGTTAAAAATGCCGGAATGTCTATGGTCATCCTGAAAGTCTCCCCTTTCCTCTGGAGTCACCCACCTTCAATGGTAGAGATGGTTCCTTCTGCACAAGGATGGCAGTCATAGCAGCAAATGGGCCTCCCTTCCTGAGCCACCTTCCTAAATCCAGGATGACAGCTTTCCACACATGTAGAAGGAGGAAAGGGCTGAGGAGAGAAAAGGAAATAAAACTCTGGATAGTGAGATGGGTGGCATACATAACATACCCAGAAAAATAACTTATTTTCAGAAAAATGGCAGAGGGTTTATTCCAAGACATAGCTTTGACTAATTAGATCGAAAAGATTGAATTGCACACTCCTCCTCTGTTTCTCATTACTTTTAGGGTTTCACACACATTAAAAATTTAGGCTTTCATTTTAAACGTAGATATTTAATTGCTCAAGGATCTATTGCCTGCATACTTTGCTTTGGCTAGGTAAACCACGTTGTTTGAATGACTCCTCATTCTACCTTTCTTTCCATAGACTCAGTGAATGGTTTGTATGAAAATTGAAAATTATTATCCATGGGCAATAAAAGCATTTTCACTCTTGAGAGTCTTATCAGCTGATGTGATAACTCAAAGGCATTGAAAGCAATTCTCCACCGATGGAGAATTGAAGGGTATTCCTGTTATAGCCACCTTCAGTGGAATAAAATAAATACAGGATTACTCGCACCTTGTTCAGCAGTTCCACCTGTGCGATATTCTTCCGGTCAATGGATAATTTAAAATCCTGGGATTCCCGTTTTTCTAGGCTCCCAGATTTCACTCTCTTGACAGATTTATTTGGGAAAACAATCCAGCTCATAATGTCCAGGTCAGGTGTAAGATCTCCTTTCTCATCCAAATATACCCCTTCTATGGAATTATTGTAAAACTGAGAGCTTTGAAGGAAGGGGTGAAGCTGGAAAGAACATAAAGTAAATAAAAATTTAAAAGGGACATCAGAGGTTTGTGTTTCTTTTTTAAAGACCCGTTTGTCTATGCTGGGAGAGTTCTGAATATTTCTGTCTCTCTGCTCAAAAAAACACATTTTATTGTCAAAGTCAAACTTGGGTGGAAAATATTAATAAGCAGGGGAATAATAACAGCTGCTAACTTAATATTTAAATATCTTGATTAGAATAATTTTTGGTGAAAAAACAAAACTGGCTACGTAGCTAACTTTGAGCACACAATAGATACAAACTGAAGGTAAACTGCTCCAAACTCGATTGCAGGAAATACCACTTCAGCAAAAGAGTGGTCAATGCCTGAAATGTACTACCTGACTCTGTGGTTTCATCCCCAAACCCCCAAAACTTTAACGTTAGACTGTCTACTGTGATCTCACCCCATTCCTACGAGGTCTGTAAGGGGCATGCAGAACGTACCTACCAACCCTTTCCTAATGTTTTATTTTATTCGTATCCTTTTCATGTATTTATAATTATGGTTACACTTGTATTTGTTGTAAAATACATGCTTGACAAAATAAAATAAAATAAATAAAATAATGATGATAAAGGACAGAAGTTAGGAATGTGGTCATTCATGGTCCTACTGCTTTATTAGAGCAATAGAAATATACAACTCCTCTAAAGACAAACAAGTATTTTTTTTTTAAAAAATCATGTTTAATTAATCTAAAAACAGATGCCTGAAATTTCATCCAGTCAGGTTTTCCTTTTACTTGGGGGTTGTTGTTAGATTTTTCTCTTGTGTTGTATCCTTAGTTGCCCAAGTAAAGTATTATTTATTTATTTTATCAAATTTATATGCCGCCCTTCTCCCGTAGGACTCAGGGCGGCTCACAGAATAGAAACAACATAACAATAAAATAGTGCTAAAACAAGCCAATTTTAAATCCCCAGACAATTAAAACCTCACTGCAGATCAGAGAATTTGCTGAAAAAGCCATGTCTTCAGGTCGGCCTAGAAAGTGCGGAGGTCGGGGGCTGTCCGGAGCCCGGTGGGTAATCCATTCCAGAGGGTCCAGTGGCCACAGAGAATGCCCTCATTCTGGGGGCCGCCAGCCAACATTGTCTGGCTGACAGCACCCAGGAAAGGGCAGTCCTATGTGAGCGCACTGGGTGGTGGGAGGCCGGTAGGAGGTGGTCTTGCAAGTACCCTGGACCCATGCCATGAAGGGCTTAATAGGTAAGTACCAGCACCTTGAAGCAGATCCGAAGGGCCACCGGTAGCCAGTGCAGCTCGCGCAGGAGAGGTTTTACATGGGAGTAACGGGAAGCTCCCGTAACAACCCGCGCGGCCACATTCTGGACCAGCTGGAGCTATGCTATTCTTATTTTCCTGTGCTTTCTTCAGGGTCTTCAGTGGTGAAGATCAGTGACGTCACACTGCAAGAATCCTCACTGAAAGATACCGGTTGATATTATTCTTCTTGCTACACATTGGATGGCTTGTTGTTTGTGTCAACTTCATCAGTTTGGGAAAAAAAGAAACCAATGCATTCGCTTTGAAAAAACATAAAATTAAAAAAAGAGAATATTGGCAGGAGGGAGGGCAGAGGTGGTATTCAGCGGGTTTGGACCAGTTTGGGCGAACTGGTAGTAGCGACCTGTCCCGGCGCTATGCCCTCCTATCTAGCCACATTTTAAAGCCATGCGCATGTGTGGAGGTGGCACATCGTGAGTGAAGCAAGCCCGCGTGTGCTCACATTTTTGGTGCTGGGCAAACTGGTAGGTAAATTGTGCTAATCCCACCCCTGGTGGGGGGAGGATAAGAGCAGAAGGAAACAGAAGGTTGTGAGTAGATTGGAATTGAGTTTCTGAGTAATTTCATTTTTCAGAATAAATAACCAAGTCATCCAGTGATAAAACTATTTCCTATATTTTGAGGAAAGATGTCTAATGGAAAAGAAGTACCTGCCAAGCCTTTAGCCTTGGATCTTCTACCTTCATGCCCCTGTTTCTCATTGATCTCTTGAATGCGGCTATGTAAGCTGAATTTAAGGCCTTTCCCACAGACCAAATGGTGTTGTAAATGAGGTAGCCGTCCAGGGTTAGGATCCGATCAATCTCCTCTTTCCTCAAAGCCTCCAATTCTTCTGTTTGTCTACACCGTCTCCAGACTTTCACTGAAGGGGCATCCTTGGTGGATGAACATATAAAGGTTTTCTCCAAAAAGTTAATTAGGAGGTTAACTAAGGTTTCAAAATCTTCATAGTTTGCCCATTTTCTTTTCTTTATCAAGAAAGAAAAAATGCCACCAATGTATTTCAAGGAATACCCACTAAACATAAAATCAAAACTAAGATCCCACTGAGCTGTGGTGATCCAGACTTTATCTATGACAGGTTTTGGAAGATGTGCAAGTATTTTGTTGATAACTACCATTCCTAGTGAGAATGAACTAGTCTCTGAACCATAAACAAAGACATTGACTTTTCTCCATTTGTAATATTCTTTTACTTCGAAAACCATCTTAATGACATTCAATCTAAAGCTTTGATATAGAACCACACAAATGCCATTCTTCAACATAAAAGCAGACATTGTCCTCATGAACCTCTGTCCCTGGTCAGTTTCTGGAGCAACAAGACCAACCAAGGTCCACTTGAAATAGAGGAGAAGCTGTACCATCCCTGGGTATTGGACTCCTTCAGCAGGGAGCATCGTGTAGAAGAAAGGATGCTGAGTTTTATCCCCCAGAATCTTGGAAGCAAAACTATAACTGATCTGGAAGAAATGGAAGATGTTATTTAAATATAACAAGAAAATGCAATTCTGATTGAAAATCACACAATTGAACATTGTTTCCCAAGAAAGACACACCTGAGGGACTTTGTAGGTGCCCAACATGGTGGAAATCTGAATGGAGATGCCAGCCTCGGCCTCTTCCAGAACAGCCACTGTGTTTCTCTGCCTCCCACACCTGTAGTTGGGCAGATTGGCCTCCCCGTCTGAAAGCAGGTCCAGCAAAGGATCTGTAGTCATCTCTACCTTGAAGAAATTTTCATAGATATTATAACCCAAAGTGATGTTGGGTAAGAATTGGTCATTCCGGTTGATGTCCTCAATGGTGAAAAGGAAAGGTACAAATTTCCAATAATACTTGGTTGATGTTCTGCAGATATGAACATATGAATGAAAATAACATTGAACTTTCATTCCATGAGAATAGTTTTAGTACACTCAGTCACAATTTTACCCGCAAATAGTTTGGAATATTCCAAAAGATTAATAAAAACATTAATAAAAAAGAATAATACTGTGTTTCCCTGAAAATAAGGTCCTGTCTTATATATTTTTGAACCCCAAAATAAGCGCTTGGCCTTATTTTCAGGGAGGTCTTATTACTTTGGGGCACGTGGAGCAAGACGGGACTCGTCTTGCCATTTTACCTGATTTCCAGCTCTCTCTCTCTAACCCCAACTAGAGGAAATGGTGGGGACCGGCTGTGCATGCATTTAAATATTTTCAGGGAGAGATTATTTTTGGGGAGGGCTTATTTTCAGGGCAGGGCTTATTTTTGGGAGAGGGCTTGGGGAAACATGGTATCAATACAATATTTTTGGATCATACGATATTAGTTAAAAGTCACTCTCCTAATTGGTGAAACTAGCACCTCTTCAATTTCATGCGCTTGTCTTCTAGCATTTAATATTTTATATATGTGATGGCTTGCTTCCCCTGTCTTAGTAAAACTGATTGATATACCCAGAGAGATAAAAGGCCCTATTATCTCTCTTATGTTCTAGATATTATCAATATATTTGGCATTGGCCCCAAGAGTTTAAACTGATTCAAAATAGCTCCTGCATGGATAATATTCAGAAACTGTTCAAGACCAGGTTATTTTATCCGTATCTTGGACAGAGAGAAGGTTGAGTCTCTTTTAGATGGATTTTAGTTGGTTACCTTTTGATGATATTCAGAGTCTGTTAACCATCAGGTCTTGGGCCAAGTCAAAGTTGAAACAATGTAGTTGCTTACTTTTTGTTGTTCTGGGGCCTTTCTTTGATTCTTTTCCTGTTTTCAATTGTTTCTTTTAATTGTAAGCCACCCAGAGACAAAACGGGTCTCATTTGTTTATAGAATTCATAGTGAATTCTATGAATTCTATAAACAAATGACTAACTTAAGCAATCAACCAACCAATAGATTATTATTTCATTTAAAGATTTTGCTTGGTTCCTGGCATGAATTTGTGAACAAAAATGAGATACATTTTCCCTGTCTATCAATTCCTATATGTCTATGGAGTTTCTCAGTCAACCAGGTCATGGTTGAAAAATAGCACCGTTGAGATATCTATTCCTACGTTCTTAACTGGGAGGCTTTCATCCGAGCAGTAAATTTTAGCGTGGAGAAACAATGATGGAGTCATATCTGATGCAGACAGAAAAAAACAACATTCTGCTGTGCTTGGATCAGGTGTTCCACAGAATATAGAATAGAATAGAGTTGGAAGGGAACCTGGAGGTCTTCTAGTCCAGCCACCTGCTCAAGCAGGAGAACCTATACCATCTCAGACAAGTGACTGTCCAGTCTCTTCTTAGAAACCTCCAGTGATGGAGCACCCACAACGTCTGGAGGAAACTTCTGTTCCACTGGTTAATTGTCCTCACTGTTGGAAAGTTTCTCCTTAATTGCAGGTTGCTTCTCTCCTTTTTTTTTTTTTTAATTTGATGTATATGCCGCCTTTCTGCGGAGACTCAGGGCGGCTTACAATGCATTAAGCAGTAGCCTTCATACTTTTGTATATTTATACAAAGTCAGCTTATTGCCCCCACAAACTGGGTCCTCATTTAACCTACCTTAGAAAGGATGGAACACTGAGTCAACCTTGAGCCTGGTAAGATTCGAACCTGCAGTAATTGAAGGCAGCTGTATTAATAATACGGTGCTTTAAACCACTGTACTACCAAGGCTCCTTGAATAGTTTCCAACCCTTATTTCTTGTCCTGTCCTCTGGTGCTGCCCTCTTCTTTGTGGCAGCCTCAGGGGTGAGGTGGAAGAGAGATTTTCTTTTGTTTCTCTCTATCCTTCCTTCCTTCCTTCCTTCCTTCCTTCCTTCCTTCCTTCCTTCCTTTCTTTCTTTCCTTTCTTTCTTTCTTTGTCAAAGATGTAGAAGATAGCAGGTATAAGTATGAACATGGACATGAACGAAGGAAAGAATACAAATAAATGGGGACAGTAGGATAAGGATGGAAGGCACACTGGTGCACTTATGCACACCCCCTTACAGACCTCTTAGGAATGGTGTGTGAGGTCCACAGTAGACAGTTTAAGGTTGAAGCTGTGAGGGTTTGAGGATGTAACAATGGATTTGAGTAGAGCATTCCAGGCGTTGACCACTTTGTTCCTGAAGTCGTATTTTCTGCAATTGAGTTTGAAGCGGTTTACCTTGAGTTTACCTCTAGCTCTGCTCATAGGACAGAATGGAAAATGGATGGGGAAAAATATTTTGACTGAGGTTTTATACTTTAAAGCTTAAAATGAGTTTCGTGATCTGCAATGTGCAGTAGGGAGTCACAATTGATTCAGAAAGTAAGTTAGCAAAGAAAGCAGATCAGCGAGAGAGCTTCTTGTGTTTTTGATGACCGGGACCTGTATGCATTTATTGAAGTGCCTCTAATGAAGTGTGCACAGATTGACTTACCGTGAGAATTTTGTTGAAGGACTTCTATCAAAGCTTAATAATTGAAACCGAGCAACCATTGCCGAGACTATGCCACTAATCATATAATCTCCTGGCTTGTAATGATGCTCTGGATCCACTTCACTCTGCTGCAGAGTCAGGAGGCATTTGGCTTTGTGCATCACACCAGATCCCCATGGCCACAGAAGCAGCAGAAAGAGAAGCAGAAGCAACATGTATTATGTCCCTGATCGAGTCTTTCCTGTGTCACCTGCTTTTAAAGAGAGAAAAATAAGAGGTGGAAGAAACCAAACCTAGTGTCTCATGCTTGAGAAGGGGGGAAGGACTAGAAGATCTCCAAGGTCCCTTCCAAATCTGTTGTTCTGTTATTTCCGTAAGATGCTTCGGATCAAGTCAGAGTCAGCTACGGGACATAAACACAGAATCTGCTTTGATCTAAAACTACCATCCAATTCGCTTTCTCTATATACCCAGCATTTCTGACACACACTCCACCCAACATTGCTTTGGAAGTCTGATATTGACACCAAAATATTTCCTGACATGTTTGTGTGACATTTTTTTTAAGTTTGCAGAAACCTCTCTACGGCAATTAAGACAACAAATAAACCACTATGATTTGGATAATTGTATGGAAGAGAACTTTCAGATCTCTCAACCCTGAAGGAGGGAGAACTAGTGACTTCAAGCTTTGAAAATGGGCCAGTGAGGAAGATTGGAGAATCTGGCCCATATCTTTTTAATAAAACGCTTTTAGAAAACCCAGAATAAAGAGAGATTTTTAGCATGGCCACAAAAAGTGACACTTAATATGTATTTACTTGGACTTTTTACCTAGGAAAATTTACAGATAGATCTGTAGCCACCTGTAAATCTTATTTAGAGATGACTAACTAGTCCCTTAGGGATGCAGTGGCTCAGTGGCTAAGACACTGAGCTTATTGATTGGAAGGTTGGCAGTTCAGCAGTTCGAATCCCTAGTGCTGCGTAACAGGGTGAGCTCCTGTTACTTGTCCCAGCTTCTGCCAACCTAACAGTTTCGAAAGCATGTAAAAAATGCAAGTAGAAAAAGAGGGACCACTTTGGTGGGAAGTAACAGAGTTGGTGTTGAGTTATGCCGGCCACATGACCACAGAGATGTCTTTGGACAGCGCTGGCTTTTTGGCTTAGAAACTGAGATGTGCACTGCCCCCTAGAGTCGGGAACGACTAGCACGCATGTGAGGGGGAATCTTTACTGTCCCTAGTCCCTAGTTTTAAGTAGTTTTAACAGACAAATGTATGGAGCAGAAACTGAGGAAGAAAAAGACATAGAAAAAGCACTAAACAATAACTTGCGAACTAGGAGTTTGGAAATAGAAATTGAAAGAAAAGATTATTTCAAGAATGGCTGTAAAACAAAGTTCATGTTCCATAACCAGACCTATTATTTATTTCTATGTCAGAAACACCAAAGTGTTTCTGTGGTTAAAGGATTTGCAAGTAATATCATCATCACCCTGGGGGCACCTATTTGAGGGCTCCTTTCATGTCCCATGAAGTTGCCCGCTGAAGTGATACCCATTCATCTACTCTCAGTCACCTGCTTTTGAACCGCTGGGTCGGCAGGAGCTGGAGCATATGACAGGAGTTCACCCTTGGCTTGTGGCAGCAATGGGTCTTGAACACGGGCTTCCCTATCAGCAACCCAGCATTTTAACCTCATGAGTCACCATGTTCCTCTTACCAGACCCATGAAGGAGCAAAAGCAGCAGCTCAAAGGTTCAACCAACATTGGGTAGGAGAAAGAATTCAAAGAGAGACATAGGAAATGATTGGTATCTGTGCAGTTTCTTTAGCCTATTCCAAAGGAAGGGGGCTAAGGCCAGGTCCCTCCTGACTTTCGAGAGACCGGTACCCTTTCCGGAGGATTCAAGTTGATTTTGCTGACTTCCCCTGGCACTCCTACTTGTGAAAAACCCATCTTTAACGGAACTAAACATATATGTCTGCCTTTGAAATTTTATATGGGCAACCAATGCCTTTAGACTTTAAATTAAGATTCCATCCCAGAAGATATTCATCCTGACTTAGAATGTGTGGAATCAAAATTCAGAATACAAAGGAAAGAGTCAAGGTTCACTGCAGTGTTTATTAGACAGAAGGTACTGAAGGACTCGCCTCCAAAATACTAGTAGGAGGGTCACTGATGGAGACAAAAGGATGCACCCATATTTATACATTTCAGAAAGGAGGGGAAAGTAATGTATACATATATATTCAAAAGAAATTATACAAGAGATCTCAGGTTACTTCCTGTCTTTCTTCTCTTATCTATGGGAAGGATGGTCTTAGAAGAAATATTTGCATCTTGGGGTTGCTATGGGAATGTTCTGCTAAATCCTACCTGTGAGCTGCAAGACCACATAACTTACCGTATTTTTTGGAGTATAAGAAACACCTTTTTCCCCTCCAAAAAGAAGGTGAAAATCTGGGTGTGTCTTATGCTCCAAATGTAGCCCCACCCACCCTCTCAAATGGAGATTTCAGAGGCTGAAAGAAGCCTCTGAAAGAAGCTTCAGACAAAAAGCTTCTGAAAGCCTTTTATCTAAAATAATATGGCAAGCAACAAAAGAAGAATCAGTAAAGGCTCTAACCAAACTATGCTAACAAATCTGGAGAATGACACAATAACCAACAGATCAGAAGAAGTTAATCTATATACCAATACCGAAGAAAGGAGACTGAACAGAGTAAAGATAGTCCTTCAGAATAAAAATCTCTGAAAGAAGCTTCAGAAAAAAAGCCTTTTTTTTCCTGAAACTCTGTTTCAGAGGCTTTCAGAGGCTGGAAAAAAAGCAAGGCATAGAGCTCACAACCAATTAACCTGTTGCTAAAATTCACCATTGGGAACAGCTGATTGGGGGTATTTCGGGAGGCTGATCCACACACAAATCAGCTTTTTTCTTATTTTCCTCCCCCAAAACTAAGTTGCATCTTATACTCCGGTGCATCTTTTACTCCAAAAAATATGGTATGTTTCAATTTCTCTGTCCCAAGGGTGCTTTTCCAAAAGGCAATTGGACTTCCTTGGTTTTTTCCTCGAAAATGTTTTGCTTCTCATGAAAGAAGCTTCCTCAATTCAAAATTGAATTTTCAATACAAAGTGAAAAAAATAAAGATGAATTGCAACAATTGTCCCATTAAGAGAATATCTCAACCTAAAAGCAAGTTTACTAATAGTTTTCCTTTGTAATCGTGGCGAATATCTGAAGCTCAGGTGTAGGATGAGAGTGAAGGTTCATTCTCCGAGCTTTTGTGCTGGTTTTCAAATGTTTTGTTACCAAGCTCGGTAATATATTCAGTGGAGTTTATGGGCTGTCAGAGTTCTTCTGTTCTTAAGGGATTCAGGTGTGGGTGTGTCAAGTGAGGGTCTTATGATGGGTCAGCTGTGAGACATCCATGAGTCTTGTGATGGGGAGGTTACATCAGATCAGGGTTATTGGGAGGTGAACCACTGGCGGGGAGGTTGTGTGGGTTGGATGAGGGTAGTAATGGAGAAAACTGATTACATCAGCAAAACTGGAAACCATCTCAACTGCATCAACACCTACCATATAACCCACAATGATCCAGCAAAAATCCTAAGAAAAATGGAAAAAGAAAAACAATTTACACACCACTGGAGAGAAAGCTCATGCAACCACAAGACTTCTCCACACCCAGGTTCTATTGACACCCCAAAGTACACAAGAACGGTATCCCCTTATGCCCAATTGTGTGGAACACTGACATACAAACTAGCAAAAACCCTGTGTCAACCCTGGAGCCATCTTGGAACACCTTCAGGTTGCCACAGAGAGGCTGGATAGAGCTGTGGGAAAGGGAGGGGGGGAGTAGAGATAAATGGGGGGTGGGGACTTGTAGCCAAAACAACATTCTTTTTTCTAGGAACCAAGGACCGTCTCACCAGCACCTGGAGGGATGTGGACGAGAGCCATCCAGATTTTGAAGGGTGACCTGATTGGGGCATGTGATGGTTGTGTGCAATGGGAGGAAGAACTTTGCATTTTGAATTGGGTGGGGGAAACCCAGGGAGATTCAGAGTCGGGTTTTCACCAGCTGTGCCAATATGACATGCCTAATAAGTCTTTATTTTGAGGAAGCCTCTGGCCTTGGAGGTTTGATTTCATTGGGGCTGTTACCACCCTCCAGAGGAAACTCAGGCACAGAGGTGGGTTTCAGCAGTTTCTGACCAGTTCTGGAGAACCGGTAGCAGAAGTTTTGAGTAGTTTGGAGAACCGGTAAATACCACCTCTGACTGGCCTCTTCCCATCTATTCTCTGTCTCCCAAGTCCCAGCTGATCGGGACGAAATGGGGATTTTGCAGTATCCTTCCCCTGCCATTCCCACCAAGCCACACCCACCAAGCCATGCCACACCCACCAAACCACACCCACAGAACTGGTAGTAAAAAAAAATTGAAACCCACCACTGCTCAGGCACCTGGTCAACAACTCAATCCAATCCATAACGATTGTCCAATGTATCAAACACACCAAAAACATCCAAGAAGAAATTATGGTCTCCTTCAATGTCACTGCTCTCTTCACCGCAATTGCCATCAAACCATATACCACCTACTCAGTAAACACCATACCCACAAAGATGATGCCACTACAGAACACTCTATGTCCACAGAAACCTTCATGAAACTCCTGGATCTCTGCCTCGATTCATACTTCAACTTCAATGGGAAAAACTAGAAGCCAATGCCAGGTATCCTGATGGGATCACTTATATCAGGCCTAATAGCAGAAGCAGTCATGCAACGACTCAAATCCATGGCTCTATCCACCATCATCCAATCAGAATTCTGGACACGCTACGTCGATGACACCTTTGATGACACCATTATCAAATGCTGCTAAACTGAAGAAACACAGCAACTACTCAATAACATATACCCTGGGATCAAATTCACATGCAAAGAGGAAACAGACAACAGACTCCCATTCCTCATCATTGACATAAGGGCACTAGAAACCTGTGTCTACCACAAATCCATGCACATGGACCAGATCCTCAGCTTCTCAAGCAACCCCACCCCACTGCACACAAAGGAAGCTGTATCCAGATCCTGTTCAAAAGGGCCAGGACACACTGCAGCACCACAACACTAAGAAAGGTGGAAGAGAAATGGTTACTCAATGTCTTTCTCTATAATGGCTATCCAAAAAACATCCTATTCCGACACAGCATGCAAACTACAACACATTTCACAGCCAACCACCATGCAAAACCTAATCCTATCGTATACAAAAGGGGAGTCGGAAATGACAACCAGAATCCTCCAACCCTTTGGAATAACAATAGCCCACAAACCCACTACCACATTCTGCCAGGAATTATCCAGAACCAAAGTCAAAATACAGAAGGATGAAAGAAACAACGTAATCTACAAAATCAACTGTAATCATTGCAAGCAATTCTACGTGGGACAAACATCACATCGATTAAAAACCAGGATCCACGAACACCGGCTGGCAGTCAAACACCATGATGTTCCACTTCTACAGAGGAATTATTGAGTCTGTCATCTGCACCTCTATAACTGTCTGGTTTGGCTCTGCAACCCAACAAGACAAACACAGACTTCAGAGGATAATTAGAACTGCAGGAAAAACAAAGGCTACCAACCAGCCTTCCATTGAGGACCTGGATACTGCACGAGTCAAAAAGAGGACTGTGGAAATATTTACAGACCCCTCACATCCTGGACATAAACGGTTTCAACTCCTACCCTCAAAACGACGCTATAGAGCGCTGCACAACCAGAACAACTAGACAAAACAACAGTTTTTTCCCAAATGCCATCACTCTGCTAAACAAATAATTCCCTCAACACTGTCAAACTATTTATTGCGTCTGCACTATTAGTCTTCTTATCGTTTCCACCACCCATCTCCTTCCACTTATGAAGGTATGACTGTAACTTTGTTTCTTGTATCCTTACAATTTATATTGATATTGTTTCCTGATTGTTAATTTGTACCCTATGACTATCATTAAGTGTTGTACCTTATGATTCTTGATGAACGTATCTTTTCCTTTATGTACACTGAGAGCATATGCTCCATCACAAATTCCTTGTGTGTCCAATCACACTTGGCCAATAAAAAATTCTATTCTATTCCATTCCATTCCGTTCCGTTCCGTTCCGTTCCGTTCCGTTCCGTTCTGTTCAGTTCTGTCCTGTTCTGTTCTGTTCTATTCTATTCTATTCTGTTCTCCCAAATCCTTAACCTCTACCTACACTGACACCAAACAGCACCCGTTTGATTGGAGCAACACAAAAATCACCAGCCACGCTACCACCCACCACGCTTGTGAGTTCATTGAAGCCTGGCATTCCACAAGCAATTCCATCAATAGACACACTGATCGATGAGCAGTTTACAAACCTCTCAGAATCCACATCAAGCACATAGTCAACCAGAGACAGCTCTGACCCTCAACCAACCCACGCAAGCCCCATGCAGTTCATAACCTCCCCATCAGAAGACTCACAGATAACAAGACCATTACAAGACCTTCACTTTATACACCCACAGCTGAAGCCCTTATAAACACTGACATACCTTGAACTCTGATAGAGATGTTACCTAGCCAGGTAATTAAAGGTTCAGAAACCAACCCACAAGCTCAGAGAATGAATCTTCCCCTTCATATAACAATGTAGTAGACCAGGTGTCTTGCTCCCGTCGGAGTCTGAATCTGCGGGGGAAGATGAACTGGAACAAGAGCTGACAGCGATTGAGAGGGCAGCTCCGTTGGCCTTGGAGGAAGCTAGGGAAGGGCAGAGTCAGTCCAGGCAAGGCTTTTCAGAATTAGTAAGGCCTGCAGACAGGGAGGAACATGGGCAGGATGAACATGAGAGACAGAGCTCAGTCGAGGAGCAAGAACCGCCCCCTCCTGATCCAGAGGTTTGGAGAGTTCAGAGAAGGTGTGATCATTGCAGACTGTGTTGGCTACTTGTGACGAGAGTGTCCTGTCCATTTTCAGCAGGCACACCTGGGGAATGAGACTTAAGGAGATGCTATGGGGAGGGGCATTTGTCAGGAACAAACGCTGAGTTCCTGAAGTGTTGTATGCCAATGTTTGAACTTTATTTATTTTTATTTTTTATTTTATTTAAATTTGTATACCGCCCTTCTCCTGGTGGACTCAGGGCGGTGGACAGCCAAGTAAAAACATCCAACACAAAATTTAAAAATTTAAAAAGAATTATACCCTTTGCCCAAAAATTAAGAACCTTACGACTAAAACCCATTAAACAATTAAAAATCTAATATCTCAAAAATGGGGGGGGGGGGGTTTCCACGCCAGCCCTGCTTGATAGAAAAGTTTTTAGAGCACGGCAAAAAGCCCGGAGATCTGATATCCTCCGTATCTCCAGGGGCAAATCGTTCCAGAGGGCAGGTGCTGCCACAGACAAGGCCCTCCCCCTGTGGGTTGCCAGCCGACACTGCCTAGCTGACGGCACCCTGAGGAGTCCCTCTCTGTAGGAGCATACTGGCCGGTGGGAGGCTATTGGTGGCAGAAGGCGGTCCCACAAATACCCAGGTCTAATTTCATGGAGCGCTTTAAAGATGGTAACCAATACCTTGAAGCACACCCGGAAGTCCACCGGGAGCCAATGCAGCTCACGCAGGAGAGGTGTCACATGGGAGCGCCCTTTCGTTCCCATAATCCCCCACGCAGCCACATTCTGCACCAGCTGGAGCCTCCGGGTGTACCTCAAGGGGAGCCCCATGTAGAGAGCATTGCAGTAGTCCAGGCAGGAAGTGACGAGTGCCTGGGTGATTGTGCGTAAGGAGTCCCGATCCAGAAAGGGACGCAACTGGCAAATCAGGCGAACCAGATGAAAAGCCCCCCTGGCCACAGCCGTCATGTGCTCTTCTAAAGACAGCCGTGCATCCAGGAGGACACCCAAGTTGCGAGCCCTCTCCATGGGGGCCAATAACTCACCTCCAATAGCCAGCGATGGTGCCAGCTGGCTATATCGGGACGCCAAAAGCCATAGCCACTCGGTCTTGGAGGGGTTGAGTCGAAGCCTGTTACTCCCCATCCAGATCTGCATGGCCTCCAAGCACCGGGACATCACTTCAAGGGCATCGTTGGGATGGCCTGGGGTGGAGATGTACAGCTGAGTGTCGTCAGCGTACTGATGGAATTCCACCCCGAAGCCACAGATGATCTCACCCAGCGGCTTCACATAAATGTTGAACAGAAGGGGTGAGAGGACGGATCCCTGCGGCACCCCACACACAAGGCACCTCGGGGTCGACCTCTACCCCCCTGCCAACACTGACTGCATCCAGTCAGAGAGATAGGAGGAGAACCACTGTAGAACAGTGCCCCCCACCCCCAACCCTTCCAACCGGCACAGCATGATACCATGGTCAATAGTATCAAAAGCCACTGAGAGATCTAATAGGACCAGGATAGAGGAGCAACCCCTATCCCGAACCCTCCAGAGATCATCCACCAATGCGACCAATGCCGTTTCCATGCTGTGCCCAGGCCTGAAGCTGGACTGGCGTGGATCCAGATAGACAGCTTCATCCAGGTACCCATCCAGCTGTTGTGCCACCACACTCTCAACAACCTTCGTCATGAAGGGAAGGTTGTAGACCGGATGATAGTTAGCCAAAACAACCGGATCCAGAGCAGGCTTCTTGAGGAGGGGCCTCACCACTGCCTCTTTCAAGGCTGATGGCAAGACAGCCTCACCCAAGGAAGTGTTGATGATACCCTGGAGCCAGCCTTACATAACCTCCCGGGAGGCCAGTACCAGCCAGGAGGGACACGGGTCCAATAAACATGTAGTCGCATTCAGCTGCCCCTGTATCCTGTCCACATCCTCGGGAGCAACAGGATCAAACTCCTCCCAAATGACATTCTCAAGACCGGCCTCTATCATCCCGTCTGTACCTACCCAGTCGGAGACCAGGCCTTCCTGAATCTGAGTGATTTTATCGTGCAGATACTGAGCAAAATCCTCAGCACGACCCTGCAAGGGATTCTCCCACGCTCCCGAATGGAGGAGGGAGTGGGTCACCCTAAACAGGGTAGCTGGGCGGTTATCTGCCGATGCGATAAGAATGGAACAATAATTAAATTTTGCTGCTTTTATCGCCAATAGGTAGGTCTTAATATGAGCTCTTACCCGTGTTCAGTAAGATTCGGACCGACTAGACCTCCAACTGCTCTCTAGGCGTCTTTTCTGGCGCTTCATCTCCCTCAGCTCCTTAGAGAACAAAGGAGCCAAGTAGACTCGGCGAAGGGTCAGAGGCCGCAAAGGCACGACTCGGTCCACAGCGCCAGTGGCTGTCCTATCCCAGGCGGCCACCAGTTCCTCGGCCGAGTCATGAGTCAGAGCCTCAGAAAATGGCCCAAGCTCTATCTGGAACCTATCCAGATCCATCAGGGGCCTGGGGCGGAACCATCTAGTTTGTTCCACCTCACTGCAGTGGGGTGTAGCGGTTAGAAAGTCAAGCCTAAGAAGGGAATGATCCGACCATGACCTTGCATTCCTTTTGGAGTTCTGGACTAATTACCTGGATCATTTGCTCCCTGAATGCCTTGATTTGCCCTTGATTTGCCAAATATATTTGGATTTATTGCCATGCAGCCTTGGTGTGGACAGCACTGGGCTGGACTAATTGCAGCCAGAGGCTGCTTGAGGTTTGTGTGGGGTTTTGTTATCACTCTGCACTGGGACTTGCCAGAAATGTGGGAGAGTTTTGGGAGATTTGGAGCATTAAATGGGCAGTTTGAACTGCCAGCTGTTTGTGTTATCTCTGTGCCGTACCCTAGGTCATCATACCAGGTAGATAATCCAGATTATCCTCCTAATTTGACCGGGAAGTGTCTCTTAATTCTTGCAGTTGCTTATGCCAACCCTGAAGTAAACCTGGCTGAAGCAAACTTGGAGGCTTCAGAGTTGCCAAACCAATGGTGATTTGGGGGGGGGATAGTTAGATGGGGTTTTATAGCCCAAACAATAAAGTTTTCCTATCGGAACCAAGGACATTCTCACAGGTGGCTGGCCAAAGGAGGAGCAAGTAACCAGGCAACCAGTCATACCTGAATTGGACAGCATGACCAGTGATTTTGGGGGGAAGGAGGAAACTTTTACTTTTAACCAGGTGAAAGCCATGGGAAAATTCAGAGCCGGCTTTCACCAGTTGTGCCAATATGAAGTATCCAATAAACTGTTCTTTGAGGAACCTGCCTTCCTCGGAGTTCTGTTTTCTATGGGTGCATTACTTGGGACATTGACAGATGAGATCTTGACTACAATACTGCCAGGAATTTCATTTGCTGATAATTTAAATTAAAATAATTGAACTTTTAGAGGACCCCAACCTCCCAAAATATTTATTTTATTATTTATTATTTATTTATATTATTATTCATATTTCTATGCCACCCACTCTCCAAGGACTCTGAGCTGCTTACACCAAAGTCAGTATACTAAATAGCATATTGCCCCCAACAATCTGGGTCCTCATTTTACCCACCTTGGAAGGAGGGAAGGCTGAGTCAACCTTGGGCCGGTGAGATTTGATCCGCTGATCTGCTGAACTAGCAGTCAGCTGACGTAGCTGCAGTACTGCACCCTAACCACTGTGCCACCTTGGCTCTCTGATATTTCTGGCATAGCAGCAAGATTCCCATTGCACAAGCATCATGTTTCAAATATTTGTGGTGTGGCATTTCAGGTAGGCTGAAGACAGGATGCAGTGGCTGTTCAAAGAACTAAGCAGCCTTGTTGCAATTCTCCTGGACAAGGATGTGGGGTAAAATCTTCCAACTGCCTTTTTATTATTTCAAGCAAAATCATTTTCCCAAATCATATGTGGAGGACAACTTGGTGTTGTGGCCCACCAGCGGCAAAGCAGATTCAGCAAAGCAGATTCAGACAGTGTGGAGGTTGGGGAGGAAAGTGGGCCAGTCCTGGAGTCTGGGGAAGGCTTGGAAATGGCTCTGAGTCAGAGGCACAGAGAGGGCCAAGGCCATCTGGTAGTTCTTTGCTGCCTCCAGAGTCTGACATCAGTGAGGCAGAAGAACAGCATGAGCCTGTTCCCAGTGTGTGCATGTGCAGAGCTGCCAGGAGACAGGAACAATTAAGGAAACAGGATCGACTTGGGAGTAAGGCTTGGAGAAGATTGGCCTCTCCCATAACACAGACAGGAGAAGTGAATGGGACGTGAGCTTTTACAGGAAGCAATTCGTTCATCTGGCCGATTCAAGTTTTGAAACTTCTGTTTGTGACTCTGTGCCAGGTTTGGCCTTGCCCTGCGTCTGGAAATTAGATCTTTGGCAGCGTTCCATACGAGATAGGTGGGTGTTGATAACCTTCCTCTGAAAGACTGTTTATCAAGCCTTGCGGACTGTAAATGAAAGTAATTTACAGCCGTATGAATTAAAGAGGTTTGCTGGGACTTTGTTTGTGCTGTTTACTTTCTAAGGAAGTCTAGGTCAGAACACTTGGATCATTTTCTATGATTGGCCCATTGGAATATACTGAGAGCACAAATTCCTCTATTGCACATTTATACATTTCTTCTGGTTGTAAGATGCTCTTTTGTATTCAAGTCTGGCTTCAGAAGGATAATGTAGCACTTGGGGATGAAGATGCAACCCAAGAGACCAGCACTGGAGGCCAAGATGGAGAAGACCTGCACAGCCACCATGTATTTTCCTTTGGTGCTCAAGTAAGTGGGCACAAAAGACACCCAGACACTGCAGAAGACCAGCATGCTGAAGGTGATCAGCTTGGCTTCATTGAAGGCCCCAGGGAGATTCCTGGCCAGAAAAGCCACCGTGAAGCAGATGATAGCCAGGAAACCCATGTAGCCAAGGGCAAGGTAGAACATGGCAACGGAGCCTTGATTACATTGGAGGATGATCTCTGCAGGTTGTGAGTACATGTCTGACTCCGGGAATGAGGGAGAAGTGGCCAACCAGATGGTGCAGAGGACAACTTGGACACCAGAACAAGAAAGGATGATAGAATTGGCCAAGGTCTTCCCTAACCATCTCTGTAAATTATTCCTTGGTTTTGTGGCAAAGAATGCTAGTACCACAGTGACTGTTTTCGCCAAGACGGTAGAAATGGCAACTGTGAAGATATTGCTGAAAGCTGTTTGTTGGAGAAGGCACATGGCTCTCCTTGGCTGGCCAATGAACAGAAAAGAGGTCAAGAAGGAAAGCTGGAGGGAGATGAGGAGGATGTAGGAAAGGTCCCGATTGTTGGCTTTGACTATGGGAGTTTCTCGGAATTTAATGAAGATTCTCAAGACAAAACCTGTTACTAAAGAGAGGAACAAGGCAAGTGAAGCTAGGATGATCCCCAAATTTTCTTGATAGGATAGGAACGTTTCAGTCTTAGGTATACAGTCATCTCGGTTGATATTTGGATACTGATCTGCTTGACATTTGGTGCATTTTTCAGCATCTGAAAAGAGCAAGATCAATATCTCTCATAAACTAGGTTCTTCCATCATCTGCATAGTTGGAGTGAAACTGGTGATGGGGTGCATGAATATGTTCAGACATTTGAGTAGTATTAAGCAAAAGGACAAGTTCAAAAAGCAACTGATATTCTCTGCCACACATTCCCAGGATGAGATCTGGCTGCCTTTAATGGAATCTCAGTGAGATTCCATGAAGCATGTCTACATGACCCATGACCCATCTCTACATGCCCCATGTAGAGACTGGGTCTGCTGGTACTGGATTAGGTGAATCACAGGAAGGAATTGTCAAGCCTATAATTGATTGGGCTATGGGATTGTTTGTAACTTTGGGCTTTCTGACATGCATTCAGCTTGACAAAGTTGGGAGCTGAAGCGGGGAGTGGAGTCTTCATTCAAAACAGCATTCCTAACTGATGAGTAACCACATTCTAACGTCTGGCTGATCGGAGAAGGAGGAGGAGAGATGTAGCTGACCAACCAGTTCCCACCTTGGTTGGATAATGGGACAGTGGTTTTGGAAACTTGAGAAACTGAAACTTATATTGGGGTGAAAAGCCCAGGAACTTTAGTACTGGCTTTTGACCAGTAGTGTCAAGACGATGTATCTAAATAACTTAGTTCTTTGACGAGAAGTAATGCCTTGGAGTTTGATTGCTGATGGATGCATTACTTGGAGCCTGACATGAATAAGATGTTGAAATCAAGTTCGCAATGTCCCCTAAAAATATGAATGCCCCCCTTCCTCTGGACCAAGGAAATGGTCAGTTTTTATTTCTGGAGAGCACTTATCTAGTTGGTCTATTCCATTGTTTCTTTTTCCTCCCACCCATGCCAAGGAAGCAAGAGCTAATGGCTTATCTCTTCTGAATAGTTTTTATAGTTTTTGAAGTGACTCCAGTTAGAAGGAGAAAATCTTTGTCACTCTTTAGTTAAAAATGCCTGAATGTCTATGGTCATCCTGAAAGTCTCCCCTTTCCTCTGGAGTCACCCACCTTCAATGGTGGAGATGGTTCCTTCTGCACAAGGATGGCAGTCATAGCAGCAGATGGGCCTCCCTTCCTGAGCCACCTTCCTAAATCCAGGACGACAGCTTTCCACACATGTAGAAGGAGGAAAGGGCTGAGGAGAGAAAAGGAAATAAAACTCTGGATAGTGAGATGGGTGGCATACATAACATACCCAGAAAAATAACTTATTTTCAGAAAAATGGCAGAGGGTTTATTCCAAGACATAGCTTTGACTAATTAGATCGAAAAGATTGAATTGCACACTCCTCTTGTTTCTCATTACTTTTAGGGTTTCACACACATTAAAAATTTAGGCTTTCATTTTAAACGTAGATATTTAATTGCTCAAGGATCTATTGCCTGCATACTTCGCTTTGGCTAGGTAAACCACGTTGTTTGAATGACTCCTCATTCTACCTTTCTTTCCATAGACTCAGTGAATGGTTTGTATGAAAATTGAAAATTATTATCCATGAGCAATAAAGGCATTTTTACTCTTGAGAGTCTTATCAGCTGATGTGATAACTCAAAGGCATTGAAAGCAATTCTCCACCGATGGAGAGTTCAAGTGTATTCCTATTATAGCCACCTTCAGTGGAATAAAATAAATATCAGTATTACTTGCACCTTGTTCAGCAGTTCCACCTGTGCGATATTCTTCCGGTCAATGGAAAATTTAAAATCCTGGGATTCCCGTTTTTCTAGGCTCCCAGATTTCACTCTCTTGACAGATTTATTTGGGAAAACAATCCAGCTCACAATGTCCAGGTCAGTTGTAAGATCTCCTCTCCCATCCAAATATACCCCTTCTATGGAACTATTGTAAAACTGAGAGCTTTGAAGGAAGGGGTGAAGCTGGAAAGAACATAAAGTAAATAAAGATTAAAAAGGGACATTAGAGGTTTTTGTTTCTTTTTTAAAGACCCCTTTGTCTATTCTGGGAGAGCTCTGAACATTTCTGTCTCTCTGCTCAAAAAAAAAGACAGGTTTTACTGTCAGAATCAAACTTGGGTGGAAGAATATTTATAAACAGGGGAATAATAACAGCTGCTAACTTAATATTTAAATATTTTGATCAGAATAATTTTTGGTGAAAAAACAAAACTGGCTACGTAGCTCACTTTGAGCACACAATAGATACAAACTGAAGGTAAACTGCTCCAAACTCGATTGCAGGAAATACCACTTCAGCAAAAGAGTGGTCAATGCCTGGAATGCACTACCTGACTCTGTGGTTTCATCCCCAAACCCCAAAACTTTAACCTTAGACTGTCTACTGCTGATCTCACCCCATTCCTAGGAGGTCTGTAAGGGGCGTGCATAAGAGCACCAGCGTGCATTCTGGACCAGCTGGAGCCTCCGGGTGCACCTCAAGGGTGCACTAGGTAGATTCGCTATTCTTACTTTCCTGTGCTTTCTTCAGGGTCTTCAGTGGTGAAGATCAGTAACGTCACACTGCAAGCATCCTCACTGAAAGATATTGGTTGATATTATTCTTCTTGCTATCATTTGATGGCTTGTTGTTTGTGCCAACTTCATCAGTTTGGGGAAAAAAAAGAAACCAATGCATTTGCTTTGAAAAACATAAAATTAACAAGAGAATATTGGCAGGGGGGAGGGCAGAGGTGGTATTCAGCCCAGTTTGTGCGAACTGGTAGTAGCGACCTGCCCCGGCACTATGCCCTCCTACTTAGCCACATTTTAAAGCCATGCACATGTGTGGAGGTGGCACATCGTGTGTGAAGCAAGCCCGCGTGTGCTCACATTTTTGGTGCTGGGCAAACTGGTAGGTAAATTGTGCGAATCCCACCCCTGGTGGGGGGAGGATTAGAGCAGAAGGAAACAGAAGGTTGTGATTAGATTGGAATTTAGTTTCTGAGTAATTTCATTTTTCCAAATAAATAACCAAGTCATCCAGTGATAAAACTATTTCCCATATTTTGAGGAAACATGTCTAATAGAAAAGAAGTACCTGCCAAGCCTTTAGCCTTGGATCTTCTACCTTCATGCCCCTGTTTCTCATTGATCTCTTGAATGCGGCTATGTAAGCTGAATTTAAGGCCTTTCCCACAGACCAAATGGTGTTGTAAATGAGGTAGCCGTCCAGGGTTAGGATCCGATCAATCTCCTCTTTCCTCACAGCCTCCAATTCTTCTGTTTGTCTACACCGTCTCCAGACTTTCACTGAAGGGGCATCCTTGGTGGATGAACATATAAAGGTTTTCTCCAAAAAGTTAATTAGGAGTTTAAACAAGGTTTTAAAATCTTCATAGTTTGCCCATTTTCTTTTCTTTATCAAGAAAGAAAAAATGCCACCAATGTATTTCAAGGAATTCGCACTAAACATAAAATCAATACTGAGATCCCACTGAGCTGTGGTGATCCAGACTTTATCTATGACAGGTTCTGGAAGATGTGCAAGTAGTTTGTCGATAACTGCCATTCCTAGTGAGAATGAATTAGTCTCTGAACCATAAACAAAGACATTGACTTTTCTCCATTTGTAATATTCTTTTGATTTGAAAGACAGTCCAGCGACATTCAATATAAAGCTTTGATATATAACCACACAAATGCCATTCTTCAACATCAAAGCAGACATTGTCCTCATGAATCTCTCCCCCTGGTCAGTTTCTGGAGCAACAAGACCAACCAAGGTCCACTTGAAATAGAGGAGAAGCTGGACCATCCCTGGGTACTGGACTCCTTCAGCAGGGAGCATCGTGTAGAAGAAAGGATGCTGAGTTTTATCCCCCAGAATCTTGGAAGCAAAACTATAACTGATCTGGAAGAAATGGAAGATGTTATTTAAATATAACAAGAAAATGCAATTCTGATTGAAAATCACACAATTGAACATTGTTTCCCAAGAAAGACACACCTGAGGGACTTTGTAGGTGCCCAGCATGCTGGAAATCTGAATGGAGATGCCAGCCTCGGCCTCTTCCAGAACAGCCACTGTGTTTCTCTGCCTCCCACACCTGTAGTTGGGCAGATTGGCCTCCCCGTCTGAAAGCAGGTCCAGCAAAGGATCTGTAGTCATCTCTACCTTGAAGAAATTTTCATAGATATTATAACCCAGGGTGATGTTGGTTAAGAGCTGGTCATTCCGGTTGATGTCCTCAATGGTGAAAAGGAAAGGTACAAATTTCCAAATATACTTGGTTGATACTCTGCAGATATGAACATATGAATGAAAATAACATATAACTTTCATTCCATGATAATAGTTTTAGTACACTCAATCCCAATTTTACCCCCAAACTGTTTGGAATATTCCAAAATATTAACAAAAACATTAATAGAAAAAGAATAATACTGTGTTTCCCTGAAAATAAGGCCCTGTCTTATATATTTTTGAACCCCAAAATAAGCACTTGGCCTATTTTCGGGTAGATCTTATTACTTTGGGGCAGGTGGAGCAATCTTACCTGATTTCCAGCTGTGTTTCCCTAACCCTAACTAGACGAAACTAGAGGAAATGGCAGGATCAGCTGCACATGCGTTTAAATATTTTCAGGGCAGGGCTTATTTGGGGGAAACACGGTATCAATACAATATTTTTGGATCATACAATATTAGTTAAAAGTCAGTCTCCTAATTGGTGAAACTTGCAACGCTTCAATTTCACGCACTTGTCTTCTAGTATTTAATATTTTATATATGTGATGGCTTGCTTCCTCTGTCTTAGTAAAACTGATTGACATACCCAGAGAGATAAAAGGAACTATTATCTCTTTTATGTTCTAGATATTATCAATATATTTGGCATTGGCCCCAAGAGTTTAAACTGATTCAAAATAGCTCCTGCATGGATAATACTCAGAAACTGTTCAAGACCAGGTTATTTTCTCCGTATCTTGGACCGAGAGAAGGTTGAGTCTCTTTTAGATGAATTTTAGTTGGTTACCTTTTGATGATATTCAGAGTCTGTTAACCATCAGGTCTTGGGCCGAGTCAAAGTTGAAACAATGTTGTTACTTACTTTTTCATGTTCTGGGGCCTTTCTTTGATTCTTTTCCTGTTTTCAATTGTTTCTTTTAATTGTAAGCCACCCAGAGACAAAATGGGTCTCATTTGTTTATAGAATTCATAGTGAATCCTATGAATTCTATAAACAAATGACTAACTAAAGCAATCAACCAACCAATAGATTATTATTTCATTTAAAGATTTTGCTTGGTTCCTGGCATGAATTTGTGAACAAGAATGAGATATATTTTCCCTGTCTATCAATTCCTATATGTCTATGGAGATTCTCAGTCAACCAGGTCATGGTTGAAAAAAAGCACCGTTGAGATATCAATTCCTATGTTCTTAACTGGGAGGCTTTCATCCCAGCAGTAAATTTTAGTGTGGAGAAACAATGATGGAGTCATCTCTGATGGAGACAGAAAAAAACAACATTTTGCTGTGCTTGGATCAGGTGTCCCGCAGAATATAGAATAGAATAGAGTTGGAAGGGAACTTAGAGGGCTTCTAGTCCAACCACCTGCTCAAGCAGGAGAACCTATACCATCTCAGACAAGTGACTGTCCAGTCTCTTCTTAGAAATCTCCAGTGATGGAGCACCCACAACATCTCGAGGAAACTTCTGTTCCACTGGTTAATTGTCCTCACTGTTGGAAAGTTTCTCCTTAATTCCAGGTTGCTTTTCTCCTTTTTTAAAAAAAAAAATTATTTATATGCCGCCGTTCTTCAGAGACTCAGGGCAGCTTACAATGCGTTAAGCAATAGCCTTCATACTTTTGTATATTTATACAAAATCAGCTTATTGCCCCCACAATCTGGGTCCTCATTTCACCTACCTTAGAAAGGATGGAAGGCTGAGTCAACCTTGAGCCTGGTAAGATTCGAACCTGCAGTAATTGCAGGCAGCTGTGTTAATAACAGGATGCTTTAAACCACTGTACTACCAAGGCTCCTTGAATAGTTTCCAACCCTTAATTCTTGTCCTGCCCTCTGGTGCTGCCCTCTTCTTTGTGGCAGCCTCAGGGGTGAGGTGGAAGAGAGATTTTCTTTTGTTTCTCTATATCCACTCTTTCTTTCTTTCTTTCTTTCTTTCTTTCTTTCTTTCTTTCTTCTTTCCTTCCTTCCTTCCTTCCTTCCTTCCTTCCTTCCTTCCTTCCTTCCTTCCTTTCTTTCTTTCTTTCCTTTCTTTCTTTCTTTCTTTCTTTCTTTCTTTCTTTCTTTCTTTCTTTCTTTCTTTCTTTCTTTCTTTCTTTCTTTCTTTCTTTGTCAAACATGTACAAGATAGCAGGTAGAAGTATGAACATGGACATGAACGAAGGAAAGAATACAAATAAATGGGGACAGTAGGATAAGGATGGAAGGCATGCCGGTGCGCTTATGCACAACCCCTTACAGACCTCTTAGGAATGATGTGTGAGGTCCACAGTAGACAGTTTAAGGTTGAAGCTGTGAGGGTTTGAGGATGTAACAATGGACTTGAGTAGAGCATTCCAGGCGTTGACCAGTCTGTTGCTGAAGTTGTATTTTCTGCAATTGAGTTTGAAGCGGCTTATCTTGAGTTTACCTCAAGCTCTACTCATAGGACAGAATGGAAAATGGATGGGGAAAAATATTTTGACTGAGGTTTTATACTTTAAAGCTTAAAATGAGTTTTGTGATCTGCTGTGTGCAGTAGGGACTCACAATAGATTTAGAAAGTAAGTTAGCAAAGAAAGCAGATCAGCGAGAGAGCATCTTCTCTTTTTGATGGCCGGGACCTGTATGCATTTATTGAAGTGCCTCTAATGCAGTGTGCACGGATTGACTTACCGTGAGAATTTTGTTGAAGGACTTCTATCAAAGCTTAATAATTGAAACCGAGCATGCATTGCTGAGACTATGCCACTAATCATATAATCTCCTGGCTTGTAACGATGCTCTGGATCCACTTCACTCTGCTGCAGAGTCAGGAGGCATTTGGCTTTGTGCATCACACCAGTTCCCAATGGCCACAGAATCAGCACAAAGAGAAGCAGAAGCAACATGTATTATGTCCCTGACCGAGTCTTTCCTGTGTCACCTGCTTTTAAAGAGAGAAAAATAAGAGGTGGGAGAAACCAAACCTAGTGTCTCCTGCTTGAAAAGGGGGGGAGGACTAGAAGATCTCCAAGGTCCCCTCCAAATCTGTTGTTCTGTTATTTCTGTAAGATGCTTTGGATCAAGTCAGAGTCAGCAACGGGACATAAACACAGAATCTGCTTTGATCTAAAACTACCATCCAATTCGCTTTCTATATATACCCAGCATTTCTGACACAGACTCCACCCAACATTGCTTTGGAAGTCTGATATTGACACCAAAATATTTCCTGACATGTTTGTGTGACATTTTTTAAAAGTTTGCAGAAACCTCTCTAGGGCATTAAGACAACAAATAAACCACTATGATTTGGATAATTGTATGGAAGAGAACTTTCAGATCTCTCAACCCTGAAGGAGGGAGAACTAGTGACTTCAAGCTCTGAAAATGGGCCAGTGAGGAAGATTGGAGAATCTGGCCCAGATATTTTTAATAAAACGCTTTTAGGAAACCTAGAATAAAGAGAGATTTTTAGCATGGCCACAAAAAGTGACATTTAATATGTTTTTACATGGACTTCTAACCTAGGAAAATGTATAGATAGATCTGTAGCCATCTGTGAATCTTATTTATAGATGACTAACTAGTCCCTTAGGGATGTGGTGGCTCAGTGGCTAAGACGTTGAGCGTATCAATCGAAAGGTCGGCAGTTCAGCAGTTCGAATCCCTAGTGCCGCGTAACAGGGTGAGCTCCCGTTACTTGTCCCAGCTTCTGCCAACCTAACAGTTCAAAATCATGTAAAAAATGGAAGTAGAAAAATAGGGACCACTTTGGTGGGAAGTAACAGCGTTCTGTGCTCATTTGGTGTTGAGTTATGCCGGCCACATGACCACAGAAATATCTTTGGACAGCGCTGGCTTTTTGGCTTAGAAACTGAGATGAGCACTGCCCCCTAGAGTCGCGAACGACTAACACGTATGCGCGGGGGAACCTTTACCGTTACCTTTTAAGTAGTCCCTGTTTTGAGCCAGAGAAATGTATGGAGCAGCACCTGAGGAAGAAAAAGACATAGAAAAAGCACTAAACAATAACTTGTGAACTAGGAGTTTGGAAATAGAAATTGAAAGAGAAAGGGATTATTTCAAGAATGGCTGTAAAACAAAGATTATGTTCCATAACCAGACCCATTATTTTTTTCTATGTCAGAAATACCAAAGTGTTTCTGTGGTTAAAGGATTTGCCAGTGATACCATTATCACCCTGGGGGACCCATTTGGGGGCTCCTTTCATGTCCCATGAAGTTTCCCGCTGAAGTGATACCCATTAATCTACTCTCAGTCACCTGCTTTTGAACCGCTGGGTCGGCAGGAGCTGGGGCATATGACAGGAGCTCACCCTTGGCTTGTGGCAGCAATGGGTCTTGAACACGGGCCTACCTATCAGCAGCCCAGCATTTTAACCTCATGAGTCACCATGTTCCTCTTACCAGACCCATGAAGGAGCAAAAGCAGCAGCTCAAAGGTTCAACCAACATTGGGTAGGAGAACGAATTCAAAGAGAGACATAGGAAATGATTGGTATCTGTGCAGTTTCTTTAGCCTATTCCAAAGGAAGGGGGCTAAGGCCAGGTCCCTCCTGACTTTCGAGAGACCGGTACCCTTTCCGGAGGATTCAAGTTGATTTTGCTGACTTCCCCTGGCACTCCTACTTGTGAAAAACCCATCTTTAAGGGAACTAAACATATATGTCTGCCTTTGAAATTGTATATGGGCAACCACTGCCTTTAGACTTTAAATTAAGATCCTGTCCCAGAAGATATTCATCCTGACTTAGAATGTGTGGAATCAAAATTCAGAATACAGAGGAAATAGTCAAGGTTCACTGCAGTGTTTATTAGACAGAAGGTACTGAAGGATTTGCCTCCAAAATACTAGTAGGTGGGTCACTGATGGAGACAAAGGGATGCACCCATATTTATACATTTCAGAAAGGAGGGGAAAGTAATGTACACATATATATTCATAAGAAATAATACAAGAGATCTCAGGTTACTTCCTGTCTTTCTTCTCTTATCTATGGGAAGGATGGTCTTAGAAGAAATATTTGCATCTTGGGGTTGCTATGGGAATGTTCTGATAAATCCTACCTGTGAGCTGCAAGACCACATAACTTACCGTATTTTTCGGAGTATAAGACACACCTTTTTCCCCCAAAAAAGAGGGTGAAAATCTTGGTGCGTCTTATGCTCCAAATGTAGCCCAGCCCAGCCTCCCAAATGGAGATTTCAGAGGCTGAAAGAAGCCTCTGAAAGAAGCTTCAGAAAAAAAGCTTCTGAAAAGCTTTTATCTAAAATAATATGGCAAGCAACAAAAGAAGAATCAGTAAAGGCTCTAACCAAACTATGCTAACAAATCTGGAGAATGACACAATAACCAACAGATCGGAAGAGGTTTAAGATTCAGAGGGGTGAAGGAGAATAAACAAGAGAATTTGAGAGAAATGATGTCTGAGGCACTGGCACCGTTGGTAGGGGAGTCCAAAAATGATCTGGCTTGGCAAATGGACAAGCTGTACCGCGTTAATTCCTGGATTGCTAGACAGAAACATCTACCAAGAGATATTGTGATATATTTTACTACAAGGAGAGTACGCAATGAAATTTTACAGGCTACTTTTAAAAACAAGCTTCGGGTGGGAGGCCAGGAAGTAATGACAATGAAAGAAATCCCCCCTAAGATCTTGAGAGCTAGAAGGGAGTATGCCTTTCTGGTGGATGACTTGAGAAAATGTCAGATACAGTACAGATGGGAGGTGCCAACTGGACTAGTGGTGACTTACTCAGGAGAGAGATATCGGCTTAATACAATTTGGAAAGCAAGAGATTTTCATACTAATGTATTAAAGGCTGGCACACCCAAATCAACTAAATCACCAGAAGGCAAAAGAAAGAAAGAAGTAATGGAAGCTGAGACAGAAGAGCTCTTGACAGTAGTTCAGGGGGGAGCTTCAGCTGATCAAGAAGAATTACAAATTCAAATGGCTACTCAAGAGTTGGCGCTGATTGATTTTTCGCAGTTACCAAAGGACCAAAGACAGACCAGATCGGTGACAGCTAGACTCAAGGAAGAATTAAGACAGCAACAATCCCAGATGGCAACTCAAGAAATGATTCAAGATTCTACCAGAACAGGAGCGGTGGGGGGAGCAAGACCTAAAACTCAAATGAGATCAGAGCATCAGGACTTGCTTCAGAGGCTCCAAAGGCCCAGAGATGGGAACTAGATTTTTGACTTGGAACGTTAATGGCTTGAATTCTCCACAGAAAAGAAGAAAAATATTCCACTATCTTAAGCAATTTAAGAATGAAGTAATTTGCTTACAAGAGACTCATATAAGAATACAAGATCAAAAATATTTGATTAATGCAAGACTTGGTACATCTTACGTAGCAGCAGCACCAGAAAAGAAAAATGGTATAGTTATATATTTGAAAAGAGATTTAGTTGCTAAATTAATTGAAGCAGACGATCAAGGAAGATTTTTAGCGATAGAACTTTTAGTAAAAGGAGAAAAAATACTTGTAATTGGAGTTTACGCCCCGAATCAACAACAAGAAAACTTTTATAATTTACTACATTCAAAATTGACACACTGGGCATATAAAACTTGTATCCTGTTAGGCGACTGGAATGGTGTTTTGGACCTAAACAAAATGTGTCAACAAGAGCAAAATTGCCCAAAGCGTTTTGGGAAATGATGGATGACTGGGAGTTGAGAGATATTTGGCGTGAAAGAAATCTGGAAGAAAAAGACTTTACCTTTTTTTCAGATAGACATCAATCCTTTTCAAGGATTGATTTTATATTAATTACTAATGATCTTTTATCTAGGGTGAAAAATACGAAGATTTGCTCAAGAACATTGACAGACCATAGTCCAGTTTGGCTGGAATTGGAGTATGAGAAAGGGCCTAGGAGGTCCTGGAGGTTAAATGATAATTTGTTTAGGTATGAAGAAAATGTAAAAGAGTGTAAAAAATTTATGAAAGAATTTTTTGTTATGAATATGCAAAAGGGTACACCGATGGAAATGGTATGGTATGCAAGTAAGGCATATATGCGAGGAATTTTGATATATTTGAACAATAAATATAGAAAGAAACAGGGGACAAAAAGAAAAGAATTAGAAGATGAGATTAGTAAACAGGAACAGGCTTTAGTAGCTAATCCAACGGATAAGAAAATTAAAGAGGCAATCAATTTATTGAAAGGTCAATTTAATATGTTAATAGCAGATCAAGTGGCAACTAATTTAAGATATGCAAAACATAATACTTTTTACAATGCCAATAAACCAGGCAGGTGGTTAGCATATTTGTTAAGGAAAAAGCAAAAATCAAGGACAATAGAGAGAATAAAATATAAGGGTAAAGAGGTTTATGAGCAACAATTGATTAAAAAATCTTTTTTAGAGTTTTATTCGAGGCTGTATACTGGTGATAAAATTAAAGATATAGATATAGATAGATATTTGCAGAAAGAGAATATTTATGCAATTTCAAATGAGCAGAGGGATAGTTTAAATCAATCGATAACTACCAAGGAAATTGCGTTAGCAATTAAGCAGTTGAAAGTGGGCAAAGCTCCTGGGACGGACGGTTTGACGGCTATTTATTATAAAACCTTACAGGAGGAAATGATAGAACCGCTGAAAGAATTATTTAACAATATACAACAGGGAGGAGAGGTACCTCCAACCTGGAAGACAGCATTTATTTCGTTGATCCCAAAAGAAGGGCATGACGATACAGACCCTAAAAATTATAGGCCAATTTCATTATTAAATATAGACTATAAGATATTTGCTAAAATTTTGGCAAATAGATTAATGACAGTCATGCAGCAAATGATTCACCATGATCAAACTGGTTTTATAAATGGTAGACAAATGAAGAGTAACGTAAGGCAAATTGTTAATTTATTAGAGTATTTGGGAAGGAACAACCAGGTCCCCGCAGTGCTTGTGTTCTTGGATGCTGAGAAAGCTTTTGATAGATTGAATTGGCAATTTTTACTAAAACTAATAGAAAGGATGCAATTTGGAGAACAATTTGTACAATCTATTAAGGCAATATATCAAAAACAAACAGCGCAAATAATAGTTAATGGTGGTTTAACAGATGTTTTTAACATAGAAAAAGGAACAAGGCAAGGCTGTCCTTTGTCCCCGTTATTGTTTATTTTGACGCTGGAAATTTTATTAAATAAGATACGCGAGATGAATACAATTAAGGGAATTAAAATTAGACAGCATGAATACAAGGTACGAGCATTTGCGGATGACCTGGTTGTTACCTTAACCCAACCGGTACAATCGATTACAGCCTTGATGGATATAACCTGCTTATATGGACAAGTATCTGGTTTTAAAATAAATGCACTTAAAACAAAAATAATAGCTAAAAATATGGTTAGGAGCCAAAAAGAAGAGATAGAAAGGTTAACAGGATTTGAAGTAGTTAAGAAGGTTAAATATCTGGGGGTCTATATTATGACTGCAAATACGAAATTATATCAGTACAATTATGAACCATTATGGCACAAAATACAGAAAGAGTTGGACAATTGGAAAAAACTACAACTGTCTCTGCTGGGAAGGATAGCTGCTGTAAAAATGAATATTTTACCAAAATTTCTATTTCTTTTTCAAATGATACCTATACTTAAAAAAGATGAGAATTTGAAGGAATGGCAGAAGGGCATAAATAAATTTGTGTGGGCAGGGAAGAAACCACGAGTTAAGCAAAAGATATTGCAAGATACTAGAGAAAGAGGTGGTCTTAAGATGCCCAATTTAAGATTGTATTATGAAGCTGCTGCCCTCTCAGCAATCACAGATTGGATAAACTTAACGGAGGAAAAGATATTGAATATTGAAGGATATGGTTTGGTTTATGGCTGGCATGCCTACTTAGTGTATGATAAGAAAGTAGATAAGACTTTTAAAAGTCATATATTAAGAAATGCTCTATTGCGTGTCTGGAAAAAGTATAAATATAAACTAAATGATAGGTTACCAATATGGACAGTACTCAGACACGCGATAGAGAACATAAATTTAGAGCAAAAGCAAGATAAGATTACATATAAGGAACTCCTTTATAAAGAAGGAGTCAGACTACAGTTAAAATCCATGAAACAATTAAAAGAAGAAGGGATTATTAAGACTTGGTTTCAATATGGACAGTTGCTGGCCAGATGGAGAGAAGATCAAAAAATTGGTATTTTGCAGCAGGATGAGAATCTGATAAAGCAAATAAGAGATGAAGGTCATATAAAAAGGTTGTATAATGCATTACTGGAAATAGATTCAGAAACAGACTTAGTCAAGGATTGTATGATAAAATGGACACAAAATGTAGGTGAACCAATAATGATGGAAACATGGGAAAAGATATGGGTTAGAAATGTAAGATTTACACAAGCACAAAATTTAAGGGAGAATTTTTACAAAATGTTTTATAGATGGCATTTAGACCCAAAAAAACTAGCTTGTATGTATCCAAATTTACAACCCAAGTGTTGGCGATGTGAGTGTGAAGATGCTACATATTTTCATATATGGTGGACATGTAAAAAGATTAAGGCTTTTTGGATAAAAATATGGTGGATTATTCAAAATATTTTGAAGAAAAAAATTAAATTTACACCACAGTTTTTTCTGTTGGGAATAGTTACGGATTGTACTGTAATAGAGACTAAGCTGGTTTTGAATTTAATAACAGCTGCCAGGTTACTGGTGGCACAATACTGGAAGAAGGAAGATCCACCTACTATTGAGGAATGGACATTAAAAGTTGTGCATCTGGCGGAAATGGCAAAAATTTCATCATACCTTAAAGACCATTCAAATGAGAGATATATATCGGAATGGAGAAAATGGATTGATTACATACAGAAGAAGTATCCGAATAAGAAGATTCATATAGCTTATGAATGAAATAATATTAAGTAGTTTATATTTGTTTTTTCTGAGTTATAAGGCGTTAAGGACCTAGGGAGAATATGAAATGTAATAATTTGTTAGCATATTTTAGTTTTTGGTTTGTGAATGCTATACCCTGTGCTCGTTCTGGGAAGCCTAGGGAGGGGGGGTGGGGGGGAGGGAGGGGAAGGGAGGGTGGGCAGGGGAGGGGGGTTGAGGGGGGAAGGGTGGGGGGTGAAAATGTTTGTATCTTTCATAAAACTTTTCAATAAAAAAAAAAGGAAGAGGTTAATCTATATACCAATACCGAAGAAAGGAGATTGAACAGAGTACAGATAGTCCTTCAGAATAAAAACCTCTGAAAGAAGCTTTAGAAAAAAGCCTCCAAACAGAACTTCAGAAAAAAAAGCCTTTCAGAGGGAGAAATTTTTTTTTTTTTTCTGAAACAGAGTTTCAGAAATTTCAGAGGCTGAAAAAAAAGCAAGGCATAGAGCTCACAACCAATTAACCTGTTGCTAAAATTCACCACTGGGAACAGCTGATTGGGGGTATTTCGGGAGGCTGATCCACCCACAAATCAACTTTTTTTTATTTTCCTCCCCAAAAACTAAGCTGCATTTTATACTCCACTGCATTTTATACTCCAAAAAATACAGTATGTCTCAATTTCTCTGTCCCAAGGGTGCTTTTCCAAAAGGCAACTGGACTTCCTTGGTTTTTTCCTTGAAAGTGTTTTGTTTCTCATGAAAGAAGCTTCCTCAATTGCAACAATTGTCCCATTAAGAGAATATCTCAACCTAAAAGCAAGTTTGCTAAGTTTGCAGTCAAACACCATGATGTTCCACTTCTACAGAGGAATTATTGAGTCTGTCATCTGCACCTCTATAACTGTCTGGTTTGGCTCTGCAACCCAACAAGACAGACACAGACTTTAGAGGATAATTATAACTGCAGAAAAAACAATGACTACCAACCTGCCTTTCATTGAGGACCTGGATACTGCATGAGTCAAAAAGAGGACTGTGGAAATATTTACAGACCCCTCACATCCTGGACATCAACTGTTTCAACTCCTACCCTCAAAATGACACTATAGGGCACTGCACACCAGAACAACTAGACAAAACAACAGTTTTTTCCCGAACATCATCACTCTGCTAAACAAATAATTCCCTCAACACTGTCAAACTATTTACTATGTCTGCACTACTATTGATCTTCTCATCGTTCCCACCACCCATCTCCTCCCACTTATGACTGTATGACCGTAACTTTGTTGCTTGTATCCTTACGATTTATATTGATATTGTTTCCTGATTGCTAATTTGTACCCTATGACTATCATTAACTGTTGTACCTTATGATTCTTGATGAATGTATCTTTTCTTTTATGTACACTGATAGTGTATGCATCAAGACAAATTCCTTGTGTGTCCAATCACATTTGGCCAATAAAAAATTCTATTCTGTTCTGTTCTGTTCTGTTCTGTTCTGTTCTGTTCTGTTCTGTTCTGTTCTGTTCTGTTCTGTTCTGTTCTGTTCTATTCTATTCTATTCTATTCTATTCTATTCTATTCTATTCTCCCAAATCCTTAATCTCTACCTACACTGACACCAAACAGCACCTATTTGATTGGAGCAACACAAAAATCACCAGCCACGCTACCACCCACCACGCTCGTGAGTTCATTGAAGCCTGGCATTCCACAAGCAATTGCATCAATAGACACACTGATCGATGAGCAGCTTACAAACCTCTCAGAATCCAAATCAAGCACATAGTCAACCAGAGACTGCTCTGACCCTCAACCAACCCACGCAAGCCCCATGCAGTTCATAACCTCCCCATCAGAAGACTCACAGATAACAAGACCATTACAAGACCTTCACTTTACACACCCACAGCTGAAGCCCTTATAAACACTGACATACCTTGAACTCTGATAGAGATGTTACCTAGCCAGGTAATTAAAGGTTCAGAAACCAACCCACAAGCTCAGAGAATGAATCTTCCCCTTCATATAACAATGTAGTAGACCAGGTGTCTTGCTCCCGTCGGAGTCTGAATCTGCGGGGGAAGATGAACTGGAACAAGAGCTGACAGCGATTGAGAGGGCAGCTCCGTTGGCCTTGGAGGAAGCTGGAGAAGGGCAGAGTCAGTCCAGGCAAGGCTTTTCAGAATTAGTAAGGCCTGCAGGCAGGGAAGAACAGAGGCAGGATGAACCTGAGAGACAGAGCTCAGAAAAGGAGCAAGAACCACCCCCTCCTGATCCAAAGGCTTGGAGAGTGCAGAGAAGGTGTGATCATTGCAGACTGAGTAGGCTACTTGTGAGGAGAACGTACTGCCCTTCTTCAGCAGGCACACCTGGGGAATGAGACTTAATGAGGTGGTGTGGGGAGGGGCATTTGTCAGGAACAAACGCTGAGTTCCATAAGTGTTGCGTGCTGATGTTTGAACTTGCCAAGAGTCCTTGCATTCCTTTTGGCGTTCTGGACTAATTACCTGGATCTTTTGCTCTCTGAATGCCTTGATTTGCCCTTGATTTTCCAAATGTATTTGGATTTATTGCCATGAAGCCTTGGTGCGGACAGCGCTGGGCTGGACTAATTGCAGCCAGAGGCTGCTTGAGGTTTGTGTGGGGTTTTGTTATCACTCTGCACTGGGACTTGCCAGAAACGTGGGAGAGTTTTGGGAGATTTGGAGCAATAAAGGGGCAGGTTGAACTGCCAGCTGTTTGTGTTATCTCTGTGCCGTACCCTAGGTCATCACACTGGGTAGATAATCTAGAGTATCCTCCTAATTTGTCCAGGAAGTGTCTCTTCATTGTTGCAGTTGCTGATGCCAACCCTGAAGTAAACCTGGCTGAAGCCAACTTGGAGGCTTCAGAGATGCCACACCAATGGTGGTGGTGGGGGGGAATAGTTAGATGGGGTTTTATAGCCCAAAGAATAAAGTTTTCCTGTCGGAACCAAGGGCATTCTCATAGGTGGCTGGCCAAAGGAGGAGCAAGTAACCAGGCAACCAGTCAGTACCTGAATTGGACAGCATGACCAGTGATTTCGGGGGGAAGGAGGAAACTTTTACTTTTAACCAGGTGAAAGCCATGGGAAAATTCAGAGCCGGGTTTCACCAGTTGTGCCAATATGAAGTATCCAATAAACTGTTCTTTGAGGAACCTGCCTTCCTCGGAGTTCTGTTTTCTAAGGGTGCATTACTTGGAACATTGACAGCTGAGATCTTGACTTCAATATTGCCAAGAATTTCATTTGCTGATAATTTAAATTAAAATAATTGAACTTTTAGAGAACCCCAACCTCCCAAAATGTTTATTTTATTATTTATTGTTTTATTATTTTATTATTCATATTTCTATGCCACCCACTCTCCAAGGACTCTGGGCTGCTTACACCAAAGACAGTATAATAAATAGCATATTGCCCCCCAAAATCTGGGTCCTCATTTTATCCACCTTGGAAGGATGGAGTCAACCTTGACCCGGTGAGATTTGATCCGCTGATCTGCTAAACTAGCAGTCAGCTGAAGTAGCTGCAGTACTGCACCCTAACCACTGTGCCACCTTGGCTCTCTGATATTTCTGGCATAGCAGCAAGATTCCCATTGCACAAGCATCATGTTTCAAATATTTTGTGGTGTGGCATTTCAGGTAGGCTGAAGACAGATAGGATGCAGTGACTGTTGAAAGAACTAAGCAGCCATATTGCAATTCTCCTAGACAAGGATGTGGGACACTATTTCCCAAGTGCCCTTTAATTATTTCAAGCAAAATCATTTTCCCAAATCATATCTGGAGGACAACTTGGTGTTGTGGCCCACCAGTGGCAAAGCAGATTCAGCAAAGCAGATTCAGACAGTGAGGAGGTTGGGGAGGAATGTGGGCCAGTCCTGGAGTCTGGGGAAGGCTTGGAAATGGCTCTGAGTCAGAGGCAGAGAGGGGGCCAAGGCCATCTGGTAGTTCTTTGCTGCCTCCAGAGTCTGAAATCAGTGAGGCAGAAGAACAGCATGAGCCTGTTCCCAGTGTGTGCATGCGCAGAGCTGCCAGGAGACAGGAACAATTAAGGAAACAGGATCGACTTGGGAGTAAGGCTTGGAGAAGATTGGCCTCTCCCATAACACAGAAAGGAGAAGTGAATGGGATGTGAGCTTTTGCAGGAAGAAATTAGTTCATCTGGCTGATTCAAGATTTGAAACTTCTATTTGTGACTCTGTGCCAGGTTTGGCCTTGCCCTGCGTCTGGAAATTAGATCTTTGGCAGAGTTCCATACGAGATAGGTGGGTGTTGATAAACTTCCTCTGAAAGACTGTTTATCAAGCCTTGCGGACTGTAAATGAAAGTAATTTACAGCCGTATGAATTAAAGAGGTTTGCTGGGACTTTGTTTTTGCTGTTTATTGTCTAAGGAAGCCTAGGTCTGAACACTTGGATCATTTTCTATGATTGACCCATTGGAATATATTGAGAGCACAAATTCCTGTATCTCACATTTATACATTTCTTCTGGTTGTAAGATGCTCTTTTGTATTCAAGTCTGGCCTCAGAAGGATAATGTAGCACTTGGGGATGAAGATGCAACCCAAGAGACCAGCACTGGAGGCCAAGATGGAGAAAATCTGCACTGCAACCATGTATTTTCCTTTGGTGCTCAAGTAAGTGGGTACAAAAGATATCCAGACACTGCAGAAGACCAGCATGCTGAAGGTGATCAGCTTGGCTTCATTGAAGGCCCCAGGGAGATTCCTGGCCAGAAAAGCCACCGTGAAGCAGATGATAGCCAGGAAACCCATGTAGCCAAGGGCAAGGTAGAACATGGCAACGGAGCCTTGATTACATTGGAGGATGATCTCTGCAGGTTGTGAGTACATGTCTGACTCCGGGAATGAGGGAGAAGTGGCCAACCAGATGGTGCAGAGGACAACTTGGACACCAGAACAAGAAAGGATGATAGAATTGGCCAAGGTCTTCCCTAACCATCTCTGTATATTATTCCCTGGTTTTGTGGCAAAGAATGCTAATACCACAGTGACTGTTTTGGCCAAGACTGTAGAAATGGCAACTGTGAAGATGTTGCTGAAGGCTGTTTGTTGGAGAAGGCACATGGCTTTCCTTGGCTGGCCAATGAATAGAAAAGAGGTCAAGAAGGAAAGCTGGAGGGAGATGAGGAGGATGTAGGAAAGGTGCCGATTGTTGGCTTTGACTATGGGAGTTTCTCGGAATTTAATGAAGATTCTCAAGACAAAACATGTTACTAAAAAGAGGAACAAGGCAAGTGAAGCTAGGATGATCCCCAAATTTTCTTGATAGGATAGGAACGTTTCAGTCTTAGGTATACAGTCATCTCGGTTGATATTTGGATACTTATCTGCTGGACATTTGGTGCATTTTTCAGCATCTGAAAAGAGCAAGATCAATATCTCTCATAAACTAGGTTCTTCCATCATCTGTATAGTTGGAGTGAAACTGGTGATGGGGTGCATCAATACTTTCAGAAATTTAAGTAGTATTAAGCAAAAGGACAAGTTCAAAAAGCAACTGCCACACATTCCCAGGATGAGATCCGCCTGCCTTTAATGGAATCTCAGTGAGATTCCATGAAGCATGTGTACATGACCCTTGACCCATCTCTACATGACCCATGTAGAGACTGGGTCTGCTGGTACTGGATTAAGTGAATCACAGGAAGGAATTGTCAAGTCTATAATTGATTGGGGTGTGGGATTGTTTGTAACTTTGGGAATTCTGACATGCATTCAGCTTGACAAAGTTGGAAGCTGAAGGGTGGGGGGTGGAGTCTTCATTCAAAACAGCATTCCTAACTGATGAGTAACCACATTCTAACGTCTGGCTGACCGGAGAAGGAGGAGGAGAGATGTAGCCAACCATCCAGCTCCCCCCTTGGTTGGACAATGGGACAGTGGTTTTGGAAACTTGAGAAACTGAAACTTATATTGGGGTGAAAAGCCCAGGAACTTTAGTACTGGCTTTTGACCAGTAGTGTCAAGATGATGTATCTAAATAAATTTGTTCTTTGAGGAGAAGTAATGCCTTGGAGTTTGATTGCTGATGGATGCATTACTTGGAGCCTGACATGAATAAGATGTTGAAATCAAGGTCGCAATGTCCCCTAAAAATATGAATACCCCCCTTCATCTGGACCAAGGAAATGGTCAGTTTTTATTTCTGGAGAGCACTTATCTGGCTGGTCTATTCCATTGTTTCTTTTTCCTCCCACCCATGCCAAGGAAGCAAGAACTAATGGCTTCTCTCTTCTGAATAGGGATGAAAAGACAAGGATCATTTTTATAGTTTTTGAAGTGACTCCAGTTAGAAGGAGAAAATCTTTGTCACTCTTTAGTTAAAAATGTCTGAATGTCTATGGTCATCCTGAAAGTCTCCCCTTTCCTCTGGAGTCACCCACCTTCAATGGTGGAGATGGTTCCTTCTGCACAAGGATGGCAGTCATAGCAGCAAATGGGCCTCCCTTCCTGAGCCACCTTCCTAAATCCAGGACGACAGCTTTCCACACATGTAGAAGGAGGAAAGGGCTGAGGAGAGAAAAGGAAATAAAACTCTGGATAGTGAGATGGGTGGCATACATAACATACCCAGAAAAATAACTTATTTTCAGAAAAATGGCAGAGGGTTTATTCCAAGACGTAGCTTTGACTAATTAGATCGAAAAGATTGAATTGCACACTCCTCCTCTGTTTCTCATTCCTTTTAGTGTTTCACACACATTACAAATTTAGACATTAATTTTAAATGTAGACATTTATTTGCTCAAGGATCTATTGCCTGCATACTTTGCTTTGGCTAGGTAAACCACGTTGCTTGAATGACTCCTCATTCTACCTTTCTTTCCATAGACTCAGTGAATGGTTTGTATGAAAATTGAAAATTATTATCCATGGGCAATAAAAGCATTTTCACTGTTGAGAGTTTTATCAGCTGATGTGATAACTCAAAGGCATTGAAAGCAATTCTCCACCGATGGAGAATTCAAGTGTATTCCTGTTATAGCCACCTTCAGTGGAATAAAATAAATATGAGTATTACTCGCACCTTGTTCAGCAGTTCCACCTGTGTGATATTCTTCCGGTCAATGGAAAATTTAAAATCCTGGGATTCCCGTTTTTCTAGGCTCCCAGATTTCACTCTCTTGACAGATTTATTTGGGAAAACAATCCAGCTCACAATGTCCAGGTCAGGTGTAAGATCTCCTTTCTCATCCAAATATACCCCTTCTATGGAATTATTGTGAAACTGAGAGCTTTGAAGGAAGGGGTGAAGCTGGAAAGAACATAAAGTAAATAAAAATTAAAAAGGGACATCAGAGGTTTGTGTTTCTTTTTTAAAGACCCCTTTGTCTATGCTGGGAGAGTTCTGAATATTTTTGTCTCTCTGCTCAAAAAAACAGGTTTTATTGTCTGAGTCAAACTTGGGTGGAAGAATATTAATAAGCAGGAGAATAATAACAGCTGCTAACGTAATATTTAAGTATCTTGATCAGAATAATTTTTGGTGAAAAAACAAAAATGGCTATGTACCTAACTTTGAGCACACAATAGATACAAACTGAAGGTAAACTGCTCCAAACTCGATTGCAGAAAATACGACTTCAGCAACAGAGTGGTCAGTGCCTGGAATGCACTAACTGACTCTGTGGTTTCATCCCCAAACCCCCAAAACTTTAACCTTAGACTGTCTACTGTTGATCTCACCCCATTCCTAGGAGGTCTGTAAGGGGCGTGCATAAGAGCACCAGCGTGCCTCCCGTCCCTGTCCTAATGTTTTCTTTTATTCTTATCCTTTTCATGTATTTATAGTTATGGTTACACTTGTATCTGTCATAAAAGACATGCTTGACAAAATAAAATAAATAAAAATAAAATAATGATGGTAAAGGGCAGAAGTTAAGAATGTGGTCATTCATGGTCCCACTGCTTTATTAGAGCAATAGAAATGTACAACTCCTCTAAAGACAAAAGTATTTTTTAAAACAAAATCGTGTTTAATTAATCTAAAAACTGATGCCTGAAATTTCATCCAGTCAGGTTTTCCTTTAACTTGAGAGTTGTGGTTAGATTTTTCTCTTGTGTTGTATCCTTAGTTGCCCAAGTAAAGTAGGTAGCTTTGCTATTCTTACTTTCCTATGCTTTCTTCACGGCCTTCAGTGGTGAAGATCAGTGACGTCACACTGCAAGCATCATCACCAGTGGTGGGTTCCTCCCGGTTCGGTCCGGTTCGGCTGAGCCCGTAGCGGTGATGATATGATGTCACCAAACCTGTTCTCTCCCCCCCCCGCCCTCCCACCCTCCCACGTTGTTCTTACCTTTTATTTGGTCCCACCCACAATCTATTGCTGCCTCCTGAGTCCCAGCTGATGACTAGAGGGAAAAAAACTGTTTAAACTCTTGCTGCGGGGCTTCAAAAGGCCGTCCTACAGCTGATCAGTGTTAAAAGCAAACTGGTCCTAAGTGCGAGGACCTTCCAGAAATGACTCTGACTAGCTAGCCACGCCCACCTAGTCACATGACCTCCAAGCCACACCCACAATATAAAGCCACGCTCACAGAACTGGTAGTAAAAAAATTTAGAACCCACCCCTGATCATCACTGAAAGATATTGGTTGATATTATTCTTCTTGCTACCATTTGATGGCTTGTTGTTTGTATCAACTTCATCAGTTTGGAAAAAAAAAGAATGGCTGAACAAACAAGAAACCAATGAATTCGCTTTGAAAAACATAAAATTAAAACAAGAGAATATTCGACTTCCGGTTTGCTTCTTGCCGCCGCCAGACGATCCCTTGGGATCGCCGCCCCATTGCCTGTAAAGAGCCACCTTTACATCTGAAAGGTGGCTCGAAAAAACTCCATTCCCATATGGAAATGGAGAGAGAGCCGGCAGGGGCAGGTAGAGCTCTCTGCATAGCCCCAAAGGTTTTTTTTTTTTTACTTTTGGGGACAAAGCAGACGACGCTCCCTATTTCCCTTGCCGTTGCTCCAGGCTTTGGGAGACCTCTGCTTATGCAGAGCTAGGCGACAAGAACAACCCTACAAAAATTAAGAGAACAATCAAAAAGGATATGAGCTGGACCTGTGACCCTGAATCGCAAGTATTTTACTTATTTTACAATAGTTATTGAAGAAGGAAAAGGAAAAGGAAAAAAAAGAATCTTTAACAATGGCGACTGCCGAGGCTTGAGAAGCTGAAAGGGAGAGTCCTTCCGTTTCCTATTGAGATACAAAGTAGCGGAATAAATACTTCTGGCTACACTTGAAAATAAAGCTCTATTTTTGTGTTCTCTTCCTGGAGATCTGATATTGATCTTGGTTGGAAAGAAGTTTTTTTTTTGCCTCTCTTTTCTTTTTTTAAAAATAGTCTGTCTGTGTTGAAATATGGCATTAAAGCTTGCAAAGCCGGACAAACAAGCAGTGGGGGGGGGATTCCCCCATTAATAAATTACGTGAACAAGTTTTAAAGCTCCAGTCTCAGAAAATTGATTTTAATATAATTGAATTTTTTTTGGAGGAGATTGTAAGAAGGGATGAGATTGCGAATCAGAACTTTGGAAAATTTAAACAGGAAATTAAAGAATTAGTGCAATTAAAGTTTGATACTCTGGATCGAAAGATTATAAAAATAGCTAATGGCTTTGCAGAATTTATGAGCAAATTGGATGAAAATACGAACGTATTAGAGTCTAAAGTGGAAGAAATTGAGGACAATTTGGACAATAGAATACAAAAAATTGAAAATGATTTGACAAACATTCAAGACAATAGCTCAGAAGAAAAACCTAAAATGGAGGCTGAACAAAAGACTTGTAATGTAGAAAACATACAACAACGGATTGAAAGAGAAGTTTTAATGATGCAATTTAATTTCACTGAATATGTGATTAGACTGAGAGGATTGCAGGAAAATAACAGAGATGATTTAAGAAAAATATCTTCTGAAATTCTGGCTGGGATTTTAAAGGTTCAACCTGAGGAAGTATTTTGTAGGATTGATAGAGTTTATAGAATAAACTCCTGGATTGCAAAGCAAAGGCAATTGCCTAGAGATGTGGTGATTTATTTTACAGACAAACAAATTAGAAATAATATTGTGCAAAATTCCTTTAATTCTACTTTGCAATTGTCTGGAAGAAAGATTTGGATTTACAAAGAGCTCCCGCCCAAGATGTTAACGGAAAGGAAGAAATTTGGTTTTCTGGTGACTGAGTTAAAAAAAAGAAATATTCCATTCAGGTGGGATGCCCAGTTGCTATAATATTGAGATATCAAGGAGAAAGATACCAACTAAATACTGTTGAAAAAGCAGAAGAATTTTATCAAAAATTTTTGAAAATGAACCCAACATCTTCAGGCACAATACAGGATAAGCAGAAGGAGTTGGGAATAAAGGGAAAACATCGAATTACAGAGGCTGCGGTAGACAAATTGTCTTCGGATTCTTTAGATACCCCAGCTGAATTATCTACAAATATGAGAGAAGTGGCATCTGACTCTAACGTGATGATTCATCAAGTCAAAGACAAGTATGGAAACCAATTAACTGATATACAATTGGCAAAAAAGAAATATGAGATACAAAGACAAAACCAACAAGATCAACTTATAAAGCAGAAGGAAAACCGATCAATTGATATACAACTTGTAGAAAGGAAACCAGGATGGAGATTAAACCCAAAAAAAGGAAAGAAAAAAAGAAATAGAAATTTCTAAACTAAGCAACAGTGAAGCCAGTTATTTTAAAAAAAAAAAGAATGAGTATGTGAAAAGATAGTTGAGGCAAAGTATCGGTTAATATTATCCTGAGGACAGTGACAGACCTCTGCAATACCATAATTTTGGGATGTGAAAAGAGCCTTAAACTGTTGGATTTGAATTATCTATTTTGGATTTCTTATTTTTTTTTCGATAAATATATTATAATTATCTTGAGCTATAAGGCAAGAGAGCTACGCTGGGGCATGGAGAAGATTTGGTTGTTACCCATTAGGATGATGGGATTTAATAATCCTGATGAAAACCATAATTACAACTATATGGAATATAATCATAATGTCACTCGGGTGGTTGTTTTTTTTCTTTTATATATATATGAGGATATTCATTACTGATGGGGGCAGATGATGACTGAAGATTTTGAACAAACTGTTGCACCAGGATGCTACGTTACCCTATTGTGGATGATGGACATAACAATCCAGTGAAAAGACATAAAAGAAGATATTATATGAATTATGAATTTAAAGTCATTGACTTTTCTTTTTATATATATATATAATGGAATATATATATATATATATATATATATATATATATATATATATATGTGTGTGTGTGTGTGTGTGTGTGTGTGTGTGTACGTACGTGTGTGTGTGTGTGTGTATATATATATATATATATGTAGGTCTTTGGTTATTCGGGTCTTCTCCCACGTAAAATTGGAAGTGTCTTGGCGACGTTTCGACGAAGTCTCATTCGTCATCTTCAGGCTGGTGTTCTCGGCTTTGTGCTTCCAGGAGCAATGATAAATATATATATTTATTTAGCAGAGTGGGTAGTGGATTAAAGAGATTAAGAATTCTTGTGCATGGCAATTTTGTATGAAGTGGGTGGAAATAGGTTAGTTTATTGATTGTTTAGTCTAAGAAAAGGGATGTTTAAGTGATATAGAGCCTTGGTAGTACAGGGGTCTAAGGCACCCTGTTATTAAGCTGGTTATTAAGACCAGCTGCCTGCAATTACTGCAGGGTTCGAATCTCGCCAAGGCTCAAGGTTGACTCAGCCTTCCATCCTTTCTAAGGTAGGTGAAATGAGGACCCAGTTGTGGGGGCAATAAGCTGACTTTGTATAAATATACAAAAGGATGAAGGCTATTGCTGAGCACATTGTAAGCTGCCCTGAGTCTTCGGAGAAGGGCGGCATATAAATCAAATAAAAAAAAATAAAAAAATAAAAAATATATATTTAGGGGTTTGGAGCAAATGGATAGAGTTGAATAAATGTTAAATTAGGATTTATGGGGTAGGCTCCTTAGAAATGTTATATTAATATACATAAAAGATTAAATGTTAAAGTAGGATTTATTATATAGCTTTAAAGTGGAAGGTTGCTTTGAAATGTTGTATTAATATATAGATATAAGTATGGAGGAGGAGAAAAAGGGCAGATTATTGCTAAAACGGGGTGCTACAATAATATTATAAGTTATAAATTAGAAGTTACACAATGTTACAGTAGAATGTTATTTTGAAATGTATGGTAAAAGGGGGAAGTAAAAATATTAATAATATTATTAGTAAGTAAGGTTCAGTATTTAGAGGAGGGAGTAATGGGATGGTAAAATATTATATAATCTGTTATGAATTGGGTTTTTGTTGTGAAGAAGTCACAGGGGGGGATGGGTGGTGAGGGGGGGTGAGGGGTGAGGGGGGAGAAAATGGGGGAAAAATTGTATTCAAAAAACTTTTTCAATAAAAAAAACCAAATAAACAAGAGAATATTGGGGGTGGGGTGGCAGAGGTGGTATTCAGCCGGTTCGGACCAGTTCAGGCAAACTGGTAATAGCCACCTGCCCCGGCGCTATGCCATTCTATTAAGCCACATTTTCAAGCCATGTGCATGTGTGGAAGCCTTGCATGGAAGCAAAGTGAACGGACGGAAGGCCGTGCACATGTGAGGAGGTGAGACGTCGCGAGTGAAACAAGCCCGCGTGTGCTCACATTTTTGGTGCTGGGCGAACTGGTAGGTAAATTGTGCGAATCCCACCCCTGGTGGGGGGAGGATAAGAGCAGAAAGAAAAAAAAAGGTTGTGATTAGATTGGAATTGAGTTTCTGAGTAATTTCATTTTTCAGAATAAATAACCAAGTCATCCAGTGATAAAACTATTTCCCATATTTTGAGGAAAGATGTCTAATGGAAAAGAAGTACCTGCCAAGCCTTTAGCCTTGGATCTTCTACCGTCATGCCCCTGTTTCTCATTGATCTCTTGAATGCAGATATGTAAGCTGAATTTAAGGCCTTTCCCACAGACCAAATGGTGTTGTAAATGAGGTAGCTGTCCAGGGTTAGGATCCGATCAATCTCCTCTTTCCTCACAGCCTCCAATTCTTCTGTTTGTCTACACCGTCTCCAGACTTTCACTGAAGGGGCATCCTTGGTGGATGAACATATAAAGGTTTTCCCCAAAAAGTTAATTAGGAGGTTAACTAAGGTTTCAAAATCTTCATAGTTTGCCCATTTTTTTTTCTTTATCAAGAAAGAAAAAATACCACCAATGTATTTCAAGGAATACCTACTCAACATAAAATCAATACTGAGATCCCACTGAGCTGTGGTGATCCACACTTTATCTATGACAGGTTCTGGAAGATGTGCAAGTAGTTTGTCGATAACTGCCATTCCTAGTGAGAATGAATTTGTCTCTGAACCATAAACAAAGACATTGACTTTTCTCCATTTGTAATATTCTTTTAATTTGAAAGACAGTCCAGCGACATTCAATATAAAGCTTTGATATATAACCACACAAATGCCATTCTTCAACATCAAAGCAGAAATTGTCCTCATGAATCTCTCCCCCTGGTCAGTTTCTGGAGCAACAAGACCAACCAAGGTCCACTTGAAATAGAGGAGAAGCTGGACCATCCCTGGGTACTGGACTCCTTCAGCAGGGAGCATCGTGTAGAAGAAAGGATGCTGAGTTTTATCCCCCAGAATCTTGGAAGCAAAACTATAACTGATCTGGAAGAAATGGAAGATCTTATTTAAATATAACAAGAAAATGCAATTCTGATTGAAAATCACACAATTAAACATTGTTTCCCAAGAAAGACACACCTGAGGGACTTTGTAGGTGCCCAGCATGCTGGAAATCTGAATGGAGATGCCAGCCTCGGCCTCTTCCAGAACAGCCACTGTGTTTCTCTGCCTCCCACACCTGTAGTTGGGCAGATTGGCCTCCCCGTCTGAAAGCAGGTCCAGCAAAGGATCTGTAGTCATCTCTACCTTGAAGAAATTTTCATAGATATTATAACCCAAAGTGAAGTTGGGTAAGAATTGGTCATTTCGGTTGAGGTCCTCAATGGTGAAAAGGAAAGGTACAAATTTCCAATAATACTTGATTGATGTTCTGCAGATATGAACATATGAATGAAAATAACATTTAACTTTCATTCCATGAGAATAGTTTTAGTACACTCAGTCACAATTTTACCCCCAAACAGTTTGGAATATTCCAAAATATTAAGAAAAACATTAATAGAAAAAGAATAATACTGTGTTCCCCTGAAAATAAGACCCTGTCTTATATGTTTTTGAACCCCAAAATAAGCACTTGGCCTTATTTTCAGGGAGGTCTTATTACTTTGGGGCACGTGGAGCAAGACGGGGCTCCTCTTGCAATTTTACCTGATTTCCAGCTCTCTCTCTCTAAACCCAACTAGAGGAAATGGTGGGGACCGGCTGTGCATGCATTTAAATATTTTCAGGGAGAGATTATTTTTGGGGAGGGCTTATTTTCAGGGCAGGGCTTATTTTTGGGAGAGGGCTTATTTTTGGGAAAACACAGTATCAATATAATATTTTTGGATCATACGATATTAGTTAAAAGTCACTCTCCTAATTGGTGAAACTAGCACCTCTTCAATTTCACACGCTTGTCTTCTAGCATTTAATATTTTATAGATGTGATGGCTTGCTTCCTCTGTCTTAGTAAAACTGATTGATATACCCAGAGAGCTAAAAGGAACTATTATCTCTTTTATGGTCTACATATTATCAATATATTTGGCATTGGCCCCAAGAGTTTAAACTGATTCAAAATAGCTCCTGCATGGATAATATTCAGAAACTGTTCAAGACCAGGTTATTTTCTCCGTATCTTGGACAGAGAGAAGGTTGAGTCTCTTTTAGATGGATTTTAGTTGGTTACCTTTTGATGCTATTCAGAGTCTGTTAACCATCAGGTCTTGGGCCGAGTCAAAGTTGAAACAATGTTGTTGCTTACTTTTTCTTGTTCTGGGGCCTTTCTTTGATTCTTTTCCTGTTTTCAATTGTTTCTTTTAATTGTAAGCCACCCAGAGACAAAACGGGTCTCATTTGTTTATAGAATTCATAGGGAATTCTATGAATTCTGTAAACAAATGACTAACTTAAGCAATCAACCAACCAATAGATTATTATTTCATTTAAAGATTTTGCTTGGTTCCTGGCATGAATTTGTGAACAAAAATGAGATACATTTTCCCTGTCTATCAATTCCTATATGTCTATGGAGATTCTCAGTCATCCAGGTCATGGTTGAATAAAAGCACCATTGAGACATCTATTCCTACGTTCTTAACTGGGAGGCTTTTATCCCAGCAGTAAATTTTAGCGTGGAGAAACAATGATGGAGTCATCTCTGATGCAGACAGAAAAAAACAACATTCTGCTGTGCTTGGATCAGGTGTCCCACAGAATATAGAATAGAATAGAGTAGGAAGGGAACCTGGAGGGCGTCTAGTCCAGCCACCTGCTCAAGCAGGAGAATCTATACCATCTCAGACAAGTGACTGTCCAGTCTCTTCTTAGAAACCTCCAGTGATGGAGCACCCACAACATCTGGAGGAAACTTCTGTTCCACTGGTTAATTGTCCTCACTGTTGGAAAATTTCTCCTTAACTCCAGGTTCCTTCTCTCCTTTTTTTTTAAATTTGATTTATATGCCGCCGTACACCGGAGACTCAGGGCGGCTTACAATGAGTTAAGCAATAGCCTTCATACATTTGTATATTTATACAAAGTTATCTTATTGCCCCCACAAACTTGGTCCTCATTTAACCTACCTTAGAAAGGATGGACGGCTGAGTCAACCTTGAGCCTGGTAAGATTCAAACCTGCAGTTATTGCAGGCAGCTGTGTTAATAACAGGGTGCTTTAAACCACTGTACTACCAAGGCTCCTTGAATAGTTTACAACCTTTATTTCTTGTCCTGCCCTCTGGTGCTGCCCTCTTCTTTGTGGCAGCCTCAGGGGTGAGGTGGAAGAGAGATTTTCTTTTGTTTCTCTGTATCCACTCTTTCTTTCTTTCTTTCTTTCTTTCTTTCTTTCTTTCTTTCTTTCTTTCTTTCTTTCTTTCTTTCTTTCTTTCTGTCCTTCCTTCCTTCCTTCCTTCCTTCCTTCCTTCCTTTCTTTCCTTTCTTTCTTTCTTTCTTTCTTTGTCAAACATGTACAAGATAGCAGGTAGAAGTATGAACATGGACATGAACGAAGGAAAGAATACAAATAAATGGGAACAGTAGGATAAGGATGGAAGGCACGCCGGTGAGCTTATGCACAACCCCTTAGAGACCTCTTAGGAATGGTGTGTGAGGTCCACAGTAGACAGTTTAAGGTTGAAGCTGTGAGGGTTTGAGGATGTAACAATGGACTTGAGTAGAGCATTCCAGGCGTTGACCATTCTGTTGCTGAAGTCGTATTTTCTGCAATTGAGTTTGAAGCGGTTTACCTTGAGTTTACCTCTAGCTCTACTCATAGGACAGAATGGAAAATGGATGGGGAAAAATATTTGGACTGAGGTTTTATACTTTAAAGCTTAAAATGAGTTTCGTGATCTGCAATGTGCAGTAGGGACTCACAATAGATTCAGAAAGTAAGTTAGCAAAGAAAGCAGATCAGCGAGAAAGCATCTTGTGTATTTGATGGCCGGGACTGTATGCATTTATTGAAGTGCCTCTAATGCAGTGTGCACGGATTGACTTACCGTGAGAATTTGGTTGAAGGACTTCCAGCAAAGCTTAATAATTGAAACCGAGCACGCATTGCCGAGACTATGCCACTAATCATATAATCTCCTGGTTTATAACGATGCTCTGGATCCACTTCACTCTGCTGCAGAGTCAGGAGGCATTTGGCTTTGTGCATCACACCAGATCCCCATGGCCACAGAATCAGCAGAAAGAGAAGCAGAAGCAACATGTATTATGTCCCTGACCGAGTCTTTCCTGTGTCACCTGCTTTTAAAGAGAGAAAAAGAAGAGGTGGAAGAAACTAAACCTAGGGTCTCCTGCTTGAGAAGTGGGGAAGGACTAGAAGATCTCCAAGGTCCCTTCCAAATCTGTTGTTCTGTTATTTCTGAAAGATGCTTCGGATCAAGTCAGAGTCAGCTACAGGACATAAACACAGAATCTGCTTTGATCTAAAACTACCATCCAATTCGCTTTCTGTATATACCCAGCATTTCTGACACAGACTCCACCCAACATTGCTTTGGAAGTCTGATATTGACACCAAAATATTTCCTGACATGTTTGTGTTACATTTTTTTTAAGTTTGCAGAAACCTCTCTAGGGCAATTAAGACAACAAGTAAACCACTATGATTTGGATAATTGTATGGAAGAGAACTTTCAGATCTCTGAACCCTGAAGCAGGGAGAACTAGTGACTTCAAGCTTTGAAAATGGGCCAGTGAGGAAGATTGGAGAATCTGGCCCAGATCTTTTTAATAAAATGCTTTTAGAAAACCTAGAATAAAGAGAGAATTTTAGCATGGCCACAAAAAGTGACACTTAATATGTATTTACTTGGACTTTTTACCTAGGAAAATTTATAGATAGATCTGTAGCCACCTGTGAATTTTATTTAGAGATGACTAACTAGTCCCTTAGGGATGCAGTGGCTCAGTAGCTAAGACACTGAGCTTATCGATTGGAAGGTCGGCAGTTCAGCAGTTCAAATCCCTAGTGCCGTGTAACAGGGTGAGGCCCCATTACTTGTCCCAGCTTCTGCCAACCTAACAGTTCGAAATCATGTAAAAAATGCAAATAGAAAAATAGGGACCACTTTGGTGGGAAGTAACAGCGTTGGTGTTGAGTTATGCCGGCCACATGACCACAGAGATGTCTTTGGACAGCGTTGGCTTTTTGGCTTAGAAACTGAGATGTGCACTGCCCCCTAGAGTCAGGAACAACTAGCACACATGTGCGGGAGAATCTTTACCATCCCTAGTCCCTAGTTATATACTTCCAAGCAGCAGTACTATCGTGGGTTAAAGATTGGATAGAATTAAAGGACTCTAGAATTTTAACAATTGAGGGACACGAACTTCAATCTGGCTGGCATTTCTTTATGTGGGATGAGAGATACAAAACACATTCATATTTTGAAACACACACAATAAGAAATTCATTATTACAAATTTGGCTTAAAATTAAAAAACAACATTATGTGAAGATACCAAATTGGCTAGCACCGGCAGAATCAATTAGGCACCCAAATTTAACAGATAAGACAAAAATAATTAGATATAAAGATATAATTGACTATCAAAGCAAATTAAAGACAAAACAACAATTGGAGACAGATTTACACAGAGGAATAGACTGGTGGACTTACACTCAAATACAATCCAAATACAGAGAACATATAAAACCATATGAAATTTATAATCAAAAACAAGAAATAGATAAAATTATATTAGATTCAGAAAATAAATTAATTAGTAGAATTTATAAATTTCTTCTACGCTATAAATTGGAAGAAGAGACAGTCAAAGAAACAATGATTAAGCGGGCTCAAAATATCAAACACACAATACCTTTGGAAAAATGGGAAAAGTTCTGGCAGGTAAACCTAAAGTTAACGATGGCAACAGCGTACAAGGAAACGTACAACTGAAAATGTTTTATCGGTGGCATTTGTCTCCAACCAGATTGGCAAAAATACAACCTAAAAATAGCCCAATTTGTTGGAAGTGCAAAAAGGCGCAAGGGACTTTCTATCATTTATGGTGGACGTGCCCGGCAGCAAAGAAATTTTGGTTTAACATCAAAAAATGGTTGGAACAAATAACAAAAACACAGATTGAAAAAGAAGCAGAAACATTTTTATTAGGAATCATTAACAAATCATACCCTAAGGATATCAAATAACTTACAATTCACATATTAACTGCTGCAAGAATAACTTACACAAGAAATTGGAAACAAGAACAAATACCAAGTGAAACAGAAGTAATAGGGAAAATTTTAGAATGTGCTGAAATGGATAGGTTAACCAAAGAATTACAAGAAAAAGAAGAATCAGACTATTATAAAATATGGAATAATTGGTATAATTGGTTAAAAATCAGAAATATACAAAAATAGAGGGGATATATTACATATATATATATATATATATATATATATATATATATATATATATATATATATATATATTAATAAAAAATATTATTAGATTAAAGAGAGGTGAAGGAATATATTATAAGTAGAATTGTAGAACGTCACTCTGAAAAAATGCTTAAGAAGAAATTACACTATGTGTATATGTTGTATAAATGTTTGTTGTGTATATGTTACGTATGTCTTTTTTAATATTTATATTCAATAAAAACTATTTTAATAAAGAAAAAGCACCAAACAATAACTTGTGAACTAGGAGTTTGGAAATAGAAATTGAAAGAGAAAGAGAAAGGGATTATTTCAAGAATGGCTGTAAAACAAAGATTATGTTCCATAACCAGACTCATTATTTTTTTCTATGTCAGAAGCACCAAAATGTTTCTGTGGTTAAAGGATTTGCCAGTGATATCATCATCACCTTGGGGGACCCATTTGGGGGCTCCTTTCATGTCCCATGAAGTTGCCCGCTGAAGTGATACCCATTAATCTACTCTCAGTCACCTGCTTTTGAACCGTTGGGTCGGCAGGAGCTGGAGCATATGACAGGAGCTCACCCTTGGCTTGTGGCAGCAATGGGTCTTGAACACGGGCCTACCTATCAGCAGCCCAGCATTTTAAGCTCTTGAGTCACCATGTTCCTCTTACCACACCCATGAAGGAGCAAAAGCAGCAGCTCAAAGGTTCAACCAACATTGGGTAGGAGAAAGAATTCAAAGAGAGACATAGGAAATGATTGGTATCTGTGCAGTTTCTTTAGCCTATTCCAAAGGAAGGGGGCTAAGGCCAGGTCCCTCCTGACTTTCTAGAGACTGGTACCCTTTCCGGAGGATTCAAGTTGATTTTGCTGACTTCCCCTGGCACTCCTACTTGTGAAAAACCCATCTTTAAGGGAACTAAACATATATGTCTGCCTTTGAAATTGTATATGGGCAACCAATGCCTTTAGACTTTAAATTAAGATTCCATCCCAGAAGATATTCATCCCGACTTAGAATGTGTGGAAACAAAATTCAGAATACAAAGGAAATAGTCAAGGTTCACTGCAGTGTTTATTAGGCAGAAGGTACTGAAGGATTCGCCTCCAAAATCCTAGTAGGAGGGTTACAGACAGGGCCGGATTTTCCTATAGGCTAGGGCCTCAAGATCAAGAGGGGCCTACATTCAAATTGTTAGCAAAATTAAAATTACACTATTCTAAAAACAGTGAACACTAAAACACTGAACCGAAAATAAGGAGAAATTCTACGCATATGACTAGTAAACAAACATAAAAATGTAATTTACAAACTTAAAAATGGGAGGTGAAAGGGCCTCATAAGTAGAATCAGTAAAGGCTCTAACCAAACTATGCTAACAAATCTGAAGAATGACACAATAACCAACAGATCGGAAGAGGTTAATCTATATACCAATACCGAAGAAAGGAGATTGAACAGAGTACAGATAGTCCTTCAGAATAAAAACCTCTGAAAGAAGCTTCAGAAAAAATGCCTCCAAACAGAGCTTCAGAAAAAAAAAGGCTTTTTTTTTCTGAAACTCTGTTTCAGAGGCTTTCAGAGGGAGAAAAAAAAAGTTTTTTCTGAAACAGTGTTTCAGAAATTTCAGAGGCTGAAAAAAAAAGCAAGGCATAGAGCTCACAACCAATTAACCTGTTGCTAAAATTCACCATTGGGAACAACTGATTGGAGGTATTCTGGGAGGCTGATCCACCCACCAATCAACTTTTTTCTTATTTTCTTCCCCAAAAACTAAGGTGCATCTTATACTCCGGTTCATCTTATACTCCAAAAAATACGGTATATCTCAATTTCTCTGTCCCAATGGTGCTTTTCCAAAAGGCAAATGGACTTCCTTGGTTTTTTCCTTGAAAATGTTTTGCTTCTCATGAAAGAAGCTTCCTCAATTCAAAATTGAATTTTCAATATAAAGTGAAAGTTGTGGTTCTGGACACGCTACATCGATGATACCTTTGATGACACCATTATCAAATGCTCCTAAACTGAAGAAAGACACCAACTACTCAATAACATCAAATTCACATGCAAAGAGGAAACAGACAACAGACTCTCAATCCTCGTCATTGACATAAGGACACTAGACAACAGAGAACTAGAAACCTTTGTCTACCACAAATCCATGCGCATGGACCAGATCCTCAGCTTCGCAAGCAACCCCACCCCACTGCACACAAAAGAAGCTGTATCCAGATCCTGTTCAAAAGGGCCAGGACACACTGCAGCACCACAACACTAAGAAAGGTGGAAGAGAAATGGTTGCTCGACGTCTTTCTCTATAATGGCTATCCAAAAAACATCCTATTCCGACACAGCATGCAAACCACAACACATTACACAGCCAACCACCATGCAAAACCTAACCCTATTGTATACAAAAGGGATGTCGGAAATAACAGCCAGAATCCTCCAACCCCTAGGAATAACTCTCAGTGTTCCAAACTATGATTTCCCAAGCGCTGACATGAACCACTAAAGTGAAGTTCTAATCTCACCAGGCTCAAGGTTGACTCAGTCTTCCATCCTTTTGAGGTAGGTAAAATGAGGACCCAGATTGTGGGGCCAATAAACTGACTTTGTATAAAAAAGAACCACTTGGCTGGGGCCGAAAGCCCTACTAAGCAGGTATATACAAAAGTATGAAGGCTATTGCTTAATGCATTGTAAGCCGCCCTGAGAAGGGCAGCATATAAGCATTGTAAGCTGCCCGGTGAAGGGCAGCATATAAATCAAACAAAGAAACAAACAAACAAACAAACAAACAAACAAATAAATAAATAAATAAATAAATAAATAAATAAATAAATAAATATTCTATTCTATTCTATTCTATTCTATTCTATTCTATTCTATTCTATTCTATTCTATTCTATTCTCCCAAATCCTTAACCTCTACCCACACTGACACCAAACAGCACCTGTTTGATTGGAGCAACACAAAAATCACCAGCCACGCAACCATCCAGCACGCTCGTGAGTTCATTGAAGCCTGGCATTCCACTAGCAATTCCATCAATAGACACACTGATCGATGAGCAGCTTACAAACCTCTCAGAATCCAAATCAAGCACATAGTCAACCAGAGACAGCTCTGACCCTCAACCAACCCACGCAAGCCCCATGCCGTTCATAACCTCCCCATCAGAAGACTCACAGATAACCAGATCATTACAAGACCTTCACTTTATACACCCACAGCTGAAGCCCTTATAAACACTGACATTGTCAGTGATAAATGCCTAGCCTCAGACCTGGGACTGGAGGCAGGGGAGCCAGGCAGGCCAACCCCCAAGGACCACCCTAACCCATTGACCTCTCCTTACCTTAGCCACGCCCGGGGGTACTTAAGGTCCAACCATGCGGTCCTGGTTCAGTTCCAGATGTGTACCTGCAATGATAAGATGCCATGTCAATAAAAGCTATTGATTTAAGAAATACCTGTGTGATGGAGTTATTGGGCCTGATCCTTGGACATCATTAACAATATGGTAGCAGAGGATGGTTTAATAGCCCAATCCTAACACTCCAGGACATGCCAGAGGACTCCATGTAAAGAACCACGATGAACAGGGTGAATACCAGGGCATTCACCAAGAAGATGGCAGAACGACCTGCCCAGCCTGAAGACACACAAGGAAAGGTACCCGAGACGAGCGGCCTACTCTACCACCCATGCACCCCAACCGGACGCGACGAGGGGTGGAAGGAACCAGGGAGCCCAACAAAAGAGAAATACGACCTGAAGGAAAGACTCCTCAAACTAATAGACTCAGCACAAAACAACACCGACCTCATCACGGAACTCCAAAGCCTGGTCAAAAACTGCGAAGCAGCGAGTGAGGAAGATGAAGACGAGTCCGACTACAATGACTAAGACGCGGTAAGAGAAGACTGCCCCCACCAAAAGCCCACCGAAAAGGCTGAAAAAGAATTCGTGCCCTTTTGCGGTGGCCATCTTGGGTGGTGAGTCACCAAAGATGGCCGACCAACCACCAATAGACGCCCGAGATTCAAATCTCATGGTGGAAATTGGGGCCTACTCGGAAGTAACCACTCAAGACCACCGCGGCGAACAAAAATGCCCTAAGTTAAAAACTACAAGCTCGCCTACCGAGCTCGAGGTCGATGGGGTGATAGAATTAATCACCGTGGCCCTAGGGGACAAGATGAGGCTGCCGGACACACACCCCAGCGCCAGGTGAAAACACAGAGGGGACACCTACACAAGAGGGACCTATGCCGATGCCCACCCAAGGGGATCGGCCGCTACCACACACACCCAACACTACCCATGACACCCAGGAGGCCCACCCATGGGAACGATGGAGCCGGGGACAGAGCACCAAAGACGATGGGACTACTCACCCAACTGGCGACCGGGACCAGATCCAGAATCCATGGGACCATCATCAGGCAGGGGGCAACCATCGGCGGGCAGGGGACTTGGCCCGACACCAGGAGGTGGCATCCACACGAGGCCGGGCCATCCAGGGCCATTCGCGGCCCCAGCGGGACTCCCCACCTTCACCGAAGATCCGTACCGCTTTCCAGAGGTCCAGGCGGTGACCTGAAGAGACTTCAGCCAAGCGAGGCCAGCCAAGGAGGAACCAAAGGCCCATCCGGAAGATTGGGGCCTTCACCCGGGAGCTGCAGAAACAAGCTCCTCACTCCACGGCGGCTGGGCTGAAATGAACTTCAGGCATGCGCAGTGCCTCCCTGCAAGAGAAACGGAGCGGAACATAGAGATAGACCGATGCAAGCCCATAGAAGCAAGTCAGTACAGACTTGCCACAGTCATCCCTCTGCCTTATTGTGAGTATCCATACATGAGAAACCATGGACAGCGACACAATGTAAGTAATTTAACTTACAATTCAGGGACTTTACCAAATGACTTTCCCAAACTAAGACTAGATGGGGAGAATTTTTTGGATTGGAACCAACAGCTCCAAGTCACCCTACTGAGGGAAGACCTGTTGTCCCTAGTTACTGACCCTCCAGAAAAACCCTGGACTTTTGATTTAGATTGTACACACCATAAGGCTTATTGTATTGTTATTGCCAGCATCACCCCCAACATTTACCCTAGCATTAGCCACCACCTCACGGCTGTAGAAATAATACAAAGAATGCACAAACTGTTTTACTGCCAAAATATAGCAAGCACCACCAGACTCTCTAGGGAATTCTATTCAACCAAACTCAAGGCAGGGACCTCAACGAGCGAACACTTGTTGTCTTTAGATGCCACCAGGGCCCAACTGACTCAAAGAGGGGAGGTCATAAGTGAGAGAACCATGATCAGCATTATTGTGAACTCCCTGGACCCCAGCTGGGACACATTTATCACATAAATAAACAACCTTGGCTCAAGGAACCTCACACTAGAGCTACTAACCAGTAAACTCATAGCTGAGGATAGTATCAGGAAAGACCACTCACTAAACCGTAGGGAGCAGAGACCCAGCAGAAGGGCCGAACCACAGGGTAGAAGCCATAGCAACACAGAATGCTACATATGTGGTTCAAAGAACCACTACAAGAGGGACTGCCCTAGGAACACTAGGGACAGGGACAGGCCACACCAGAGGAACAGGCCAGATCAAAGGGTAAGATACAGCGATAGGCACTCGCCAGATGACCGGCACAGACAAAGAGACTCCCCTAGCCCTAGGGACAGAAGAAACTACAGGGACAGCTCTAGAGAGAGCCAAGCTGGGTCACTGTATGGACTAGGGGACAAAGAACAGCACACCGATCAGGACAGGAAAGAGGGCACGTGGCTGCTAGACTCGGGAGCCACCAACCACACCACATACGATCAGAACAGACTGATCTCATTCACTAAAGAGGATTTTATAATAAAGGTGGCCAACCAAAACAACATACAAGTGACAGGAAAAGGTAACGCATACGTACCAGGGATAGGAACAGTACAGGGAGTGTTATTAGTACCAAATATACCATACAACATACTTGCCACACTAAAGCTGAGCAAGGACAACAATGTCGAGGTGACATTCAAAGAAGGGAAGGTACATGTAACTAGAGGGGGCAAGAGCATAGGGAAAACAGTGATCAGTGGGGACTTACCATTTTTTCACCCAGCCAGAGACACACCACCCAAGGTAAACAACCACCTAAGGGCAAAACCCGACAACACACGCAACACAAATAAGGAAAACAACAATGAGGAAATAGAGGGGGTTAGCCATGCACACGCAACCAGTGACACAAGAGAGCAGGGGCTACCCGGGGAAAGAAAGTCGACAATAGGGAAACTAATGCATGACAACTGTGCGCACCTATTACATAGGAAATTAGGGCACATAGGTTTTCCCGTGCTACAAAAATTGATGGAATGCTCCGAAGGTGTAAAAATAAAGAATTGTGAGAACTACCTCGAGTGTTCTGTTTGCAAAAGCTCCAAACTAAAAACAAAACCTAGGCCCAAAAAATCGGTACGCACCACCAACTCAATTTTCCAACTCATACATATGGACCTAGTGGGGCCACTAAAGCCCTCCATTAAATACAGGAAAAGATTCTTCTTGACCATAGTGGATGATTTCAGCCACTATACGAAGCTATGGCTTCGTATACACCCTGAAGCACAAAGGTGAGGTATTCCAAAAATTTAAAGAATTCTATGCAAGGGTAGAGACACAACATAATACCAAGATCAGACAGATAATGACAGACCGGGGGTCTGAATTTCTGTCAAGCGACTTCTCATGATGGCTGAAGACATGTGGGGTAGTCCATTACACATCTTCTCCGTTCTCCGCCTTCTAAAATGGCGTTGTAGAATGAAAAAATGGAATCCCTACAGACCATGATGAGGTGCGCACTAGAGGATGCCGGTCTAGGGCAACATTTCTGGTCAGAGGCACTCATATATTCTAATTATACATTAAACAGACTGTGGTCCAGTGTACTGAATAAAACCCCATATGAGTTGATGTACCAAAAGAAACCACAGGTGTCACACTTACATATATTTGGGGTCACAGCAGATGTGCACATCCCCAGGCAATTGAGGCTCAAGGGAGACAAAATATCCAGAAGGTTGAGGTTCATGGGATACGAACCAGGGACGAAGGGATATAGATTCATAGACAGCAACAACAGATTTGTAATATCATGAACAGCTGTCTTTCACGAGAATGCCAACTGGTCCAAGATACACCTCAACGAGGTGTCCCTTAACAAGGATGATCCAGAAGGCAACTAAGGGGGAGCAGGACACAACACAGGAAAGACCACAGAGCAGGAGAGAGGCAAACCTAAGAGACAGGGGGTACAAGTTAGGGAATGGAAGGAGAACCACCCCTGCATCAAAGTAGACTCACTCACAGAGAAAGAAGCCAAGTACCTACACGACACTGAGACGCCACCAGCCAGGCCAGTCAGAGCAAGCAGGGGTAAGACACCAAAAAGGCTAGAGGACTATGTTTTGTCACTACACACTAACCAACTAATCCCCAACACATACGAGGATGTACTAAAGTTACCAGAGGGAGAAAAAGAAAAATGGGAACAGGCCATGGAGAGGGAAATGAGCAGCCTAAGGGAGCTAAATGTATATACTCCCTCCGAGGTCCCAGAGGATAAGAAACCCATAGGCACCAGGTGGGTCTATAAGATCAAAACGTTAGAAGGAGACAAAGTCCTCTACAAAACCAGACTAGTGGCACAAGGGTTCACCCAAAAATACCCTGAGGACTATACAGAGACATATTCCCCCACAGTCAGGGCCGAAAGTGTGAAATGTGCACTGGTGATTGCATCGCTACTCGGCCTAGAAGTACATCAGTTCGATGTACAAACAGCCTACCTGCACGCCGAACAAGACAAAAAAATATACATGAGAGCACCACCCAGCCAAAGCACCAAGAAAGGGGAAACCTGGGTCCTAAACAGAAGTCTGTATGGACTCAAACAATCAGGGAAACGCTGGTACAAGTGCTTGTCCAAGACTCTGGAAACTATGGGATTCTCAGCCACCTCGGCTGACAACTGCTTCTTCATTAAGAAGGTAGGCAACTCCGTCTTAATATATGTGGATGACATACTATACATCAGCGATCAGCCTAGCAAATATAATGACTTTGCCAACAAGCTAGGGAGACACTTCTCGCTAAAGATACTAGGCAAGTTGGATAAATACCTGGGGGTACAAATTACAAAGACTGACAAAGGCTTTCAACTCTCACAAAAGGACAAAATATTAGAACTATTGCAAAAATGCAACATGGTAAACACCAAAACGTGTGAGACACCAATGCAGCCAGACTTCATAAAAGATATGTACAATGAGGCTGAGGCATTCAAGGACAATACACTGTACAGATCCACCATCGGCTCACTATTATACATTGCGAACTGGACGAGGCCCGACATCGCCCTGCCAGTTAAGTTGTTATCTCGACATGTAGGCAACCCCACTGTCTACCACTGGGAAGCCATCAAAAGGGTGCTGAGGTACCTAAAACATAGCGCTGACGCCTGCCTATCACTAGAACCCGAGACTACCACAAGACCCACACTCACATGCTACGCCGATGCTGACTGGGCTGGGGACGTGAAAATAGGAAGAGCACCTCAGTCTACATATTCTTCCTCAATAACAGCCCAGTACATTGGTACACAGGCAAACAGAATCTGGTAGCCACATCCACAACAGAGGCCAAATACATATGCCTGTCCAAAGCCGCCAACAACCTGGTCTGGTTTGATGACCTGCTCACAAATGTATGGGCAGAACCCAGCTACCCAATAACCATACACGAGGACAATAAAGCTGCAGTGGAAATATCAAAGGCCGAGGCAGTTGGTCAGAGGTCGAGGCACATCGACATAAAACATAAACATGTTAGACAGTTTTCAAACATCGGGTTCATAAAGGTCATACACTGTGACACAGAAGAACAGACAGCAGACATCCTAACGAAACCATTGCAAAACAAACAGCATACATATCTAACATCCAAATTGGGTGTCATCCCAAAAACAACATCCCAGGTACACATAATCCAAGGACACCCCGGCCAGGCATTTAGAGGGGGTTTAGTCAGTGATAAATGCCTAGCCTCAGACCTGGGACTGGAGGCAGGGGAGCCGGGCAGGCCAAGCCCCAAGGACCACCCTAACCCATTGACCCCTCCTTACCTTAGCCATGCCCCGGGGGTACTTAAGGTCCAACCATGCGGTCCTGGCTCAGTTCCAGATGTGTACCTGCAATGATAAGATGCCATGTCAATAAAAGCTATTGATTTAAGAAATACCTGTGTGATGGAGTTATTGGGCCCGATCCTTGGACATCATTAACAGACATGCCTTAAAACTCTGATAGAGATGTTACCTAGCCAGGTAATGAAAGGTTCAGAAACCAACCCACAAGCTCAGAGAATGAATCTTCCCCTTCATATAACAATGCAGTAGACCAGGTGTCTTGCTCCCGTCGGAGTCTGACTCTGCGGGGGAAGATGAACTGGAACAAGAGCTGACAGCGATTGAGAGGGCAGCTCCGTTGGCCTTGGAGGAAGCTGGAGAAGGGCAGAGTCAGTCCAGGCAAGGCTTTTCAGAATTAGTAAGGCCTGCAGGCAGGGAGGAACAGAGGCAGGATGAACATGAGAGACAGAGCTCAGACGAGGAGCAAGAACCACCCCCTCCTGATCCAAAGGCTTGGAGAGTGCAGAGAAGGTGTGATCATTGCAGACTGAGTAGGCTACTTGTGAGGAGAGTGTCCATCTTCAGCAGGCACACCTGGGGAATGAGACTTAAGGAGATGCTGTGGGGAGGGGCATTTGTCGGGAACAAACGCTGAGTTCCTGAAGTATTGCGTGCCAATGTTTGAACTTGCCAAGAGACCTTTTGGCGTTCCGGACTAATTACCTGGATCTTTTGCTCCCTGAACTCCTTGATTTGCCCTTGATTTGCCAAATATATTTGGATTTATTGCCATGCAGTCTTGGTGCGGACAGCACAGGCCTGGACTAATTGCAGCCAGAGGCTTCTTGAGGTTTGTGTGGGGTTTTGTTATCACTCTGCACTGGGACTTGCCAGAAATGTGGGAGAGTTTGGGGAGATTTGGAGCAATAAAGGGGCAGTTTGAACTGCCAGCTGTTTGTGTTATCTCTGTGCCGTGCCCTCGGTCATCACACAAGGGAGATAATCCAGAGTATCCTCCTAATTTGAGCGGGAAGTGTCTCTTCATTCTTTTGCTGCTGTTGCTGATGCTAACCCTGAAGTAAACCTGGCTGAAGCCAACTTGGAGGCTTCAGAGTTGCCACACCAATGGTGATGGGCGGGGAGGGGGAATGGATTGATTATATACAAAATAAGTATCAGACCAAAAAATATCAAATAGCTTATGAATGATTTCTTTTATTTGTATAAGCGCTATATAAGTGATATTAGAAGTATTATGTTTAAGAAATAAGATTTTATATATGGGGGGTTAAGAATTTTTTTTTAGGGGGTGTTAGTTTGATGATTGGTTATGCAATTTAGTTTATTGTTAAAGGTCAATAGAAATACCTTGTGTTCTGCTCTGGGAAGTCGGGGAGGGGGAGGGGGGTTGGGAGAGAGGGTTGTGGGGAAATTGTGTTTGTTTTAAAACTTTTTCAATAAAAAAAATAAATAAATAAAGTTTTCCTATCGGAACCAAGGATATTCTCACAATGTGGCTGGCCAAAGGAGGAGCAAGTAACCATGCAACCAGTCATACCTGAATTGGACCAGTGATTTCAGGGGGAGGGGGGAAGGAAACTTTTACTTTTAACCAGGTGAAAGCCATGGGAAAATTCAGAGCCTGCTTTCACCAGTTGTGCCAATATGAAGTATCCAATAAACTGTTCTTTGAGGAACCTGCCTTCCTCGGAGTTCTGTTTTCTATGGGTGCATTACTTGGGACATTGACAGATGAGATCTTGACTACAATATTGCCAGTAATTTCATTTGCTGATAATTTAAATAAAAATAATTGAACTTTTAGAGAACCCCAACCTCCCAAAATATTATTTTATTATTTATTATTATTATTTTTTTATTATTCATATTTCTATGCCACTCACTCTCCAAGGACTCTGGGCTGCTTACACCAAAGACAGTGTACTAAATAGCATATTGCCCCCAACAATCTGGGTCCTCATTTTACCCACCTTGGAAGGAGGGAAGGCTGAGTAAATCTTGACCCGGTGAGATTTGATCCGCTGATCTGCTGAACTAGCAGTCAGCTGAAGTAGCTGCAGTACTGCACCCTAACCACTGCGCCACCTCAGCTCTCTGATATTTCTGGCATATCAGCAACATTCCCATTGCACAAGCATCATGTTTCAAATATTTGTGGTGTGGCATTTCAGGTAGGCTGAAGACAGATAGGATGCAGTGACTGTTCAAAGAACTAAGCAGCCATATTGCAATTCTCCTGGACAAGGATGTGGGACACTATTTTCCAACTGCCCTTTTATTATTTCAAGCAAAATCATTTTCCCAAATCATATCTGGAGGACAACTTGGTGTTGTGGCCCATCAGAGGCAAAGCAGATTCAGCAAAGCAGATTCAGACAGTGAGGAGGTTGGGGAGGAATGTGGGCCAGTCCTGGAGTCTGGGGAAGGCTTGGAAATGGCTCTGAGTCAGAGGCAGAGAGGGGGCCAAGGCCATCTGGTAGTTCTTTGCTGCCTCCGGAGTCTCTGGAGTCTGACATCAGTGAGGCAGAAGAACAGCATGAGCCTGTTCCCAGTGTGTGCATGCGCAGAGCTGCCAGGAGACAGGAACAATTAAGGAAACAGGATCGACTTGGGAGTAAGGCTTGGAGAAGATTGGCCTCTCCCATAACACAGAAAGGAGAAGTGAATGGGACGTGAGCTTTTGCAGGAAGCAATTAGTTCCTCTGGCTGATTCAAGATTTGAAACTTCTATTTGTGACTCTGTGCCGGGTTTGGCGTTGCCCTGCGTCTGGAAATTAGTTCTTTGGCAGCGTTCCATACAAGATAGGTGGGTGTTGATAACCTTCCTCTGAAAGACTGTTTATCAAGCCTTGCAGACTGTAAATGAAAGTAATTTGCAGCCGTATGAATTAAAGAGGTTTGCTGGAAATTTGTTTGTGCTGTTTATTTTCTAAGAAAGCCTAGGTCAGAACACGTGGATCATTTTCTATGATTGGCCCATTGGAATATATTGAGAGCACAAATTCCTCTATTTCACATTTATACATTTCTTCTGGTTGTAAGATGCTCTTTTGTATTCAAGTCTGGTCTCAGAAGGATAATGTAGCACTTGGGGAGGAAGATGCAACCCAACAGACCAGCACTGGACGCCAAGATGGAGAAGACCTGCACAGCCACCATGTATTTTCCTTTGGTGCTCAAGTAAGTGGGCACAAAAGACACCCAGACACTGCAGAAGACCAGCATGCTGAAGGTGATCAGCTTGGCTTCGTTGAAGGCCCCTGGGAGATTCCTGGCCAGAAAAGCCACCGTGAAGCAGATGATAGCCAGGAAACCCATGTAACCAAGGGCAAGGTAGAACATGGCAACGGAGCCTTGATTACATTGGAGAATGATCTCTGCAGGTTGTGAGTACATGTCTGATTCTGGGAATGGAGGAGAAGTGGCCAACCAGATGGTGCAGAGGACAACTTGGACACTAGAACACAAAAGGATGATAGAATTGGCCAAGGTCTTCCCTAACCATCTCTGTAAATTATTCCCTGGTTTTGTGGCAAAGAATGCTAATACCACAGTGATTGTTTTGGCCAAGACGGTAGAAATGGCAACCGTGAAGATGTTGCTAAAGGCTGTTTGTTGGAGAAGGCACATGGCTCTCCTCGGCTGGCCAATGAATAGAAAAGAGGTCAAGAAGGAAAGCTGGAGGGAGATGAGGAGGATGTAGGAAAGGTCCCGATTGTTGGCTTTGACTATGGGAGTTTCTCGGAATTTAATGAAGATTCTCAAGACAAAACCTGTTACTAGAGAGAGGAACAAGGCAAGTGAAGCTAGGATGATCCCCAAATTTTCTTGATAGGATAGGAACGTTTCAGTCTTAGATATACAGTCATCGCGGTTGATATTTGGATACTGATCTGCTGGACATTTGGTGCATTTTTCAGCATCTGAAAAGAGCAAGATCAATATCTCTCATAAACTAAGTTCTTCCATCATCTGTATAGTTGGAGTGAAACTGGTGATCGCGTGCATGGACACATTCAGAAATTTAAGTAGTATTAAGCAAAAAGACAAGTTCAAAAAGCAACTGAAATTCTCTGCCACACATTCCCAGGACGAGATCTGGCTGCCTTTAGTGGAATCTCAGTGAGATTCCATGAAGCATGTGTTAGACATGCAATCTAAAACACCCCACAGTCCTCTCATCAATGACCCATGTAGAGACTGGGTCTGCTGGTACTGGATTAGGTGAATCACAGGAAGGAATTGTCAAGCCTATAATTGATTGCGGTGTGGGATTGTTTGTATCTTTGGGCATTCTGACATGCATTCAGCTTGACAAAGTCAGCAACTGAAGTGGGGGTGGAGTCTTCATTCAAAACAGCATTCCTAACTGATGAGTAACCACATTGTAACGTCTGGCTGATCGGAGAAGGAGGAGGAGAGATGTAGCCGACCAACCAGTTCCCACCTTGGTTGGATAATGGGACAGTGGTTTTGGAAACTTGAGAAACTGAAACTTATATTGGGGTGAAAAGCCCAGGAACTTTAGTACTGGCTTTTGACCAGTAGTACCAAGACGATGTATCTAAATAACTTTGTTCTTTGACGAGAAGTAATGCCTTGGAGTTTGATTGCTGATAGATGCATTACTTGGAGCCTGACATGAATAAGATGTTGAAATCAAGGTCGCAATGTCCCCTAAAAATATGAATGCCCCCCTTCATCTGGACCAAGGAAATGGTCAGTTTTTATTTCTGGAGAGCCATTATTTGGTTGGTCTATTCCATTGTTTCTTTTTCCTCCCACCCATGCCAAGGAAGCAAGAACTAATGGCTTCTCTCTTCTGAATAGGGATGAAAAGACAAGGGTCATTTTTATAGTTTTTGAAGTGACTCAAGTTAGAAGGAGAAAATCTTTGTCACTCTTTAGTTAAAAATGCCTGAATATTACCAATTTATATATATATAAATATATATATATGTTTTCTCAGGTTTTCGCGGGTGTTTGTATGTAGGTCTTTGGTTATTCGGGTCTTCTCCCACGTAAAATTGGAAGTGTCTTGGCGACGTTTCGACGAAGTCTCATTCGTCATCTTCAGGCTGGTGTTCTCGGCTTCGTGCTTCCAGGAGCAATGTGAGATCGCAGCTGTCTCTTCCTTTTAACTGCTAGTGGGGGTGTGAGCTGATTGGGTGGGAACTTGGCTGTGTTCTGATTGGGTGGAGGTGTGTTCTGATTGGTTAGGGGCTCGGCTGTGCTCTGATTGGATGGGGGGTTGGTTGTGCTCTGATTGGCTGGGGGTGTGTTCTGTTTGGGTGGGGGCTTGGTTGTGCTCAGCTTAGTCTGAGTTGCAGGGGGATTTGAGCTGGTGAGCTGCGTTGTTGTTGTTTGGCTTCGTGTTTGTGGCCGTGCGAGCTCTTCATGGTGGGTGTCAGTCTGCTTCATGTATGGATTGGAGAGGTTTAAAGTGGCTAATGATGCAGCTGCAGTCTGGCTTCTGGTCCTTGGTCGTGGCTCATTATCAGTGTGGGTTTGAGTCTGTTTTCTGCGTGGATGTGTGGTGGTGACATCCTGTGTGGCTCTCGTGAGTGTGGGTCTGGTGTCATTCGTCGTGTTAGGGACCCGTTTGTCAATAAGGGCGGGTTTCCAAATGGCTGGTAGGCGGGAGGTATCGTCTCGTTTGTTCATGCTGTGTGGGCGTTTTTCTATCTCGATGGCTTCTCTGATAAAACGCCCACACAGCATGAACAAACGAGACGATACCTCCCGCCTACCAGCCATTTGGAAACCCGCCCTTATTGACAAACGGGTCCCTAACACGACGAATGACACCAGACCCACACTCACGAGAGCCACACAGGATGTCACCACCACACATCCACGCAGAAAACAGACTCAAACCCACACTGATAATGAGCCACGACCAAGGACCAGAAGCCAGACTGCAGCTGCATCATTAGCCACTTTAAACCTCTCCAATCCATACATGAAGCAGACTGACACCCACCATGAAGAGCTCGCACGGCCACAAACACGAAGCCAAACAACAACAACGCAGCTCACCAGCTCAAATCCCCCTGCAACTCAGACTAAGCTGAGCACAACCAAGCCCCCACCCAAACAGAACACACCCCCAGCCAATCAGAGCACAACCAACCCCCCATCCAATCAGAGCACAGCCGAGCCCCTAACCAATCAGAACACACCTCCACCCAATCAGAACACAGCCAAGTTCCCACCCAATCAGCTCACACCCCCACTAGCAGTTAAAAGGAAGAGACAGCTGCGATCTCACATTGCTCCTGGAAGCACGAAGCCGAGAACACCAGCCTGAAGATGACGAATGAGACTTCGTCGAAACGTCGCCAAGACACTTCCAATTTTACGTGGGAGAAGACCCGAATAACCAAAGACCTACATATATATATATATATATATATATATATATATATATATATATATATATATATATATATATATATATATATATATATATATATATATATATATATATATGTTATTAGATTAAGGCGATGTGAAGGAATATATCATAAGTAGAATTGTCGAATGTCACTCTGAAAAAATGAAGGAATTATACTCTTTTTGTGTATATGTTGTATAAATGTTTGTTGTGTATATGTTACATATGTCTTTTTTAATATTTATATTCAATATAAACTACTTTTTTAAAAAAAAGTCTTCCCCTTTCCTATGGAGTCACCCACCTTCCATTGTGGAGATGGTTCCTTCTGCACAAGGACGGCAGTCATAGCAGCAAATGGGCCTCCCTTCCTGAGCCACCTTCCTAAATCCAGGACGACAGCTTTCCACACATGTAGAAGGAGGAAAGGGCTGAGGAGAGAAAAGGAAATAAAACTCTGGATAGTGAGATGGGCGGCATATATAACATACCCAGAAAATTAACTTATTTTCAGAAAAATGGCAGAGGGTTTATTCTGAGACGTAGCTTTGACTAAATAGATCTAAAAGATTGAGTTGCACACTCCTCTCTGTTTCTCATTCCTTTTAGTGTTTCACACACATTAAAAATTTAGACTTTCATTTTAAACGTAGATATTTAATTGCTCAAGTATATATTGCCTGCATACTTTGCTTTGGCTAGGTAAACCACATTGTTTGAATGACTCCTCATTCTACCTTTCTTTCCATAGACTCAGTGAATGGTTTGTATGAAAATTGAAAATTATTATCCATGGCCAATAAAGGCGTTTTTCACTCTTGAGAGTCTTATCAGCTGATGTGATAACTCAAAGGCATTGAAAGCAATTCTCCACCGATGGAGAATTCAAGTGTATTCCTGTCATAGCCACCTTCAGTGGAATAAAATAAATACAGGATTACTCGCACCTTGTTCAGCAGTTCCACCTGTGCGATATTCTTCCGGTCAATGGAAAATTTAAAATCCTGGGATTCCCGTTTTTCTAGGCTCCCAGATTTCACTCTCTTGACAGATTTATTTGGGAAAACAATCCAGCTCACAATGTCCAGATCAGGTGTAAGATCTCCTTTCTCATCCAAATATACCCCTTCTATGGAATTATTGTAAAACTGAGAGCTTTGAAGGAAGGGGTGAAGCTGGAAAGAACATAAAGTAAATAAAAAATTAAAAGGGACATCAGAGGTTCGTTTTTGTTTTTTTTAAAAGACCCCTTTGTCTATTCTTGGAGATCTCTGAACATTTCTGTCTCTCTGCTCAAAAAAAAAAAAAAGGTTTTATTGTCAGAGTCAAACTTGGGTGGAAAATATTAATAAGCAGGGGAATAATAACAGCTGCTAACTTAATATTTAAGTATCTTGATCAGAATAATTTTTGGCGAAAAAACAAAACTGGCTACGTAGCTAACTTTGAGCACACAATAGATACAAACTGAAGGTAAACTGCTCCAAACTCGATTGCAGGAAATACCACTTCAGCAACAGAGTGGTCAATGCGTGGAATGCACTACCTGACTCTGTGGTTTCATCCCCAAACCCCCAAAACTTTAACCTTAGACTGTCTACTGTTGATCTCACCCCATTCCTAGGAGGTCTGTAAGGGGCGTGCATAAGAGCACCAGCGGGCCTACCGTCCCTGTCCTAATGTTTTCTTTTATTCGTATCCTTTTCATGTATGTACAATTATGGTTACACTTGTATCTGTCATAAAATACATGCTTGACAAAATAAAATAAAATAAATAAAATAAATAAAAATAAAATAATGATGGTAAAGGACAGAAGATAGGATTGTGGTTGTGGAAATTGGGATCGTAGAAACACCCAGGAGCATAGAAGAGTCCAAAGGCAGATGCATGAATAAATGTGATAAATGTATTTATTCATATAACAAAACATATTAACTATATACAAAGGCTGTCTTAATATCCATTAGGATAGGGGGCACACAGCTTGTGTGACTACCACTATCAAAGATCATGTCTCATGGAGAACAAACGTAAAAGAGAGCATGGTGGAAAGGTTAGAGGGGGTTTTATACTCAGTGTAAGCCCCTCCTCTCCACATAGGGGTGGGGGCACTTTCTGCCTCCACTAGTGTCTGTATGATATATGTGCCAATGGCTTGCAAATACTTGACAGTTCCCCTCCTTGCGAGCCGATGGCATGCAAACATACAAATGCAATGCACAACAAATTTTACCCTGTGAGACATAACTTTTTACACAGATCTTTGTGCCTATCTGCTGGTAGAGGTTTTGTGAAAATATCAGCTGTTTGATATTTGGTCTGACAATGTGATAAAGATATAAACCTCATCTCTACTAGTTGCCTAACATTTTGATAGCGGATATCAATATGTCTGGACCTTTTTCCCACCGCATAGGCTTTGGCAATGCCTATGGCCCCGGTGTTGTCTTCTATAATTTGGATGGGCAAAGTCGGTGGTGTCCAGATGCTAGAAATTAAGGCATCAAACCATATCAGATCGTTTCCTGCCTCTGAAAAGCATGCATATTCGGCCTCAGCGGTGGAGCACGAAACAAATTTCTGTTGCCCCACATGCCAATGGATGGGTGCCTCATTTAATAGTACCAAGAAGCCCGAAGTACTCCTACGTGTCTTGGTATCTCCGGCCCAGTCCGCATCCGCGAAACATTTTAATTGGGCCTTGTCTCTATTCTCAGGTTCCAAGCGAAGCACGTAATCTGCTGTGGTCTTGAGATACCTTAATAGCTTTTTAATGGCCAACCAGTGGAACTGGGTAGGATGTTCCACTTGTCTAGATAGCAGGTTTACGGCCAGGGCAATATCTGGACGGCTCCAATTACTTATATATAGTAATGAGCCGATCACTGACCTAAATAGAGTATTATTTTGGAACTCTGGGCTATCCTTGTGTGCCAATCCATAATAGTCGGTCTGCATTGGGATAGCCGTTGGCTTGCTATCTTCCATTTTACATTTCACCAAGAGTTCCTCTATCTTTTCCTTTTGGGAGAGAGCAAAACCTTTTGGTGTAGTGATGATTTGTACGCCTAGGTACTTGTCCACATATCCTAAAGACTTTAGAGTGAACTTTTTTTGTAGGGTCCTGGCAAATATAATACTTCCCCCCTTGTCAGGCCCTATATATAAAAGATCATTGACATACACTAGGACTTTCTCCAGCCCCCCTTTGGTATCCCTTGTGAAGGTACATTTATCAGCTGGAGATGGATGGAAACCCAGTGATTTGAGAGTTTTGGTCAGGCATTTGTACCACAGTCTGCCTGATTGCTTGAGGCCGTACAAACTTTTCTTCAGAAGCCAGGTGTGGCCTTCCTGCCGTTGAAATCCAGGGGCACCTCTGATGTAAATTTCTTGTTTTAGATGTGCGTGTAAATAAGCAGTTTGCACATCAAATTGAAAAATGTGTTCCCCATGTGCTGCTGCGGTGACCAAAGCGGCCCTCACACTTTCCGCTCTCACGGTGGGGGAGTATGTTTCATCAAAGTCCTGCAAGTAGCGCTGTGCGTAGCCTTGTGCTACCAGTCGGGCCTTATAGAGGAGTTTGTTGTTGGGCATTGGCTTGACCTTGTAGACCCAACGGGTGCCAATTGCTTTCCTCTTTTTGGGGACTTCCATGGGGATGAAGACTTTCAATTTTTTGAGACTGTCCATTTCCCGCTCCATTGCCACCCTCCACCTGCGCTGTTCTTCCTCGGGAAGCTGGAGGACATCTGAGTACGTTTTAGGGGCCATGGTAATGCTGTTGACCGAAGCAACACAGCCAATGTCCAACCTTTTGGGTGGCACCCCTTTATTGGAGCGTTTTGACTGTCTGGGAAATTGCCACTCACCATCATCATTGTCATCCGGAGCATCGGTGTCAGAATTGGAGCTGCCGGAGGTATCTTTCCAATCAAAATGGGGCGGGCCTCTGTCCCAGGCGCTGCGAAGATATGGTCGTTTAGGTGAGGCAGGAGGTGTGAAGTCACCCAGGGATTCCTTGTCTGAATCGTCAGAGTCAGGTAGGGATTCATCACCATCCGGATCTTCGCTGGTCAGTTGTTTGGAGTTTGTTGGTTCATCCTCTTCAGGTGGTGCTGCTTGTTCAGTGTCGCTTCTAATAGGGGAATAACCAGGTTCATTGGAATGAATTTTTGACCAATTTGACCCCTCCTCAAAGGAAGCTGATCTAGAGACAATGACAAGGTTATTTTTGTCTACAAACCTAGAGGCCTTGCTGCCGGTTGCATAACCTATAAATCTGAGCCTCCTTGATGCCTTGCCCCCCTTTCTTCTGAGGTGCTTGGGAATATGGACCCAGGCATAGGAACCAAAAATTCTCAGGTGTGAGAGGCTAGGTTTCCTTCCATGGACCAGGAAGTATGGGGTTTGGTTAATGGCACTACTCCACGTCCTGTTGACTAGATAATTAGCCATTTTGACCGCTTCTGCCCAAAAAACTTGGCTCATGTCAGCATCTGCAAGTAGGCAGTTCATGACATTCTGCAGCACGCCATTTCTCCTTTCTACAATACCATTCTCGGACGGAGTTCGAGGGGATGATTTAAAATGGAGGATACCTCTCTCCTTCATCCACTTTTCAAAAATCTTGGATGTAAACTCAGTCCCCCTATCACTCTGCACCTGAGCGATGCACACCTTGTGTTGCGTTTGGATCTGGTTGTAAAGATATTTGAAGTTGGTAAAGACTTCAGTTTTGTCCTTTAAAATAAATACATGGCCATAACGAGAGTAATCATCTACTACCGTTAAAAAATAACGTCCCCTACCGAGGGAGGGTCTAAAAGGACCAACCAAATCCATGTGTACCAGCTGATAAGGGTACCTTGCACAACGGGAAGAGACCTTGGGTATAGCAGCAGTTTTAGATTTTGCTGCCTTACAGATGGCACATTCCAAATAGGTATTACGATTCTTTATCTTAAGCCCATCAGAAAAATCTTGCATTTTCTTAATAACCGGGAAGCTGGCATGGCCGAGCCTGCGGTGTAATATATGAGCACAATCCAAATGTAAAGGTTTACCCATGCATACTTTGTCAACCTTATGTATCTTACCATTACAAGCCTTGGTCTGTTCAGTAATGAGAATAGGCACTGGATTAATGGTCACCTTAGAGTTCCTCAGGGTTGGCTGAGGAGTTGTGACCTTAATGGGCTCAGCCTTAATGGCTTTGAATGTCCTAGGAGCCGGTTTAGGAGCTTCATTGGGATTAGGTCCAGCGTCCATGAGTTTGGACAACCTGGGGGCTGGCACAGGAGCTTTCTGCTCTATCTGGGCATTAGCTCCCTGAGCCCTCTTGTTAGGTTTCTTGAGCCTTTTGACCTTTGCTTTTGGGGAAAAATAAGGCAAATTGTTGATTTTTACAATATCGCCAACAACATCCCCACTTTCGAAAACATAACCTCCACCCTTCTCAAAAACCAGTTTTACATTTTTATCCTCAGTCAATTTTAAGATGCTTAAAAGGTTGTTCTTGATTGAGGGAACATACGGTGCCCCTGTGACATCTCCTATACCAGGCACATTGATCACGCCTTCCCCAGTTACCTCTGCCTTGTCCCCAGTGGCAACTTTTACTGAGGACTAGAGTGGGTTTAAAACCTTAAATCGTGTACACAGCCACAGCCCCTCAGCATCCTTTACCTGGGAGGTGTGATTGTCACTAGTGACACTACAGAATTGGTATCTTTTATGACCACCTCCCCCTCTTCCACGGCCTCTTTTATTTTTATTGTGCTTAAGTCCGGCCGTGTTGGCCCTAGAGCGAGGGCACTCCCTTTTAAAGTGACCTTGTATGCCACAGTCAAAACAGGTGGGAAGGGTATTAATCCTTTCACTTGTGTCCTGGCGCCTCCTCTGAGGCCTAGGTCTGTGATATGCCTCCTTCATTTCTTGTTGTTCCTCATCTCTGCGCCTTAAATCTTCCTCAATAAAGCGGCCAGAAAAGTATTCTATATTTCTTTGTTCCCTAGAAACCCCTTCTAGAGAAATAATAAAGGGACTCCAAGATTTGTCTAGGGAGTTCAACATCACGCTAATTAAAGTGGATTCAGAAACAGGCTCCCCCCTCTGTATAAGCTCATCCTTCATGGCTTTAAGCGTTGCCAAATGTTCCCCCATTTTGACACCAGGTTTGAGTTTATAGTTGTGGAAAATTCTTGACAATCTGCTGGTTGCAGCCATATTGTCACTATGGAACAAATTATATAGGGCAGTCCAAACTTCCTGAGCTGTGAGGCCGTCTGAAAGACTGGCATATAGAGCTGTGTCTATAGAACTTAACAGGGTTGTGTAAGCTCTTTTATGCAGGAACTCAATTTCAGGGCTCCAAGGTAAAGAGGGTGGTCTTTTGATCATGTCCAGAGTATTTTCTCTTAAGAGAATTATCTGAATCTCTTTACACCATTTTTTAAAATTCTGACCACTTAAATGTAATTTTTCAAAATTATTTGGCAAAGTTACAAAATTATTGCCATTAAACTGCATGGGGAGTTGTTCAAATGGCTGAAAAGAGCCTGTTGTGAATGGCATTGGGATCCCTAAGCCTGGGATTGATTGCTTAGGTCTGGCTCCTTTTTGTAGTCCTTTTGTAGTTTGGAGCAACTGGGCATGTGCAGGAAATGGAGCATGCTCCAAAGCCTTTTCTTGTTGGAGCTCTGATCTCCCTCTCTGAGCTCTGAAGTCAGGTCTGGCTGGAGCCTCAGAATAGGCCCGGACATCAGCGATGTGGTGGGGAAGCCTTGGAGGAGTGGGAAGAAGGCCTGGAGATCTTTCTGGAGGCTGGAGGCCCATCAGATGAGGTCCATGGGCTGGATAGGCCTGGAAATGTCTCTGGATCTCCTCTTCTCCATCAGAGGAGCAGGATTGCAGCTCCGGATCATCCCAGCAGGACCGGAAAGGTGCGGAGGCCTCAGCCTGGGCCTCCGTGGAGCATTCAGTGAATGGTGAGCGCCTCTGCAGTGGGGGGTGGGAGGCTGCAGGTCCATCTGGGTTCCTCCGGGGGTGGGAGGTTGGATTTGGGGCCCTCCTTGAGTGGGCAGCTGGGTCTGGGGCCTCGGGGCGGCCGGTGGGTGGTTGCTCCATAAGTTCCAGGGCAGCGACCAGGGCCTCTATGGCCTGTTTGATGTTTGCCCTGGCAGGCGGGGCCTGGCAAGGGGCTTGTGGGTTCGAAGTGGTCCTCTGGGCCGCTGGAATGCTGATCTGACTGGCTGGCATTGTAGGCCTGGGCTGTGGAGCTGGGGATGGCCTGGCTCGTGGTTCTGGCAAAGTGCCCAGGGGAGCAGCCATCTTGGAGGAAGTTGCCTCCGGAAGTGGCCTGGCAGCCATTTTGTTTGGCGGGAAACTGAGTGGGGGGGCAGTCTCTCTGGCGGCAGGCGCCATCTTGGAGAGATCAGGCAGGGGAGTCCTTACCGGGATGGCAGGCATCTCTGGTGCTGCCTCCTCAGGCCTCTCTCTGGCTGCTGCCCTTGTCTTCAGGAGGAAGGCGAGCGCTGCTCGGCACTCCTCTTCTGACATCTCAGCCACTTGCCTGTCCAGGCTTTCATCTGGTCCTTCTGCCCCCTCGTCATCAGTGCTGAAGAAGCCTTCTCCAGCATCGCTTGGCTCGGCCCCTGGGATCTCTTGTTGCATCTGGGTGGCCTCTGGCTGCCAGGGTGTAGCTGGATGGAAACCCCCTTCAATGTTTTCCATCGTTGATTCAGTCTGGGGCTGCTGTGAAATTCTCCTCCGTTGAAGGCCTCTGGTCACAACAGGGGAGCTTCTCTCACAGGTTATTTTGGAGGGCATCTTGCCTTTTCAACAGCTCCTGGAGTGGAGTTCTGCTACCATTCCCTCTGCTACCATTCTGTGGAAATTGGGATCGTAGAAACACCCAGGAGCATAGAAGGGTCCAAAGGCAGATGCATGAATAAATGTGATAAATGTATTTATTCATATAACAAAACATATTAACTATATACAAAGGCTGTCTTAATATCCATTAGGATAGGGGGCACACAGCGTGTGTGACTACCACTATCAAAGATCATGTCTCATGGAGAACAAACGTAAAAGAGAGCATGGTGGAAAGGTTAGAGGGGGTTTATACTCAGTGTAAGCCCCTCCTCTCCACATAGGGGTGGGGGCACTTTCTGCCTCCACTAGTGTCTGTATGATATATGTGCCAATGGCTTGCAAATACTTGACAGTGGTCATTCATGGTCCCACTGCTTTATTAGAGCAATAGAAATGTACAACTCCTCTAAAGACAAAAGTATTTTTTTAAAACAAAATCATGTTTAATTAATCTAAAAACAGATGCCTGAAATTTCATCCATTCAGATTTTCCTTTAACTTGAGAGTTGTTGTTAGATTTTTCTCTTGTGTTGTATCCTTAGTTGCCCAATTAAAGGAGGTAGCTTTGCTATTCTTACTTTCCTATGCTTTCTTCACGGCCTTCAGTGGTGAAGATCAGTGACGTCACACTGCAAGCATCATCACCGGTGGTGGGTTCCTTCCGGTTCAGTCCGGTTCGGCTGAGTAAGTAGTGGTGATGATATGATGTCACCGAACCAGTTCTACCCCCTGCACTCCAACCTCCCCACGTTATTCTTACCTTTTATTTGGTCCCACCCCCGATCTATTGCTGCCTCCTGAGTCCCAGTTGATGACTAGAGGGGAAAAAACTGTTTAAACTCTTGACGCGGGGCTTCAAAGGGCCGTCCTACAGCTGATCAGTGTTAAAAGCAAACAAATGAGTTGGGTCGTAAGTGCGAGGACTGGTCGTAAGTGGGAGGACCTTCCAGAAATGACTCTGACCAGTAACCCATGCCCACTTAGTCACATGACCTCCAAGCCACACCCACAAAATAAGCCACGCTCACAGAACTGGTAGTAAAAAAATTTAGAACCCACCCCTGATCATCACTGAAAGATATTGGTTGATATTATTCTTCTTGCTACCATTTGATGGCTTGTTGTTTGTACCAACTTCATCAGTTTGGAAAAAAAAAAGAATGGCTGAACAACCAAGAAACCAGTGAATTTTCTTTGAAAAACATAAAATTAAAACAAGAGAATATTGGGGGTGGGGTGGCAGAGGTGGTATTCAGCTGCTTCCAACCAGTTCAGGCGAACTTGTAGTAGCGACCTGCCCCAGTGCTATGCCATTCTATTTAGCCAGATTTTCAAGCCATGTGCACGCGTGGAAGCCTCGCGTGGAAGCAAAGTGCATGGACGGAAGGCCATACATATGTGTGGAGGTGACACATCACGAGGGAAGCAAGCCCGCGTGTGCTCACAATTTTGGTGGTGGGCGAACTGGTAGGTAAATTGTGCGAATCCCACCCCTGGTGGGGGGAGGATAAGAGCAGAAAGAAACAGAAGGTTGTGATTAGATTGGAATTGAGTTTCTGAGTAATTTCATTTTTCAGAATAAATAACCAAGTCATCCAGTGATAAAACTATTTCCCATATTTTGCGGAAAGATGTCTAATGGAAAAGAAGTACCTGCCAAGCCTTTAGCCTTGGATCTTCTACCTTCATGCTCCTGTTTCTCATTGATCTCTTGAATGCAGATATGTAAGCTGAATTTAAGGCCTTTCCCACAGACCAAATGGTGTTGTAAATGAGGTAGCTGTCCAGGGTTAGGATCCGATCAATCTCCTCTTTCCTCACAGCCTCCAATTCTTCTGTTTGTCTACACCGTCTCCAGACTTTCACTGAAGGGGCATCCTTGGTGGATGAACATATAAAGGTTTTCCCCAAAAAGTTAATTAGTTGGTTAACTAAGGTTTCAAAATCTTCATAGTTTGCCCATTTTTTTTTCTTTATCAAGAAAGAAAAAATGCCACCAATGTATTTCAAGGAATACCCACTAAACATAAAATCAAAACTAAGATCCCACTGAGCTGTGGTGATCCAGACTTTATCTATGACACGTTCTTGAAGATGTGCAAGTAGTCTGTTGATAACGACCATTCCTATTGAGAACGAACTAGTCTCTGAACCATAAACAAAGACATTGACTCTTCTCCATTTGTAATATTCTGGTACTTTAAAAACCATATTAGCGACATTCAATCTAAAGCTTTGATATATAAACACACAAATGCCATTCTTCAACATTAAATGAGACATTGTCCTCATGAACCTCTGTCCCTGGTCAGTTTCTGGAGCAACAAGACCAACCAAGGTCCACCTGAAATAGAGGAGAAGCTGGACCATCCCTGGGTACTGGACTCCTTCAGCAGGGAGCATCGTGTAGAAGAAAGGATGCTGAGTTTTATCCCCCAGAATCTTGGAAGCAAAACTATAACTGATCTGGAAGAAATGGAAGATGTTATTTAAATATAACAAGAAAATGCAATTCTGATGGAAAATCACACAATTGAACATTGTTTCCCAAGAAAGACACACCTGAGGGACTTTGTAGGTGCCCAACATGGTGGAAATCTGAATGGAGATGCCAGCCTCGGCCTCTTCCAGAACAGCCACTGTGTTTCTATGCCTTCCACACCTGTAGTTGGGCAGATTGGCCTCCCCATCGGAAAGCAGGTCCAGCAAAGGATCTGTAGTCATCTCTACCTTGAAGAAATTTTCATAGATATTATAACCCAGGGTGATGTTGGGTAAGAGCTGGTCATTTCGGTTGATGTCCTCAATGGTGAAAAGGAAAGGTACAAATTTCCAATAATACTTGGTTGATGTTCTGCAGATATGAACATATGAATGAAAATAACATTGAACTTTCATTCCATGAGAATAGTTTTAGTACACTCAATCACAATTTTACCCCCAAACAGTTTGGAATATTCCAAAATATTAAGAAAAACATTAATAGAAAAAGAATAATACTGTGTTTCCCTGAAAATAAGACCCTGTCTTATATATTTTTGAACCCCAAAATAAGTGCTTGGCCTTATTTTCAGGGAGGTCTTATTACTTTGGGGCACGTGGAGCAAGACGGGGCTCCTCTTGCCGTTTTACCTGATTTCCAGCTCTCTCTCTCTCTAACCCTAACTAGAGGAAAAGGCGGGGACCGGCTGTCCATGCATTTAAATATTTTCAGGGAGAGATTATTTTTTGGGGAGGGCTTATTTTCAGGGCAGGGCTTATTTTCGGGAGAGGGCTTATTTTTGGGAAAACACAGTATCAATATAATATTTTTGGATCATACAATATTAGCTAAAAGTCACTCTCCTAATTGGTGAAACTTGAACCTCTTCAATTACACGCGCTTGTCTTCTAGTGAAGGAGAGCCCTCTCAACCAAATGGTATATAACTTCATTTACACTGTTTATTGCACTCTTATATAAAGGATATAATCATAAGGCCCTTTCTCCTACATCTGTACGCCTAAAAGGGAACTTGGCATTTGTAATCTTCTGTAGTAACCGTTGTAACCACAAGATGTACCAAGTTGTATGCCCTATAGAATTTACTGGAATATATTGGGTAAGATGTAAGATATACCCATATATGGAATATGTATCACAAAACTATGAACTTCTGCTTTTGTACTTTTCCAGTGAATCTCCCTTAGAATTATCTATCTGTATGCACAATGTATTATCCATAAGCGGAACTGAATATGTTATGTCACTGTCAAATCTCAAGAACCTATAAAAGTCTGCCTTAGGGCGTAGTTCGGGGCTCAGTCCTTGGCAGGTGACTGCACTGAGCCTATTGCTAGCAATACTCAATAAACCTGTTTTCTCTGGATCTCCGTGGTCTTGCCTCCTGACTTATTTACAGGTACTGATTGGGATTAGTAAATCCCGCTTCACTAGCATTTAATATTTTTTATATGTGATGGCTTGCTTCCTCTGTCTTAGTAAAACTGATTGATATACCCAGAGAGATAAAAGGAACTATTAGCTCTTTTATGTTCTAGATATTATCAATATATTTGGCATTGGCCCCAAGAGTTTAAACTGATTCAAAATAGCTCCTGCATGGATAATATTCAGAAACTGTTCAAGACCAGGTTATTTTCTCCGTATCTTGGACAGAGAGAAAGTTGAGTCTCTTTTAGATGGATGTTAGTTGGTTACCTTTTGATGCTATTCAGAGTCTGTTAACCATCAGGTCTTGGGCCGAGTCAAAGTTGAAACAATGTTGTTGCTTACTTTTTCTTGTTCTGGGGCCTTTCTTTGATTCTTTTCCTGTTTTCGATTGTTTCTTTTAATTGTAAGCCACCCAGAGACAAAATGGTTCTCATTTGTTTACTGAATTCATAGGGAATTCTATGAATTCTATAAACAAATCAGTAACTAAAGCAATCAGCCAACCAATAGATTATTATTTCATTTAAAGATTTTGCTTGGTTCCTGGCATGAATTTGTGAACAAGAATGAGATATATTTTCCCTGTCTATCAATTCCTATATGTCTATGGAGATTCTCAGTCATCCAGGTCATGGTTGAAAAAAAGCACCGTTAAGATATCAATTCCCATGTTCTTAACTGGGAGGCTTTCATCCCAGCAGTAAATTTTAGCGTGGAGAAACAATGATGGAGTCATCTCTGATGCAGACAGAAAAAAACAACATTTTGCTGTGCTTGGATCAGGTGTCCCACAGAATATAGAGTAGAATAGAGTTGGAAGGGAACTTGGAGGTCTTCTAGTCTAGCCTCCTGGTGAAGCAGGAGAACCTATACCATCTCAGACAAGTGACTGTCCAGTCTCTTCTTAGAAACCTCCAGTGATGGAGCACCCACAACACCTGGAGGAAATTTCTGTTCCACTGGTTAATTGTCCTCACTGTTGGAAAGTTCCTCCTTAATTCTAGGTTGCTTCTCTCTTTGAATAGTTTCAACCCTTGTTTCTTGTCCTGCCCTCTGGTGCTGCCCTCTTCTTTGTCGCAGTTTCAGAGGTGAGGTGGAAGAGAGATTTTCTTTTGTTTCTCTTTATCCACTCTTTCTTTCTTTCTTTCTTTCTTTCTTTCTTTCTTTCTTTCTTTCTTTCTTTCTTTTCTTTCTTTCCTTTCTTTCTTTCTTTGTCAAACATGTACAAGATAGCAGTTAGAAGTATGAACATGGACATGAACGAAGGAAAGAATACAAAAAAATGGGGACAGTAGGATAAGGATGGAAGGGATGCCGGTGAGCTTATGCACAACCCCTTACAGACCTCTTAGGAATGGTGTGTGAGGTCCACAGTAGACAGTTTAAGGTTGAAGCTGTGAGGGTTTGAGGATGTAACAATGGACTTTAGTAGAGCATTCCAGGCGTTGACCATTCTGTTGCTGAAGTCGTATTTTCTGCAATTGAGTTTGAAGCGGTTTACCTTGAGTTTACCTCAAGCTCTACTCATAGGACAGAATGGAAAATGAATGGGGAAAAATATTTTGACTGCGTTTTTATCCTTTAAAGCTTAAAATGAGTTTTGTGATCTACACTGTGCAGTAGGGACTCACAATAGATTCAGAAAGTAAGTTAGCAAAGAAAGGAGATCAGCGAGAGAGCTTCTTGTGTTTTTGATGGCCGGGACCTGTATGCATTTATTGAAGGGCCTCTAATTCAGTGTGCACGGATTGACTTACCGTGAGAATTTTGTTGAAGGACTTCTAGCAAAGCTTAATGGTTGAAACCGAGCATGCATTGCTGAGACTATGCCACTAAGCATATAATCTCCTGGCTTGTAATGATGCTCTGGATCCACTTCACTCTGCTGCAGAGTCAGGAGGCATTTGGCTTTGTGCATCACACCAGATCCCCATGGCCACAGAATCAGCAGAAAGAGAAGCAGAAGCAACATGTATTATGTCCCTGATCGAGTCTTTCCTGTGTCACCTGCTTTTAAAGAGAGAAAAATAAGAGGTGGAAGAAACCAAACCTAGTGTCTCAAGCTTGAGAAGGGGAGTAGGACTAGAAGATCTCCAAGGTCCCTTCCAAATCTGTTGTTCTGTTATTTCCGTAAGATGCTTCGGATCAAGTCAGAGTCAGCTACGGGACATAAACACAGAATCTGCTTTGATCTAAAACTACCATCAAATTTGCTTTCTGTATATACCCAGCATTTCTGACACAGACTCCGCCCAACATGGCTTTGGAAGTCTGATATTGACACCAAAATATTTCCTGACATGTTTGTGTTACATTTTTTTTAACTTTGCAGAAACCTCTCTAGGGCAATTAAGACAACAAGTAAACCACTATGATTTGGATAATTGTATGGAAGACAACTTTCAGATCTCTGAACCCTGAAGGAGGGAGAACTAGTGACTTCAAGCTTTGAAAATGGGCCAGTGAGGAAGATTGGAGAATCTGGCCCAGATCTTTTTAATAAAACGCTTTTAGAAAACCTAGAATAAAGAGAGATTTTTAGCACGGCCACAAAAAGTGACACTTAATTTGTATTTATTTGGACTTTTTACCTAGGAAAATTTTCAGATAGATCTGTAGCCACCTGTGAATCTTATTTAGAGATGACTAACTAGTCCCTTAGGGATGCAGTGGCTCAGTGGCTAAGACACTGAGCTTATTGATTGGAAGGTTGGCAGTTCAGCAGTTCGAATCCCTAGTGCTGCGTAACAGGGTGAGCTCCTGTTACTTGTCCCAGCTTCTGCCAACCTAACAGTTTCGAAAGCATGTAAAAAATGCAAGTAGAAAAAGAGGGATCACTTTGGTGGGAAGTAACAGCGTTCTATGCACCTTTGGTTTTGAGTTATGCCGGCCAAATGACCACAGAGATGTCTTTGGACAGCGCTGGCTTTTTGGCTTAGAAACTGAGATGTTCACTGCCCTCTAGAGTCGGGAACGACTAGCACGCATGTGAGGGGGAATCTTTACTGTCCCTAGTCCCTAGTTTTAACTAGTTTTAACTAGTCCCTATTTTGAGACAGACAAATGTATGGAGCAGAAACTGAGGAAGAAAAAGACATTGAAAAAGCACTAAACAATAACTTGTGAACTAGGAGTTTGGAAATAGAAATTGAAAGAAAAGATTATTTCAAGAATGGCTGTAAAACAAAGTTCATGTTCCATAACCAGACCCATAATTTTTTCTATGTCAGAAACACCAAACTTTTTCTGTGGTTAAAGGATTTGCAAGTGATATCATCATCACCCTGGGGGCACCTATTTGGGGGCTCCTTTCATGTCCCATGAAGTTGCCCGCTGAAGTGATACCCATTAATCTACTCTCAGTCACCTGCTTTTGAACCGCTGGGTCGGCAGGAGCTGGAGCATATGACAGGAGGTCATCCTTGGCTTGTGGTAGCAATGGGTCTTGAACACGGGCTTCCCTATCAGCAGCCCAGCATTTTAACCTCATGAGTCACCATGTTCCTCTTACCAGACCCATGAAGGAGCAAAAGCAGCAGCTCAAAGTTTCGACCAACATTGGGTAGGAGAAAGAATTCAAAGAGAGACATAGGAAATGATTGGTATCTGTGCAGTTTCTTTAGCCTATTCCAAAGGAAGGGGTCTAAGGCCAGGTCCCTCCTGACTTTCTAGAGACCGGTACCCTCCCGGAGGATTCAAGTTGATTTTGCTGACTTCCCCTGGCACTCCTACTTGTGAAAAACCCATCTTTAAGGGAACTAAATATATATGTCTGCCTTTGAAATTGTATGTGGGCAACCAAGGCCTTTAGACTTTAAATTAAGATCCTGTCCCAGAAGATATTTATCCTGACTTAGAATGTGTGGAATCAAAATTCAGAATACAAAGGAAATAGTCAAGGTTCACTACAGTGTTTATTAGACAGAAGGTACTGAAGGATTCGCCTCCAAAATACTAGTAGGAGAGTCACTGATGGAGACAAAAGGATGCACCTATATTTATACATTTCAGAAAGGAGGGGAAAGTAATGTATACATGTATATTCATAAGAAATAATACAAGAGATCTCAGGTTACTTCCTGTCTTTCTTCTCTTATCTATGGGAAGGATGGTCTTAGAAGAAATATTTGCATCTTGGGGTTGCTATGGGAATGTTCTGATAAATCCTACCTGTGAGCTGCAAGACCACATAACTTACCGTATTTTTCAGAGTATAAGACACACCTTTTTCCCCCAAAAAAGAGGGTGAAAATCTGGGTGCGTCTTACACTCCAGATGTAGCCCAGCCCAGCCTCCCAAATGGAGATTTCAGAGGCTGAAAGAAGCCTCTGAAAGAAGCAGAAAAAAAGCTTCTGAAAGGCTTTTATCTAAAATAATATGGCAAGCAACAAAAGAAGAATCAGTAAAGGCTCGAACCAAACTATGCTAACAAATCTGGAGAATGACACAATAACCAACAGATCGGAAGAGGTTAATCTATATACCAATACCAAAGAAAGGAGATTGAACAGAGTACAGATAGTCCTTCAGAATAAAAACCCCTGAAAGAAGCTTCAGAAAAAAAGCCTCCAAAAAGAGCTTCAGAAAAAAAAGCCTTTTTTTCTGAAACAGAGTTTCAGAAATTTCAGAGGCTGGAAAAAAACCAAGGCATAGAGCTCACAACCAATTAACCTGTTGCTAAAATTCACCATTGGGAACAGCTGATTGGGGCTATTTCGGGAGGCAGATCCACCCACCAATCAATTTTTTTCTTATTTTCACCCCAAAAACTAAGTTGCATCTTATACTCCGGTGCATCTTTAACTCCAAAAAAATACAGTATGTCTCAATTTCTCTGTCCCAAGGGTGCTTTTCCAAAAGGCAACTGGACTTCCTTGGTTTTTTCCTTGAAAATGTTTTGCTTCTCATGAAAGAAGCTTCCTCAATTCAAAATTGAATTTTCAATATAAACTGAAAAAAATAAAGATGAATTGCAACAATTGTCCCATTAAGAGAATATCTCAACCTAAAAGCAAGTTTACTAATAGTTTTCCTTGTAATCATGGCGAATATCTGTAGCTCAGGTGTAGGATGAGAGTGAAGGTTCGTTCTCCGAGCTTCTGTGCTGGTTTCCAAATGTTTTGTTACCAAGCTAGGTAAGATATTCAGTGGAGTTTAGGGGATGTCAGAGTTCTTCTGTTCTTAAGGGCTTCAGGTGTGGGTGTGTCAAGTGAGGGTCTCATGATGGGTCAGCTGTGAGACATCCGTTAGTCTTGTGATGGCACTTGTGATGGGGAGGTTACATCAGATCAGGGTTATTGGGAGGTGAACCGCTGGCGGGGGGGTTGTGTGGGTTGGTTGAGGGTAGTAATGGACAAAACTGATTACATCAGAAAAACTGAAAACCATCTCAACTGCATCAAAACCTACCAAATAATCCACAATGATCCAGCAAAAATCCTAGAAAAATGTAAAAAGGAAAACAATTTACATATCACTGGAGAGAAAGCTCATGCAACCACAAGACTTCTCCACACCCAGGTTCTATTGACACCCCAATGTACACAAGAACGGTATCCCCTTATGCCCAATTGTGTGGAACACTGACATACAAAGTAGCAAAAACCCTGTGTCAACCCTGGAGCCATCTTGGAACACCTTCAGGTTGCCACAGAGATGCTGGATAGAGCTGTGGGAAAGGGAGGGGGTAGTAGGGATAGTTGGTGGTGAGGAACTTGTAGCCAAAACAACATTTTTTTTCCTGAGAACCAAGGACCGTCTCACCAGCACCTGGAGGGATGTGGACGAGAGCCATCCAGATTTTGAAAGGTGACCTGATTGGTGCATGTGATGGTTGTGTGCAATGGGAGGAAGAACTTTTCATTTTGAATTGGGTGGGGGAAACCCAGGGAGATTCAAAGTCAGGTTTTCACCAGCTGTGCCAATATGACATGCCTAATAAGTCTTTATTTTGACGAAGCCTTTGGCCTTGGAGTTTTGATTTCATGGGGCTGTTACCACCCTGCAGAGGAAACTCAGGCACAGAGGTGGGTTTCAGCAGGTTCTGACCAGTTCTGGAGAACCGGTAGCGGAAATTTTGAGTAGTGTGGAGAACCGGTAAATTCCACCTCTGACTGGCCTCTTCCCATCTATTCTCTGCCTCCCAAGTCCCAGCTGATTGGGAGGAAATGGGGATTTTGCAGTATCCCTCCCCTGCCATTCCCACCAAGCCGCACCCACAGAACTGGTAGTAAAAAATTTGAAACCCACCACTGCTCAGGCACCTGGACAACAACTCAATCCAATCAATAACGATTCTCCAATGTATCAAACACACCAAAAACATCCAAGAAGAAATTATGGTCTCCTTCAATGTCACTGCTCTCTTCACCGCAATTGCCATCTAACCATATACCACCTACTCAGTAAACACCATACCCACAAATATGATGCCACTACAGAACACTCTATGTCCACAGAAACCTTCATGAAACTCCTGGATCTCTGCCTCGATTCATACTTCAAGTTCAATGGGAAAAACTAGAAGCAAATGCCAGGTATCCTGATGGGATCACTTATATCAGGCCTAATAGCAGAAGCAGTCATGCAACGACTCAAATCCATGGCTCTATCCACCATCATCCAATCAGAATTCTGGACACGCTACGTCGATGACACCTTTGATGACACCATTATCAAATGCTCCTAAACTGAAGAAACACACCAACTACTCAATAACATATACCCTGGGATCAAATTCACATGCAAAGAGGAAACAGACTCCCATTCCTCGTCATTGACATAAGGACACTAGACAACAGAGAACTAGAAACCTGTTTCTACCACAAATCCATGCACATGGACCAGATCCTCAGCTTCGCAAGCAACCCCACCCCACTGCACACAAAAGAAGCTGTATCCAGATCCTGTTCAAAAGGGCCAGGACACACTGCAGCACCACAACACTAAGAAATGGTTGCTCAACGTCTTTCTCTATAATGAGTATCCAAAAAACATCCTATTCTGACACAGCATGCAAACTACAACACATTTTGCAGGGCCGAGCTGAGGACTTTGTGCAGTATCTGTATGACAAAATCGCTCAGATTCGGGAAGGGCTGGCCTCTGACTGGGTATGCCCGGACGGGATGACTGAGGCAGGTCTTGAGAGTGTTATCTGGGGGGAGTTCGATCCTGTGGCTCCTGAGGACATGGACAGGGTCCTGGAACGGCTGAATGCGACCACATGTTTATTGGACCCGTGTCCCTCCTGGTTGGTACTGGCTTCCCGGGAGGTGACACGAGGCCGGCTCCAGAAGATTGTTACCGCTTCTTTGAGTGAGGGGGTCCTGCCGGCTGCTTTGAAAGAAGCGGTTGTGAGGCCCCTCCTCAAGAAGCCCTCTCTGGATCCGTCTGTTTTGGCTAACTATCGTCCAGTCTCCAACCTTCGCTTCGTTGCGAAGGTTGTTGAGAGTGTGGAGCGCAACAGCTTCCCCAGTACCTGGATGAAGCTGTCTATCTAGACCCGCTCCAGTCCGGCTTCTGGCCTGGGCACAGCACGGAAACGGCATTGGTCGCGTTGGTGGATGATTTCTGGAGGGCTCAGGATAGGGGTTGCTCCTCTATCCTGGTCCTGTTAGACCTCTCAGCGGCTTTTGATACCATCGACCATGGTATCATGTTGCACCGGTTGGCCGGGTTGGGGGTGGGAGGCACCGTTCTGCAGTGGTTCTCCTCCTACCTCTCTGACCGGTTGCAATCTGAGTTGACAGGGGGGCAGCGGTCGACACTGAGGCACCTTGCTTGTGGGGTGCCACAAGGGTCGGTCCTCTCGCCCCTTCTGTTCAACATTTATGTAAAGCCGCTGGGTGATATCATCCATCGGGGTGGAGTTCCATCGATACGCTGATGACACCCAGCTGTAAATCTCCACCCCAGGCCACCCCAACGATGCCCTTGAAGTGATGTCCCAGTGCCTGGAGGCCGTGCGGGTCTGGATGGGGAGAAACAGGCTCCGACTCAACCCCTCCAAGACCGAGTGGCTGTGGCTTACAGCGTCCCGATATAGCCAGCTGACACCATCACTGGCTATTGGGGACGAATCACTCGCCTCCACGGAGAGGGCTCGTAACTTGGGCGTCCTCCTGGATGCACGGCTGTCTTTAGAATATCATTTGATGGCCGTGGCCAGGGGGGCTTTTTATCAGGTTCGCCTGATACGCCAGTTGCGCCCCTTTCTAGATCGGGACTCCCTACGCACAGTCACACAGGCACTCGTCACTTCCCGCCTGGACTACTGCAACACTCTCTAATGGGGCTCCCCCTGGGGTGCACCTGGAGGCTCCAGCTGGTCCAGAACGCGGCCGCATGGGGGATTATGGGGACGACGAGGCGCTCCCATGTGACACCTCTCCTGTGCGAGCTGCACTGGCTCCCGGTTGTCTTCCCGGTGCACTTCAAGGTGTTGGTGACCACCTTTAAAGCGCTCCATGGCTTAGGGCCGGGGTACTTACGAGACCGCCTTCAGCCACCAATAGCCTCCCACCGGCCAGTTCGCTTGCACAGAGTGGGCCTCCTCAGGGTGCCGTCCGCCAGACAATGTCGTCTGGCGACCCTCAGGGGGAGAGCCTTCTCTGTGGGGGCGCCCACCCTCTGGAACAACCTCCCCCCAGAGATACGTACAATAACAGACCTCCGGATTTTTCATTAGGCCCTGAAAACCTATTTATTTCAACTAGCTGGGCTGGCTTGAGTTAAATTTTAAATTGATTTTAAATTGGGTTGTTTTAATTTATGGCCAAAATATTTAATTATTTTAAACTGTTTTTAAATTTTGTATGTTCTTTTTTTTACTATGGCTGTTCACCACCCTGAGTCCTATTTGGAGAAGGGCGGTATAGAAATGGAAACAAATAAAATAAATAAAATAAATAAATAAATAAATAAATAAATAAATAAATAAATAAATAAATAAATAAATTTCACAGCCAACCTCCATGCAAAACCTAATCCTATCATATATAAAAGGGGTGTCGGAAATGACAGCCAGAATCCTCCAACCCCTAGGAATAACAATAGCCCACAAACCCACAACCACATTCTGCCAGGAATTGTCCAGAACCAAAGACGAAATACAGAAGGATGAAAGAAACAACGTATTCTACAAAATCAACTGTAATCATTGCAAGCAATTCTACGCGGGACAAACATCCCATCAATTAAAAACCAGGATCCACGAACACCGGCTGGCAGTCAAACACCATGATGTTCCAGAGGAATTATTGAGTCTGTCATCTGCACCTCTATAACTGTCTGGTTTGGCTCTGCAACCCAACAAGACAGACACAGACTTCAGAGGATAATTAGAACTGCCGAAAAAACAATGGCTACCAACCTGCCTTTCATTGAGGACCTGGATACTGCATGAGTCAAAAAGAGGACTGTGGAAATATTTACAGACCCCTTGCATCCTGGACATAAACTGTTTCAACCCTTACACTCAAAATGACGCTATAGAGCACTGCACAACCTGAACAACTAGACAAAACAACAGTTTTTTCCCGAACGCCATCTCTCTGCTAAACAAATAATTCCCTCAACACTGTCAAACTATTTACTACGTCTGCACTACTATTAATCTTCTCATAGTTCCCACCACCCATCTCCTTCGACTTATGAAGGTATGACTGTAACTTTGTTGCTTATATCCATACAATTTATATTGATATTGTATCCTGATTGCTAATTTGTACCCTATGACTATCATTAAGTGTTGTACCTTATGATTCTTGATGAACGTATCTTTTTTTTATGTACACTGAGAGCATATGCTCCATCACAAATTCCTTGTGTGTCCAATCACACTTGGCCAATGAAAAAATCTATTCTATTCTATTCTGTTCTGTTCTGTTCTGTTCTGTTCCGTTCCGTTCCGTTCCGTTCCGTTCCGTTCCATTCCATTCCATTCTATTCTCCCAAATCCTTAACCTCTACCCACACTGACACCAAACAGCACCCGTTTGATTGGAGCAACACAAAAATCACCAGCCACGCTACCACCCAGCACGCTCGTGAGTTCATTGAAGCCTGGCATTCCACAAGCAATTCCATCAATAGACACACTGATCTATGAGCAGCTTACAAACCTCTCGGAATCCAAATCAAGCACATAGTCAACCAGAGACACTCTGACCCTCAACCAACCCACGCAAGCCCCATGCAGTTCATAACCTCCCCATCAGAAGACTCACAGATAACCAGACCATTACAAGACCTTCACTTTACACACCCACAGCTGAAGCCCTTATAAACACTGACATACCTTGAACTCTGATAGAGATGTTACCTAGCCAGATAATGAAAGGTTCAGAAACCAACCCACAAGCTCAGAGAATGAATCTTCCCCTTCATATAACAATGCAGTAGACCAGGTGTCTTGCTCCCGTCTGAGTCTGACTCTGCAGGGGATGATGAACTAGAAGAAGAGCTGACAGCGATTGAGAGGGCAGCTCCGTTGGCCTTGGAGGAAACTGGGGAACTCAGTCCAGGCAATCCAGAGTATCCTCCTAATTTGTCTGGGAAGTGTCTCTTCATTCTTTTGCTGCTTTTGCTGATGCCAACCCTGAAGTAAACGTGGCTGAAGCCAACTTGGAGGCTTCAGAGTTGCCACAGCAATGGTGGTGGGGGTGGGGAATAGTTAGATGAGGTTTTATAGCCCAAAGAATAAAGTTTTCCTGTCGGAACCAAGGGCATTCTCACAGGTGGCTGGCCAAAGGAGGAGCAAGTAACCAGGCAACCAGTCAGTACCTGAATTGGCCAGCATGACAAATGATTTCGGGGGGAGGGAGGAAACTTTTACTTTTACCCAGGTGAAAGCCACGGGAAAATTCAGAGCCAGCTTTCACCAGTTGTGCCAATATGAAGTATCCAATAAACTGTTCTTTGAGGAACCTGCCTTCCTCGGAGTTCTGTTTTCTATGGGTGCATTACTTGGAACATTGGCAGCTGAGATCCTGACTCCAATATTGCCAGGAATTTCATTTGCTGATAATTTAAATTAAAATAATTGAACTTGTAGAGAACCCCAACCTCCCAAAACGTTTATTTTATTATTTATTATTTTATTATTTTATTATTCATATTTCTATGCCACCCACTCTCCGAGGACTCTGGGCTGCTTACACCAAAGTCAGTATACTAAATAGCATATTGCCCCCAACAATCTGGGTCCTCATTTTACCCACCTTGGAAGGATGGAAGGCTGAGTCAACCTTGAGCTGGTGAGATTTGATCCGCTGATCTGCTGAACTAGCAGTCAGCTGAAGTAGCTGCAGTACTGCATCCTAACCACTGCACCACCTTGGCTCTCTGATATTTCTCGCATATCAGCAAGATTCCCATTGCACAAGCATCATGTTTCAAATATTTGTGGTGTGGCATTTCAGGTAGGCTGAAGACAGATAGGATGCAGTGGCTGTTCAAAGAACTAAGCAGCCATATTGCAATTTTCCTGGACAAGGATGTGGGGCACAATCTTCCAACTGCCCTTTTATTATTTCAAGCAAAATCATTTTCCCAAATCATATATGGAGGACAACTTGGTGTTGTGGCCCACCAGAGGCAAAGCAGATTCAGCAAAGCAGATTCAGACAGTGTGGAGGTTGGGGAGGAATGTGGGCCAGTCCTGGAGTCTGGGGAAGGCTCGGAAATGGCTCTGAGTCAGAGGCAGAGAGGGGGCCAAGGCCATCTGGTAGTTCTTTGCTGCCTCCAGAGTCTCCGGAGTCTGACATCAGTGAGGCAGAAGAACAGCATGCGCAGAGCTGCCAGGAGACAGGATCAATTAAGGAAAAAGGATCGGCTTGGAGAAGATTGGTCTCTCCCATAACACAGAAAGAGAAGTGAATGGGATGTGAGCTTTTGCAAGAAGCAATTAGTTCATCTGGCTGATTCAAGATTTGAAACTTCTATTTGTGACTCTGTGCCAGGTTTGGCCTTGCTCTGCGTCTGGAAATTAGATCTTTGGCAGCGTTCCATACGAGATAGGTAGGTGTTGATAACCTTCCTCTGAAAGACTGTTTATCAAGGCTTGCGGACTGTCAATGAAAGTAATTTACAGCCATATGAATTAAAGAGGTTTGCTGGGACTTTGTTTGTGCTGTTTACTTTCTAAGGAAGCCTAGGTCAGAACACTTGGATCATTTTCTATGATTGGCCCATTGGAATATATTGAGAGCACAAATTCCTCTATTTCACATTTATACATTTCTTCTGGTTGTAAGATGCTCTTTTGTATTCAAGTCTGGCCTCAGAAGGATAATGTAGCACTTGGGGATGAAGATGCAACCCAAGAGACCAGCACTGGAGGCCAAGATGGAGAAGACCTGCACAGCCACCATGTATTTTCCTTTGGTGCTCAAGTAAGTGGGCACAAAAGACACCCAGACACTGCAGAAGACCAGCATGCTGAAGGTGATCAGCTTGGCTTCGTTGAAGGCCCCTGGGAGATTCCTGGCCAGAAAAGCCACCGTGAAGCAGATGATAGCCAGGAAACCCATGTAGCCAAGGGCAAGGTAGAACATGGCAACGGAGCCTTGATTACATTGGAGGATGATCTCTGCAGGTTGTGAGTACATGTCTGACTCCGGGAATGAGGGAGAAGTGGCCAACCAGATGCTGCAGAGGACAACTTGGACACCAGAACAAGAAAGGATGATAGAATTGGCCAAGGTCTTCCCTAACCATCTCTGTAAATTATTCCCTGGTTTTGTGGCAAAGAATGCTAGTACCACAGTGACTGTTTTCGCCAAGTCTGTAGAAATGGCAACTGTGAAGATATTGCTAAAGGCTGTTTGTTGGAGAATGCACATGGCTCTCCTTGGCTGGCCAATGAATAGAAAAGAGGTCAAGAAGGAAAGCTGGAGGGAGATGAGGAGGATGTAGGAAAGGTCGCGATTGTTGGCTTTGACTATGGGAGTTTCTCAGAACGTAATGAAGATTCTCAAGACAAAACCTGTTACTAAAAAGAGGAACAAGGCAAGTGAAGCTAGGATGATCCCCAAATTTTCTTGATAGGATAGGAATGTTTCAGTCTTAGGTATACAGTCATCTCGGTTGATATTTGGATACTGATCTGCTGGACATTTGGTGCATTTTTCAGCATCTGAAAAGAGCAAGGTCAATATCTCTTATAAACTAGGTTCTTCCATCATCTGCATAGTTGGAGTGAAACTGGTGATGGGGTGCATGAATACCTTCAGAAATTTAAGTAGTATTAAGCAAAAGGACAAGTTCAAAAAGCAACTGCCACACATTCCCAGGATGAGATCTGGCTGCCTTTAATGGAATCTCAGTGAGATTCCATGAAGCATGTCTACATGACCCATGACCCATCTCTACATGCCCCATGTAGAGACTGATTGTGCTGGTACAGGATTAGGTGAATCACAGGAAGCAATTGTCAAACCTATAATTGATTGGGGTGTGGGATTGTTTGTAACTTTGGGCATCCTGACATGCATTCAGCTTGACAAAGTTGGGAGCTGAAGCGGGGAGTGGAGTCTTCATTCAAAACAGCATTCCTAACTGATGAGTAACCACATTCTAACGTCTGGCTGATCGGAGAAGGAGGAGGAGAGATGTAGCCGACCAACCAGCTCCCCCCTTGGTTGGACAATGGGACAGTGGTTTTGGAAACTGAAACTTATATTGGGGTGAAAAGCCCAGGAACTTTAGTACTGGCATTTCACCATTAGTGTCAAGATGATGTATCTAAATAAATTTGTTCTTTGACGAGAAGCAATGCCTTGGAGTTTGACTGCTGATGGATGCATTACTTGGAGCCTGACATGAATAAAATGTTGAAATCAAGGTCGCAATGGCCCCTGCAAATATGAATGCCCCCCTTCATCTGGACAAAGGAAATGGTTAGTTTTTATTTCTGGAGAGCCCTTATCTGGTTGGTCTGTTCCATTGTTTCTTTTTCCTCCCACCCATGCCAAGGAAGCAAGAACTAATGGCTTCTCTCTTATGAATAGGGATGAAAAGACAAGGCTCATTTTTATAGTTTTTGAAGTGACTCCAGTTAGAAGGAGAAAATCTTTGTCACTCTTTAGTTAAAAATGCCTGAATGTCTATGGTCATCCTGAAAGTCTCCGCTTTCCTTGGGAGTCACCCACCTTCAATGGTGGAGATGGTTCCTTCTGCACAAGGACGGCAGTCATAGCAGCAAATGGGCCTCCCTTCCTGAGCCACTTTCATGAATCCAGGATGACAGCTTTCCACACATGTAGAAGGAGGAAAGGGCTGAGGAGAGAAAAGGAAATAAAACTCTGGATTGTGAGATGGGTGGCATACCATACCCAGAAAATTAACTTATTTTCAGAAAAATGGTTTATTCCGAGACGTAGTTTTGACTAATTAGATCTAAAAGATTGAATTGCACACTCCTCCTTTGTTTCTCATTCGTTTTAGTGTTTCACATACATTACAAATTTAAAGTTTTATTTTAAATGTAGATATTTATTTGCTCAAGGATCTATTGCCTGCATACTTTGCTTTGGCTAGGTAAACCACCTTGTTTGAATGACTCCTCATTCTACCTTTCTTTCCATAGACTCAGTGAATGGTTTGTATGAAAATTGAAAATTATTATCCATGGCCAATAAAGGCGTTTTTCACTCTTGAGAGTCTTATCAGCTGATGTGATAACTCAAAGCCATTTAAAGCAATTCTCCACTGATGGAGAATTCAAGTGTATTCCTGTTATAGTCACCTTCAGTGGAATAAAATAAATACAGGATTACTCGCACCTTGTTCAGCAGTTCCACCTGTGTGATATTCTTCCGGTCAATGGATAATTTAAAAGCCTGGGATTCCCGTTTTTCTAGGCTCCCAGATTTCACTCTCTTGACAGATTTATTTGGGAAAACAATCCAGCTCACAATGTCCAGGTCAGGTGTAAGATCTCCTTTCTCATCCAAATATACCCCTTCTATGGAATTATTGTAAAACTGAGAGCTTTGAAGAAAGGGGTGAAGCTGGAAAGAACATAAAGTAAATAAAGATTAAAAAGGGACATTAGAGGTTTGTGTTTCTTTTTTAAAGACCCCTTTGTCTATCTTGGGAGAGTTCTGAACATTTCTGTCCCTCTGCTCAAAAAAACAGGTTTTATTGTCAGAGTCAAACTTGGGTGGAAGAATATTAATAAGCAGAGGAATAATAATAGCTGCTAACTTAATATTTAAATATCTTGATCAGAATAATTTTTGGTGAAAAGACAAAACTGGCTACTTAGCTCACTTTAAGCACAAAATAGATACAAACTGAAGGTAAATCACTCCAAACTCAGTTGCAGGAAATACGACTTCAGCAACAGAGTGGTTAATGCCTGGAATGTACTACCTGACTCTGTGGTTTCATCCCCAAACCCCCAAAACTTTAACCTTAGACTGTCTAATGTTGACCTCACCCAGTGGTGAAATCTAAAATTAGTTAAAACTGGTTTTGTGGGTGTGGCTTGGTGGTGGTGTGGGTAATGTGACTGGGTGGGCCTGGCCATTTTTTTTTTTTTTACTTTTAAAACCATTTTTTCTACAACCTCTTCAGCGAAGTGGTTATAAAAAATGCTTTCAAAAGGCTCTGACAATCCCAGCTGAGTTGCCTGATCGGCAGAGGCTTTTTTTCTTTTCAAAGCCTTTGACAATCCCAGCTGAGCCGCGCGATTATCAGAGGCTTTTTTTTTTACTTTTAAAAGCATTTTTTTGGCAGAGGAGGTCGTAGAAAAAATGCTTTTAAAAATAAAAAAAAAAAGCCTCTGATGATTGTGCAGCTCAGCTGGGCATGGGGGTGGGGAGGATGTTCTCCGAATCATCCGCCTCCATCACTACCGGATTAGGTGATCCGGTCCGAACCGGGAACATTTCTCCCCTGATCTCACCCCATTCCTAGGAGGTCTGTAAGGGGCATGCATAAGAGAATTTTTGGGGTTTTTTAGGGAAATTTTTTAAGATTTTAAGGGGTTCTGGGAGGGGGGTTTGTAATGATCTTTCTAGAGAAATTGGGAAGAAGACTCTGGGGGATGGGGGGGGGAATCCACCAGGGTCAGAGCCGAGCCCGGCACAGGGTAACGATTTGGGAGGTGCTGGTCGAGGGACTGGGAAAGGGATGGAGGACGATACCTATGAGGTCTGTACCATCAGCACGGTAGATGGGAGGGGCAGATATGGCGGGAGCAGGGGACCATATCATGTGTTGGGGGCTCGCACTCGCTGTTTGAGAGCAATTGCTTGCCCCATTCCCCATGGCTTCTCTCGGAGACTAGGTGGCTTAGACACTCAGGATCTGGGCCTTCGGCTGATGTTATGCAACACTAGGTCCATGGTAAATAAGGCCCCCCTCATTCACGATCTTATACAAGAGGGAGGAGCGGACCTGGCAGGTATTACGGAGACCTGGTTGGGCCCAGAGGGCGGTGTCCCTCTGGCTGAAATGTGCCCACCAGGCTTCATAGCATTCCATCAGCCGAGGGCCCAGGGAAGGTGAGGGGTGGTGGCGGTTATTATTAATGAGGATCTGGGTCTTAGGGAGACCACTGTGCCTCAGATAGCCAGATGTGAGTCCCTCCTTGTGAGGTGGGGCCGTGGGGTTCAGATGGGCTTGTTGCTTACGTACCTGGCTCCCTGCCGCGTGGCAACAGCCCTACCTGAGCTACTCGACGTGATAGCCACGGTGGCAGTAGATACACCCAGGCTTTTAGTCATGGGTGATTTCAACTTGCCATCCATTGGTGAAACGTCTGAGGTAGCTCAGGAGTTCATGGTTTCCATGATGGCCATGGACCTGACCCAGTTAGTTCATGGCCCTACTCACAGGAGAGGTCACACTCTGGACTTGATTTTTGTCTCTGGCCAGTGGTTGAGTGGTCTTGTTATTGGGGATATAGACATGGAACCCTTGTCATGGACAGACCACTCACTCCTTCGCCTGGATTTTCGAACCGCTGCCCCCCGCCGCAGGGAGGCGGATCCAATTAGATGGATCCACCCCAGGTGCCTGATGGATCCTGAGAGGTTCCAGACAAAGTTTGGGCCATTTCCTGAGGTCCAGAACGCAGCAGCGCGGGTAGTGATGGGAGCAGCATGGCGCTCCCATGTAACACCGCTCCTGCGTGAGCTGCACTGGCTCCTGGTGGTCTTCCGGGTGCGCTTCAAGGTGCTGGTTATCACCTTCAAAGCACTCCATGACATAGGGCCTAGCTATCTTCGAGACCGCCTGCTGCTACCGACGACCTCCCATCGACCCGTGCGCTCTCACAGAGAGGGCCTCCTCAGGGTGCCATCAGCCAGACAGTGTAGGCTGGTGACCCCCAGGGGGAGGGCCTTCTCTGTGGGGGCACCTACCCTCTGGAATCAGCTCCCCCCAGAGATAAGGAGAATCCAGGGCCTCAGTGCCTTCCGTCGTGCCCTTAAAACCTATTTTTTTCAACCAAGCCGGGCTGGCATAAGATGAAATCTTTAACTGTTTTTAAATGTTTTAAACGTTTTAATTGGTAATGAGTTTTAATTGGGCCAAATTAATATATCTTTTAATTGTTTTTTAATATTTGTCCTGCATGTTTTTTAATTTTGGCTGTACACCGCCCTGAGTGCTCAGGGAGAAGGGCGGTATAGAAATTCAATAATAAATAAATAAATAAATAAATAAATAAATAAATAAATAAATGAATAAATAAATAGCACCAGCGTGCCTACCATCTCTGTCCTAATATTTTCTTTTATTCGTATCCTTTTCATGCATTTATAATTATGATTACACTTGTATCTGTCATAAAATACATGCTTCACAAAATAAAATAAATAAAATAAAATAAATAAACATAAAATAATGATGGTAAAGGACAGAAGTTAGGAATGTGGTCATTCATGGTCCCACTGCTCTATTAGAGCAATAGAAATATACAACTCCTCTAAAGACAAACAAGTATTTTTTTTTTTTAAAAAATCATTTTTAATTAATGTAAAAACAGATGCCTGAAATTTCATCCAGTCAGAGTTTCCTTTAACTTGGGGTTTGTTGTTAGATTTTTCTCTTGTGTTGTATCCTTAGTTGCCCAAGTAAAGTATTATTTATTTATTTTATCAAATTTCTATACCACCCTTCTCCCATAGGACTCAGGGGGGCTCACAGAATAGAAACAACATAACAATAAATTAGTGCTAAAACAAGCCAATTTAAAATCCCCAGACAATTAAAACCTCGCGGCAGATCAGGGAATTTGCTGAAAAAGCCATGTCTTCAGGTCGGCGCAGAAAGTTCGGAGGTCAGGGGCTGTCCAGAGCCCGGTGGGTAATCCATTCCAGAGGGTCGGTGCAGCCGCAGAGAATGCCCTCATCCTGGGGGCCGCCAGCCTACATTGTCTGGCCAACAGCACCCGGAGAAGGGCAGTCCTATGGGAGCGCACTGGGCGGTGGGAGGCTGGTAGGAGGTGGTCTTGCAAGTACCCTGGGCCCATGCCATGAAGGGCTTTATAGGTAAGTACCAGCACCTTTAAGCGGATCCAAAGGACCCCCGGCAGCCAGTGCAGCTCACTAAGGAGAGGTGTTACACAGGAGTAATGGGAAGCTCCCATAACAACCTGCACAGCCGCATTCTGGACCAGCTGGAGCCTCCGGGTGCACCCCAAGGGTGCACTAGGTAGCTTTGCTATTCTTACTTTCCTGTGCTTTCTTCAGGGTCTTCAGTGGTGAAGATCAGTAACGTCACACTGCAAGCATCCTCACTGAAAGATATTGGTTGATATTATTCTTCTTGCTACCATTTGATGGCTTGTTGTTTGTGCCAACTTCATCAGTTTGGGGAAAAAAAGAAACCAATGCATTCGCTTTGAAAAAAACATAAAATTAAAACAAGAGAATATTGGCAGGGGGGAGGGCAGAGGTGGTATTCAGCCCAGTTTGGGCGAACTGGTAGTAGCGACCTGCCCCAGCGCTATGCCCTCCTATTTAGCCACATTTTCAAGCCATGCGCCTGTGTGGAGGTAGCACATCGTGAGTGAAGCTAGTCCGCATGTGCTCACATTTTTGGTGCTGGGCAAACTGGTAGGTAAATTGTGCGAATCCCACCGCTGGTGTGGGGAAGATAAGAGCAGAAAGAAACAGAAGGTTGTGAGTAGATTGGAATTGAGTTTCTGAGTAATTTCATTTTTCAGAATAAATAACCAAGTCATCCAGTGATAAAACTATTTCCCATATTTTGAGGAAAGATGTCTAATGGAAAAGAAGTACCTGCCAAGCCTTTAGCCTTGGATCTTCTACCTTCATGCTCCTGTTTCTCATTGATCTCTTGAATGCGGCTATGTAAGCTGAATTTAAGGCCTTTCCCACAGACCAAATGGTGTTGTAAATGAGGTAGCTGTCCAGGGTTAGGATCCGATCAATCTCCTCTTTCCTCAAAGCCTCCAATTCTTCTGTTTGTCTACACCGTCTCCAGACTTTCACTGAAGGGGCATCCTTGGTGGATGAACATATAAAGGTTTTCTCCAAAAAGTTAATTAGGAGTTTAAACAAGGTTTTAAAATCTTCATAGTTTGCCCATTTTCTTTTCTTTATCAAGAAAGAAAAAATGCCACCAATGTATTTCATGGAATACTTACTAAACATAAAATCAAGACTGAGATCCCACTGAGCTGTGGTGATCCAGACTTTATCTATGACAGGTTTTGGAAGATGTGTAAGTAGTGTGTTGATAACTACCATTCCTAGTGAGAATGAATTAGTCTCTGAACCATAAACAAAGACATTGACTTTTTTCCATTTGTAATATTCTTTTAATTTGAAATCCATTTCATGCGTTTAAATATTTTCAGGGAGGGCTTATTTCCGGGGAGGCCTTGTTTTGGGGAAAACACGGTATCAATAGAATATTTTTGGATCATACGATATTAGTTAAAAGTCACTCTCCTAATTGGTGAAACTAGCACTTCTTCAATTTCACGCACTTGTCTTCTAGCATTTAATATTTTATATATGTGATGGCCTATTTCCTCTGTCTTCGTGAAACTGATTGATATACCCAGACAGATAAAAGGAACTATTATCTCTTTTATGTTCTAGATATTATCAATATATTTGGCATTGGCCCCAAGAGTTTAAACTGATTCAAAATAACTCCTGCATGGATAATATTCAGAAACTGTTCAAGACCAGGTTATTTTCTCCGTATCATGGACAGAGAGAAAGTTGAGTCTCTTTTAGATGGATGTTAGTTGGTTACCTTTTGATGCTATTCAGAGTCTGTTAACCATCAGGTCTTGGGCCGAGTCAAAGTTGAAACAATGTTGTTACTTACTTTTTCTTGTTCTGGGGCCTTTCTTTGATTCTTTTCCTGTTTTCTATTGATACTTTTAATTGTAAGCCACCCAGAGACAAAATGGGTCTCATTTGTTTATAGAATTCATAGTGAATTCTATGAATTCTATAAACAAATGACTAATTAAAGCAATCAACCAACCAATAGATTATTATTTCATTTAAAGATTTTGCTTGGTTCCTGGCTGAATTTGTGAACAAGAATGAGATATATTTTCCCTGTCTATCAATTCCTATGTGTCTATGGAAATTCTCAGTCATCCAGGTCATGGTTGAATAAAAGCACCGTTGAGATATCAATTCCTATGTTCTTAACTGGGAGGCTTTCATTCCAGCAGTAAATTTTAGCATGGAGAAACAATGATGGAGTCATCTCTGATGCAGACAGAAAAAAACAACATTTTGCTGTGCTTGGATCAGGTGTCCCACAGAATATAGAATAGAATAGAATTGGAAGGGAACTTAGAGGGCATCTAGTCCAGCCACCTGCTCAAGCAGGAGAATCTATACCATCTCAGACAAGTGACTGTCCAGTCTCTTCTTAGAAACCTCCAGTAATGGAGCACCCACAACATCTGGAGGAAACTTCTGTTCCACTGGTTAATTGTCCTCACTGTTGGAAAGTTTCTCCTTAAATTCCAAGTTGCTTCTCTCCTTTTTTTTTTTTTTATTTGATTTATATGCTGCCATTCTTCGGAGACTCAGGGCGGCTTACAATGCGTTAAGCAATAGCCTTCATACTTTTGTATATTTATACAAAGTCAGCTTATTGCCCCCACAAACTTGGTCCTCATTTAACCTACCTTAGAAAGGATGGCAGGCTGAGTCAACCTTGAGACTGGTAAGATTCGAACCTGCAGTAATTGCAGGCAGCTGTGTTAATAACAGGGTGCTTTAAACCACTGTACTACCATGGCTCCTTGAATAGTTTCCAACCTTTATTTCTTGTCCTGCCCTCTGGTGCTGCCCTCTTCTTTGTGGCAACCTCAGGGGTGAGGTGGAAGAGAGATTTTCTTTTGTTTCTCTATATCCACTCTTTCTTTCTTTCTTTCTTTCTTTCTTTCTTTCTTTCTTTCTTTCTTTCTTTCTTTCTTTCTTTCTTTCCTTTCTTTCTTTCTTTGTCAAACATGTACAAGATAGCAGGTAGAAGTATGAACATGGACATGAACGAAGGAAAGAATACAAATAAATTGGGACAGTAGGATAAGGATGGAAGGCACGCTGGTGCGCTTATGCACAACCCCTTACAGACCTCTTAGGAATGGTGTGTGAGGTCCACAGTAGACAGTTTAAGGTTGAAGCTGTGAGGGTTTGAGGATGTAACAATGGACTTGAGTAGAGCATTCCAGGCGTTGACCACTCTGTTGCTAAAGTCGTATTTTCTGCAATTGAGTTTGAAGGGGTTTACCTTGAGTTTACCTCTAGCTCTGCTCATAGGATAGAATGGAAAATGGATGGGGAAAAATATTTTGACTGAGGTTTTATACTTTAAAGCTTAAAATGAGTTTCGTGATCTGCATTGTGCAGTAGGGACTCACAATAGATTCAGAAAGTAAGTTAGCAAAGAAAGCAGATCAGCGAGAGAGCATCTTGTGTTTTTGATGGCCGGGACCTGTATGCATTTATTGAAGTGCCTCTAATGCAGTGTGCACGCATTGACTTACCGTGAGAATTTGATTGAAGGACTTCTAGCAAAGCTTAATAATTGAAACCGAGCACGCATTGCCGAGACTATGCCACTAATCATATAATCTCCTGGCTTGTAACGATGCTCTGGATCCACTTCACTCTGCTGCAGAGTCAGGAGGCATTTGGCTTTGTGCATCACACCAGATCCCCATGGCCACAGAAGCAGCAGAAAGAGAAGCAGAAGCAACATGTATTATGTCCCTGACTGAGTCTTTCCTGTGTCACCTGCTTTTAAAGAGAGAAAAAGAAGAGGTGGAAGAAACTAAACCTAGTGTCTCCTGCTTGAGAAGGGGGGAAGGAATAGAAGATCTCCAAGGTCCCTTCCAAATCTGTTGTTCTGTTATTTCTGTAAGATGCTTCGGATCAAGTCAGATTCAGCTACGGGACATAAACACAGAATCTGCTTTGATCTAAAAGTACCATCAAATTCGCTTTCTGTATATACCCAGCATTTCTGACACAGACTCCACCCAACATTGCTTTGGAAGTCTGATATTGACACCAAAATATTTCCTGACATGTTTGTGTGACATTTTTTTTTAAGTTTGCTGAAACCTCTCTAGGGCAATTAAGACAACAAGTAAACCACTATGATTTGGATAATTGTATGGAAGACAACTTTCAGATCTCTGAACCCTGAAGGAGGGAGAACTAGTGACTTCAAGCTTTGAAAATGGGCCAGTGAGTAAGATTGGAGAATCTGGCCCAGATCTTTTTAATAAAATGCTTTTAGAAAACCCAGAATAAAGAGAGATTTTTAGTATGGTCACAAAAAGTGACACTTAATATGTATTTACTTGGACTTTTTATCTAGGAAAATTTATAGATAGATCTGTAGCCACCTGTGAATCTTATTTAGAGACGACTAACTAGTCCCTTAGGGATGTGGTGGTTCAGTGGCTAAGATGCTGAGCTTATCAATCGAATGGCCGGCAGTTCAGCGGTTCGAATCCCTAGTGCCGCGTAACAGGGTGAGTTCCCGTTACTTGTCCCAGCTTCTGCCAACGTAACAGTTCGAAATCATGTAAAAAATGCAAGTAGAAAAATAGGGACCACTTTGGTGGGAAGTAACAGAGTTGGTGTTGAGTTATGCCGGCCACATGACCACAGAAATGTCTTTGGACAGCGCTGGCTTTTTGGCTTAGAAACTGAGATGAGCACTGCCCCCTACAGTCGGGAACGACTAGCACGTATGTGCGGGGGAAACTTTACTGTTACCTTTTAACTAGTCCCTATTTTGAGACAGACAAATGTATGGAGCAGCAACTGAGGAAGAAAAAGACATAGAAAAAGCACTAAACAATAACTTGTGAAGTAGGAGTTTGGAAATAGAAACTGAAAGAGAAAGGGATTATTTCAAGAATGGCTGTAAAACAAAGTTTATGTTCCATAACCAGACCCATTATTTTTTTCTATGTCAGAAGCACCAAAGTGTTTCTGTGGTTAAAGGATTTGCCAGTGATACCATCATCACCCTGGGGGCACCTATTTGGGGGCTTCTTTCATGTCCCATGAAGTTGCCCACTGAAGTGATACCCATTAATCTACTCTCAGTCACCTGCTTTTGAACTGCTGGGTCGGCAGAAGCTGGAGCATATGACAGGAGCTCACCCTTGGCTTGTGGTAGCAATGGGTCTTGAACACAGGCTTCCCTATCAGCAGCCCAGCATTTTAACCTCATGAGTCACCATGTTCCTCTTACCAGACCCATGAAGGAGCAAAAGCAGCAGCTCAAAGGTTCAACCAACATTGGGTAGGAGAAAGAATTCAAAGAGAGACATAGGAAATGATTGGTATCTGTGCAGTTTCTTTAGCCTATTCCAAAGGAAGGGGGCTAAGGCCAGGTCCCTCCTGACTTTCTAGAGACCGGTTCCCTTTCCGGAGGATTCAAGTTGGTTTTGCTGACTTCCCCTGGCACTCCTACTTGTGAAAAACCCATCTTTAAGGGAACTAAACATATATGTCTGCCTTTGAAATTGTATGTGGGCAACCAAGGCCTTTAGACTTTAAATTAAGATTCCGTCCCAGAAGATATTCATCCTGACTTAGAATGTGTGGAATCAAAATTCAGAATACAAAGGAAATAGTCAAGGTTCACTGCAGTGTTTATTAGACAGAAGGTACTGAAGGATTCGCCTCCAAAATACTAGTAGGAGGGTCGCTGATGGAGACAAAAGGATGCACCCGTATTTATACATTTCAGAAAGGAGGGGAAAGTAATGTATACATATATATTCATAAGAAATAATACAAGAGATCTCAGGTTACTTCCTGTCTTTCTTCCCTTATCTATGGGAAGGATGGTCTTAGAAGAAATATTTGCATCTTGGGGTTGCTATGGGAATGTTCTGATAAATCCTACTGTGAGCTGCAAGACCACATAACTTACCGTATTTTTCAGAGTATAAGACACACCTTTTTTCCCCCCAAAAAAGAGGGTGAAAATCTGGGTGCGTCTTATACTCCAAATGTAGCCCAGCCCAGCTCCCAAATGGAGATTTCAGAGGCTGAAAGAAGCCTCTGAAAGAAGCTTCAGAAAAAAAGCTTCTGAAAGGCTTTTATCTAAAATAATATGGCAAGCAACAAAAGAAGAATCAGTAAAGGCTCTAACCAAACTATGCTAACAAATCTGGAGAAGGACACAATAACCAACAGATCGGAAGAGGTTAATCTATATACCAATACCAAAGAAAGGAGATTGAACAGAGTACAGATAGTCCTTCAGAATAAAAACCTCTGAAAGAAGCGTCAGAAAAAAAGCCTCCAAACAGAGCTTCAGAAAAAAAAGGCATTTTTTCTGAAACTCTGTTTCAGAGGCTTTCAGAGGCAGAAAAAAAGTTTTTTCTGAAACAGAGTTTCAGAAATTTCAGATGCTGAAAAAAAAGCAAGGCATAGAGCTCACAACCAACTAACCTGTTGCTAAAATTCACCACTGGGAACAACTGATTGAGGGCATTCCGGGAGGCTGATCCACCCACCAATCAACTTTTTTCTTATTTTCCTCCCCAAAAACTAAGGTGCCTCTTATACTCCGGTGCATCTTATACTCCAAAAAAATACGGTATGTCTCAATTTCTCTGTCCCAAGGGTGCTTTTCAAAAAGGCAACTGGACTTCCTTGGTTTTTTCCTCAAAAATGTTTTGCTTCTCATGAAAGAAGCTTCCTTAATTCAAAATTGAATTTTCAATATAAAGTGAAAAAAATAAAGATGAATTGCAACAATTGTCCCATTAAGAGAATATCTCAACCTAAAAGCAAGTTTGCTAATAGTTTTCCTTGTAATTGTGGCGAATATCTATAGCTCAGGTGTAGGATGAGAGTGAAGGTTCGTTTATCAAGCCTTGCGGACTGTAAATGAAAGTAATTTTCAGCCGTATGAATTAAAGAGGTTTGCTGGGATTTTGTTTGTGCTGTTTACTTTCTAAGGAAGCCTAGATCAGAACACTTGGATCATTTTCTCTGATTGGCCCTTTGGAATATATTGAGAGCACAAATTCCTCTATTTCACATTTATACATTTCTTCTGGTTGTAAGATGCTCTTTTGTATTCAAGTCTGGCCTCAGAAGGATAATGTAGCACTTGGGGATGAAGATGCAACCCAACAGACCAGCACTGGAGGCCAAGATGGAGAAGACCTGCACAGCCACCATGTATTTTCCTTTGGTGCTCAAGTAAGTGGGCACAAAAGACACCCAAACACTGCAGAAGACCAGCATGCTGAAGGTGATCAGCTTGGCTTCGTTGAAGGCCCCAGGCAGATTCCTGGCCAGAAAAGACATCGTGAAGCAGATGGCAGCCAGGAAGCCCATGTAGCTGAGGGTGATGTAGAACATGACAATGGCCCCTTCATTACATTGCAAGATGATCTTTCCAGGCTGGAAATGAAGGTCAGAGTCAGAGAATGTGGGAGAAACTAAAAGCCAGGTGGCACATATGATGATTTGGACAGCAGAACAAGAAAGGATGATGGAGTTGGCCAAACTCTTCCCCAACCATCTCTTCACTCGGTTTCCTGGTTTTTTGGCCAGGAAAGCCAGAACTACTGTGATCGTTTTGGCCAAGAGAGAAGAAACGGCAACTGAGAAGACAGTGCTGAACACCGTTTGTCGGAGAAGGCAGGTGGCTTTCCTTGGTTGACCAATGAAGAGAAGACAAAAAAGAAGCAAAGCAGGAGAGAGGCGAGAAGGATGTAAGATGTCCCGATTGTTGGCTTTAACAATGGGAGTTTCTAAGTATTTAATGAACAGTATTAACACAAAGCCTGTGATTAGGAAAACAAATAGGACAAAGGAGACCAGAATGATGCCCAAATGTTCTTCATAAGACAGGAAGATTATAACTTTGGGGATACATTGGATTCTGTCTTCATTTGGATATTTTTCATCTGGACACTCAGTGCATTTTTCCATATCTGAAAGAAATCCAAAAAGTAGCATTTCTTTAATTCTCCTTTTAATTTTTTTCTTTAATTCCCCTGTCCTTTTGCCTTTCAAGATCTACCTTCTTGGGACAACAACCATTATCAGCTGCATTTTCCAAGAGGCATCCCCACAGGAAGAAGCTATGTATTTTATTGTTGGCTGTTCACCGCCCTGAGTCCTTTGGGAGTAGGGCGGTATACAAATCAAATAAAAGAAAGAAAAGAAAGAAAAAGGTTATTATTTTCTAAAAAAAACCCCTACATTTAAAATTGTCTATAAAATGGGAAGAAGTCCTGGGACCTAAATGACTTATTGCGCAATTTGTAGTACCTACACATGAAACTACATTATTATAAGTAAATAATGAATCAGGCAAACTTCCTGATCCTACAAAATAACATTTCTTAATATACTGGATTCAAAGGATGCCTCTCTTTTTAAATCTAGTGGAATGCAAGAGAAAATTTGAAAACTAGAGCCTTGGTAGTACAGTGGTCTAAGGCACCCTGTTATTAAGCTGGTTATTAAGACCAGCTGCCTGCAATTACTGCAGGTTTGAATCTTGCCAAGGCTCAAGGTTGACTCAGCCTTCCATCCTTTCTAAGGTAGGTAAATTGAGGACCCAGTTGTGGGGGCAATAAGCTGACTTTGTATAAATATACAAAAGGATGAAGGCTATTGCTGAGCACATTGTAAGCTGCCCTGAGTCTCCGAAGAAGGGCGGCATATAAATCAAATTAAAAAATAAATAAATAAATAAATAATAATAATAAAAAACTAGTCTTGCAAATAATCTGGAATGGCTAGTGGGAGCAGTGGTAATATGGATAGTATGTGTTGCACCCATAAATATCCACAATCCCTTATTATGGATTAACAATACCTTCTCACTGATCCTCATTCAAAGGTCTATGTATAATGTATTGCAATAATCCTTCCTGGAAATGGACCTAAAATGATTCCTAAACTTTCAAACAACTCAGATATTCCCAGAGAGGTAAATGTGGAAGGATACATCCAAACTAAAACAAGCAGAAAAGATATTTTCTCTGATCGTAGAAAAGCTTGCCCAATCCGCCATACTCTCCAATTCTTTCCCAGGATCTCCCTCAAGGGGAGGGACTATTCTTTAAACAGGAAATTATGCAGTTTGAAGATAAACAAGAAAACCAGTTGAGTTTCAGTTTATCAGTTTATCTTGGTAGCCTTGGTAGTAAAGTGGTCTAAAGCACCCTGTTATTAAGACCAACTGCCTGCAATTACTGCAGGTTCGAATCTTGCCAGGCTCAAGGTTGACTCAGCCTTCCATCCTTTCTAAGGTAGGTAAATTGAGGACCCGGATTGTGGGGGCAATAAGCTGACTTTGTATAAAAAATATACAAAAGAATGAAGGCTATTGCTTAGCGCATTGTATTTTTTTTTTTTTTGGTTTTAATGTTTTATTAAGAAATTATCATAATACAATTTTTATCCATCCAGTTACATAGTATGGAAAAAGAAATAAATACAAATTACATATTGTACATATATAAATAATCTCTGCAGACCAGTTACATGGTATAAAAAAAATTGTATCATTCTTAGTGTATATTTATATAATAATCTTTTACGAGAAATTAGTAAATACATAAATCACATCTTTTGCTTACCCATGTAACCTTTCCTTGCCTTATTATATTTCCTACCATCTGCAGTACATCTTCTCTTTCTTTTTCATTTAACTATTCGTTGTACTTGCTCTGGTCTTTTTCCTTTTTTTTTTATTTCAACTTCCTCTTCTCTAACCACCCGTACCACTTGTCCCATACGCTATAATAATCAGAATCTTCTCTGTCATTAATTTCTAATGTTAATTTATTCATCTTGGCACATTCCATTATTTTGCCAATTATTTGTTCCTTAGTTGGTATTTTTTCCTCTTTCCATTGTTGAGCGAAAGCGATTCTTGCTGCTGTTATTATATGCACTGCCAAGTATTTCTTCTTTTTTGCCATTTCTGTCTTAAGAATTCCCAGGAGAAGTATTTTAGGATCTAATTCAAAGGTTTCACCTATTATTTCTGAAAGCCAATTGCAAATCATCTTCCAATATTTTTTTGCTTGAGAGCAGGTCCACCAGCAGTGGTAAAAAGTACCTTGCTGGTGTCCACACTTCCAGCACTTTGGGTTTGAGTTAGGGTAAATCTTGGCAATCCTAGCTGGTGCTAGGTGCCACCTATAAATCATCTTGTACTGGTTCTCCTTGTAAGTGGTTGCCTTAGTAAATCTTATATTGTTGTTCCATATTTGATCCCATTCTTCCAGATTTATATTCTTCCCAATATTTTTGGCCCATGCTAGCATTGGGTCTTTAACCACTTCTTCCATCAGGTCATATTCTACTAAGTAGTTATACAATTTAGCTAATAATTTATTATCTGTACTCATCCAAATCTTATCAAAATCTTTGCTACCCATTTCTATACCATATTGTTCTTTATCTTTTTTGTATCTTGATTTTATCTGTGCGTGTGTCCACCATTCAACAAAAGTGCCTTGTTCTTTTAATTGTTCTATTGTTTTGAGATTCCCTGCTTCATCTAGAATCTCTTTATATTTTACAGTTTTACCATGATCCAAAACGTTTGGGTATATTAGCGCATTGTAAGCAGCCCTGAGTCTCCGGAAAAGGGCGGCATATAAATCAAATTTAAAAAAAAAAATCTTAACATGACAGTATTCTGAATAAATGCCCTTCCACAAGGCCTGTCCTTTTCTCTGGTGTCACCCACCTTCCTGAGTGGAGATGGTCCCCTCTGGACAAGGAATGAAGTCATAGCAGCTCTCCTTCTCGCTTCCGCTTGACAAACCCAGGATGACAACTTTCCACACATTTGGACTGAACAGAGACTGGGCAGAAAAACAAGGAATGCCAAAGACAATTTGTTGAGACTCACCATCCATGGAAATTGAAAATGGAAGTAGTCATGGACATTATGAAAGAGAATAACTTTATTGTTATTAATAAAACAATATTAATAACAATATTAAATAGAAAGAGAATAACTTTATTGTCACTTTGAATGTACGCTAATCAGCATACATTAAAATGAAATTTCATTGCATGCAGCTCTCAGAGGGTCACCACCTTCAATGGTGACCATCTCAGAGGGTCACCACTACATGAACACGAATAAATAAATAAATAAAAATACCAAATTATGTATATGCCCACATATATGACACAGAGAAACAACACAATCTAGTTCAAATGTACACATGTTCATGGGAGAAAAACGAATCTTGCAAGCTTACCAGATGGATGGCATATGGGAACAAAGCTGTTACAGAATCTGGTAGTTCTGCTAGAAAAACTTCGAAACCTCCTCCCAGAGGTTTCCCCAAACACCCATAAAGTGGGTGTGTGGGGTCTCTAACAATGTTTTGAGTTCTAAGCACATAACACTTAAAAGCAGTATCCTGAATAATGGGAAGCGAGCTTCCTATAATCTTCTCGGCTGTCCTTACCACTCTCTGTAGGGACTTTCTATCTGAAGCACTGCTGCCACCAAACCAAACAGTGATGCAGTTTGTTAAAATGTTGTCAATAGTACCTCTGTTAAAAGTGGCCAGGACAGGAGGAGAAAGATATGCTCTCCTCATCCAATGCAGGAAATGCAAATGGACAAGGGGATGAATCTTATTTCCCACATGGACCAACAGGACCTCTAACCAGTCATGATTATGTTTCATCTGATTCAGTCCAAACCTTAATTCAATTCATGGACTGATCAAAAGAACTTGAGGCTATTAGCAACACAAAGGCCAATGTCAACTTGCAAAGCTTTCAAGTTGCCATAAGCAGGAGGGAGGGAGAACTGATAGAGCTGATTGACTTCCCTAACTGAAGCTACATTCCATACATGCTTTCTTTCCGCAATCAGAAGAAGGGTGTTGGATTTCACAGCCAGCCAAAGTGGTTAATTGGAGAACGTGATTTATGACATGGCCAGGGAGGAGGGGAGAGACAGGGTCACAGGGGAACATAAATCTACATGGGATTAGTTCTAACTGCATCCAAATATTGCCGAAATGGTGCTCCTAATAAATGATTGTATTTCTTTTGAAGTTTGGCTCATGGCTCATGAATTAATTAGGGCATCTTTCGGAAACTTCACAGCCAGCACTTGAGAGTTACTCACCAGTTTGATGGAGATACTAAATGAAAGAAAAGATGGGAAAGGACCGTGGTTGTCATCTTAAAGAATAGCCACTCAGCATCCAATGTTGGACACCAAACAGTTTACAACAGTGTTCCGTATTGTAGCATTGGAAGGATACTTTGTGAATAGTACTGAAGCCCTCCGAGCAGCCTAAGAAAACTACAAGGTTTCCACTCCCCATGTTCAATTCTAACTGAACGTCATACACCTTGAAATGGGTCCTAATCTTTAGAAAAAAAGAGAAAATGCAGTAATGTTTTACCCACTTTGTTGTAAAAATTTAGCCGTGAAAGAGCATTTTGGAAAACAAGGAGTCTCTCTCTTTCAAAAAAACCAAGTGCCATGTGGAGATTGTGATTGTTCTTGGGGAGAACCACCAAGCCCATGATTCCCAGAGCTGCTGCCACATCTCCATTTTGGTTCAAGTAGAGATTTATCTGGGAAAGATTCCAATATTCATTCTTTTCCAGAAATGGATGAAACTAGAATGGAATCATTCAGGAATTTAAGAAGCAGAAAAGTTGGTTTCTTATCTCATGTCATCTTTTCACATTCAAATCTTTCTTGTACAGTTGTCTACAAATACGCTTAATCAGGAGACTTGTTACCACTCTCTTCATAAGTGAAGAAAAAATGTTCAGCAAAATTTGTCAATTGTATATCGATCAAACATATATTTACAAAATGTCAGAACATTCACTGGGAAGACATGGTAACAAGGTCAGCCAATGAATAGGCATAGCAACTAAGTCAACCAATTGGGAACTGAGACAGACTGGAGCCAGGGCGTGTCTTAGTCTGCAGCTTCTGAGTCTGTGCAGAGAAATTGAAACTGAAAGCAGTGTGGGTTAAGCTCTGAGCTGTGAAGCTGTGTGTGTGAACTTGTCTGCTCAGCTGAAATGAAACTGTGAATCTGCTGTTGGTATTGTAAACTTACTTCATGTATTATTGTGTATATAAAGAAGTTAATGAATCCTGCTGCATTGGTTTATCTATGTGTGTTTCTGGATTTGACTTTTGCAAGAAACTCTGACATAAAATATATTTAACACAATTGGTCAATTATAGGGAACATTTAGAGCAGGTGACAAATAACAAAGAGATTATTCAAACCATAAAAGATTGTTATGAACTCCTTGAAAACAACACAGTGATTTTCAGAATGCATGGATTTTTCAAAGAAGGGGCCCTTGGTGCTTTCTGAACCTGCTTGTTTTCTTGCAGATGGTTCATTACCCTAACTAGATAATGTCCTTAGTGCATCATTTCTCAAGAAACATCATTTTTGAAGAAGAAACTTGTACACCAAATAGGAAATATGACCTCATGAGCTAATTCTACATTATTGGAAAGCTACGGTTGAAGCAAACCTGCAACAGCCATTTCCCTGTTCCTCAGTTGCCACATAGACTTCATTATATGGGTTCAATAGTCGGAACCTTGACAGCTACATTAAGAGAATCTCGCAAGTCTGCATGTAGGACTCTCTCCCCAATTTCTTTTTTCAGCATTTCTTTTTTCAGCATAAAATATTTGGGAGGATGCTTTCTTTGCTTCTTTCTCTACCTGTTATGCAGTTGCAGGCTCCCCTCCCCTTACCTGATCATTCCCTAGCAAAAGCCGAGGTTACGCAGTGGTTAGAGTGCAGTACTGCAGCTACTTCAGCTGACTGCTAGTTCAGCAGATCAGCGGATCAAATCTCACCGGCTCAAGGTTGACTCAGCCTTTCATCCTTCCAAGGTGGGTAAAGTGAGAACCCAGATTGTTGGGGGCAATATGCTATTTAGTATACTGTCAATTGTTGTAAGCCACCCAGAGTCCTCGGAGAAAGGGCAGCATAGAAATATGATAAATAAATAAATAAATAAATAAATAAATAAATAAATAAATAAATAAATAAATAAATAAATAAATAAATAAAATTTCTTAGCTGGAGAAGGAAACAGTATTCTACCAATAACTAAAATATGCAGAAACTTAAGATCTGTTCACTGTTAGTCCAGAGCCTGGGACATGCTGAAATGAACTCGGTTACGAGAGGAGATTCTAATGAAATGAGAGTAAAACATCCTAACAGGAAGGATTTTAGACCAGTTTTAGAAATGAGCCAGTAAAGCAGAAAAGTTTAGTCTCCCCTTCAGTGATTGTCTTAATCTAGTAATCATTATTCAGAAAAGATTTAACAGAGAGGAGGGGTTGTGCTAGCTAGATGGTCTCAAGGTCCCCTTTAATGTTACAAAGATAAAATTCTGTGGTGCTGATCAAATATTCCTTACATACAGGAGTTTATTTAACAGTGCAAAAATTCCTTTTAAATTTGCAAAGTTTGATATTGAAATTTATCTGTCATTTGAAACATTATCAAAGGGTATAATGTTGACTTTAACTAGCAGAAGGAGGTTGACCAAGCCTGTTGACCTTTACTAGCAGAAGGAGGTTGAGAAGGTTACCTCTCTTCTCCTTTGGATTTCTTCTGAAAAGAAAACAAAACTATGTTTTATGGATCCATAAAACATAGTTTTTGTGACCCCATACCTGCCACGGCTTCAGCCTTAGAGCCCCCATCTCTTCAGTCTTCTTCCTTGTCTTCCTGGATATGGAGGAATATGCAGCACTCAAGACATGGGCCAGAGTCAGAACAATATCATAGACATGCTGGGTATTTAGTATCGGTTCCCTGTTCTCTCCCTCTTGGGTCTCCAGAGGTGCTTTCTGGATGCATCTTCTCCGGCCTTTGACAGACAAGACATGATTTGAAAAAGAACAGCGAAAATATTGATCTTGAAACTGGGGATCTACATAGATATAGGATGGGATGTCATCAGAAGTTGTCCTTTGTTTCAACTGATAAACAAAGGGCCACAAGCTATGGACATATTTGTAAAGTCTGTGCCTGAATATTATCATATGCCCCAATTGTGTGGTGATCCAGATTTTCCCTTCAATGGGTCCTGGAAAACGCATAAATATTAAATGGAAAGGAAGAATTCTATCAAAAATGGAAACAAATTCTTTGAAGTGAATGAAGACTTTGGCTTTTCTCCATTTAGAGATGGCATCCCTGAGAGATGCCATATACCCAGTCCTTGAGAATTGTTGTGATATAACAACACAAATTCCATTCCTGAGAAGCATGGGAGCAAAAGTCCTCATGAAATTGTCTCCTTCCTCTGTGTCTGAAGCAAAGAGCCCAATCAAGGTCCATCTGAAATGGAGGAGCAGTTGGACAATTATTGGGTAGTAAATGTCTTTTGGAGGTAACATCCGGTGGAAAAAAGGGAATTGGCTTTTATCCATCAGAGCCTCTGAAGCAACTCTGTCACTGACCTGAGAATGGAAGAAAGAATCCTATGTTATACTTTTTGGTCCGATTACATCTAAAGTATGAGCTTTTAAGAAATCCAACTTTTTTCTGAAGAGTACAGTGCAATAGTTTGTTATTGACTAGCCATTAGGGCCTATCAGAATATGTAATAGAGAAAACATTATATAAGACTGTATAGAAAGAAAAAACAAAAGAAAGAAATTACATAAGAAAGAATAAGAATAAGGTATACGTACTTCTGTTTCACCCGTACAATTTACCTCCAACAATCTCACATATCAACTGAACTGTTTCATTCAAATTAGTTGCAACATTACATGCATATTTTTTAAAAATTCTAACCACATAGGAAATATGTTGTTTTAATATCCTAATAGGTCATTGGTCTTATTTGCAGTCAGATACTGATCTGTCTTTCTTAAAAAAAATGACATTCAAATAATAGATGTGTTATCAAATAATAGATGTGTCATTACTGGAGGTTTTCAGAAGAGACTGGACAGCTACTTATCTGAAATGGTATAGAATCTGCTGCTTGTGTAGGGAATTGAATAGATGAGGAGGAGGAAAAAAGAAGGAAGGAAGGAAGGAAGGAAGGAAGGAAGGGAAGGAAGTGAAGGAGGGAGAGAGGGAGAAACGTAAAGAAGGAGGAGGAGGAGGAGAAGAACAGGAATAGGAGGAGGAAGAGGAACAGGAGGAGGAGGAGAAGAAGAAGAAGAGGAACAGGAGGAGGAGGAAGAGGAACAGGAGGAGGAGGAGGAGGGGAGGGGAAGGCAATAATCCTACTCATTTAGCATTAATACAAATAAGAGAAGTCAACCTCTACATTATATGATCATCTCAGCAAGCTGGACTTGATGAACATTTGGGATCCTATCAACCCTACAAGGCTGCCCAGATCTCGAGAAAGAATATAAGTATATTAAAGCTATATTTGCTATAGTGAGAAAACCTTGCTCTCTTCCCTTCTTACTCTCGTCCCTTATCCTCATACTCCAGTCTGAAGTTTCTTTTAATTCCTTGCTATTTCCCTGAATTTCATTCATACTTTAGCACTTGAATCTCCAAGATCCCTTCCAACTCTATTATTCTATGTTCTATGTCTTCTACCTGTGGAAATCCACGTACGTCTATTATATGGCACTTGCTTAAATCTTCCCTATTTAATCATTGGCTCCAGCTGCTCAAATCTTGCTCAAGTAAATTTGTTCTATTGGTGATATATTTTAAATTCCCAAACTTCAGCTCGATATTAAGACCATGGGGGTAATCTTGACACGATATATCTACGGAGATTCTCAGTCATCCAGGTCATGGTTGTTCCAAAGGTCCTTTTTCAAAAGGCAACTGGACTTTGCTTTTCCTTGAAGATGTTCTGTTCTGAACTGAAGGAGCTTCTTGGATGAGAAGCAGAACATTTTCAAGGAAAACAAAGTCCAGTTCAGGAATGGAATTCAGCCTATTCGGACTGGTTCGGGTGAACCGGTAGCTCTGACGATCAGCTGAGAGCGAACCAGTTCACTCCGACAATCAGGTGAGCCCATCCGCCCCTGCGCTATAGTGACCTATATTCCCTTTGTTTGTAGCCCAGCTGATCGGCACGGTAGAGCAGATTGCCGTGTCTCAGCTGTTCTACTCAGTTTCAGAGCTATTTTCAAATGCACCATGTGTGCGCTCAGCGAACCGGTTGTTACACTGGTTGAATCCCACCACTAGTCCAGTTGTCTTTTGAAAAAGCACCTTTGGTATGATGGACATCCTATGAGTTAATAAATGAAGCTGAAGAACCTTCTTGAATGAGAAGAAAAATGTCTTCAAAGAAAAAAATCTAGACGATCCAGTTGCTTCTTGACCTGGACCTGAATGATTGAAAATCTCCATAAACAAATGGAGCTAATAAAGTTTAATAACTTGTTTTTTTTTTTTAAAGAAAGAAATTAAGCTATTTTAAAATTCTAATAGTACGTTCACTAGTTCCTTTGCTCTAAGTAAGGTACTTTGTTAGTGAGAGAGGCAAGATTCAGTCTAAGAGAAAACTATGCCCAGATAAAGAAAGGAGATAATTTGCTGTATCCGCTCATCATTAAACAGCCATCTATGCCTATGATGTGATTTTCCAAAGATTTTAACATTTGACTTTATTAATTAATAATAGTAATATTAATAACAATAAGAACAACAATAACAACAATAGAATTACATTATAAATATACAATGCAATATAATATAAATAATATAATTATTTATAAAATAATATAAAATACCCTATGCCACCAGACTTGAAATTCTGGGTTTAGAAAATGTAGAACTACGCCACCTTCGGTATGACCTAAGCATAGCTCATAAAATCATCTGCTACAATGTCCTACCTGTCAATGACTACTTCAGCTTCAACCACAACAATACGCGAGCACACAATAGATACAAACTTAAAGTGAACCACTCCAAACTCGATTGCAAAAAATATGACTTCAGTAACAGAGTTGTTAACACCAGGAACACACTAACAGACTCTGTGGTCTCATCCCCAAACCCCCAAAACTTTAACCTAAAACTGTCTACTGTTGACCTCACCCCATTCCTAAGAAGTCTTTAAGGGGCGTGCATAAGAGCACCAGCGTGCCTACCATCCCTGTCCTAATGTTCCCTTTAATTGTATTCATTTTATGTATTCAATTAATTCTTATATATATTATCTAATATGTACTCAACAAGATAAAATAAATAAAATAAAAAATTATTATGAGAGTAGGAGTCAAGTCTTAATAACCTACACAACCCAACTTGCAAGTGTGTTAATATCATATTCTGAGTATATAACAAGGTGTTTTAATGGGTATTTAGTGTGGTAATACGCCTTCCAGGCATGACATCGGAGTTGCAGGAGGGAGAGGCCTCTTTTCAGATGGCATGTCTGAAAGGTAGGAAGAGGGCAAAGATGGACCTCCACCCCAGCAGTTCACAGAATATATCTGTAGCTTTGTAGGTAATTGTTTTAATCTGTCAAGATTCTGTCTGTAGGTGAAGAACAATAAAGGGAAATGATTCATAAGGTACTCCTGCGTTGATCGTGGTTCTTGGGATTTTACATCAACCTTACACCATTGTCTTACCTTTTGGTAACTAGTGAGCTTTCTTCTCATGCCTCCATTGAGTCGAAATTACTCTCTCAGAAGTGTTTATACAAAGGATTTTGATCAGGGTTAGTATTCTGGAAAACTTGTTAAGGGCAATCAATTTCTTCCATAATATTTCTTTGTTTACTATGTCAAATGCTATGCTAAGGTATTATTGTCAATAGTAGATCAATTCTGCCTACAGCCTGCTTGTTCTTCTGCAAGTAATGTGTTTTTCATCTGCCCACTATCCACTCTACTCAAGAGGAAACTAGCATATATATTTATTCATAATATATGTTGCGGGAAAATAATCGGAGCTTCTTTCAGATTTTATTCTGCCCCATCCTTATGTTTGAGCCCCTTCCACAATAGAAGACAAAAAGAGGGGGACCATGGAAATCTAAATTGGTCAGGAAATTAGATAGGTCCTGCAATGTAGGAGTATATGAAATAAGAATAAAATGCACCAGTAATTGAAAGGGTCCTTTTTATTCCCATTTTTATATGAAGGAACCACCATTGACACCTTCCACCCAAATGGATATGTCAGGTATTATTTAATGTGGAAATGAGGCTGCCAATATAGAGAGCACTACATTTTATCAATAATTCAGATGATAGAAAATTCTCTCCAGGATCTTATTTCTCTTTAAGTCTTTTTTCATAAATTTGACCATGAAGAGATTAAGGTAAAAAATAGTAACATTTTGGCTAAGATTCCTTTATTTTAAAAAAAACTGGTTTGTTGATGATATGGATCCTACATGTTCATAAGACATGTATGTTTTATTAGCTGTAGTAAGATAAGTCATTGGAATTCTTTTCATGAATCTGGGATTTGTTCACCACTGGCTAAGATCATATACAAAATATGAGCTTCCCATCACTGTTGCCTACTTCTTTTGTACACATGATTCTATGAATGAACACAGAGCCACTCCTCACTTTAAAACACCAAAAGCAATGAGGATGGTGTCATGAGAGGATATAGCTTCTCTGATCCTTGCCCTCTCCCTACTGCAGTTCCCAACCCATTGCCATGACACCAGTAGTGGATTCCACTTACCTACGCTACCGGTTCAGAACTGTGAGCGTGCCTGCGCACTTGTTTTGCTCGCATGTGGCACTTCTGCATATGCGCAGAACCTTCTGCGCATGCGCAGAGTGTCTGTGATGACGTCTGGGTGGGTGGGCCGCAACTACCAGTTCGCCTGAACCAGGGCAAACCGGTAGAAATCCACCACTGCATGACACCTACAATGGCCATAATAAAAAGCAACTCTTGATTTCTATGGAGGAAGTATGGTTGGATCTATTGCTCCACCACCTCCACTACACTCACTTTACCAGATAGAGAAAGACCCACACATAACCTGTGGAATTTTGTAGGTGCCTAGTATTGTTGACATCTGCATGGAAATCTCCCTTTTAGCTCCATCAACAAGAGTCAAAATGTTGTCCTTCCTTCCACAGCTGTAGTTGGGAACATTGGCTTCTCCAGTAGAGAGCATGTCCAGCAAGGCATCTGAAGTCCCGAATGTGTTCAAATAGTTGTCATGGATGTTGTAGCCCAATGTGAGATTGTGCAGAATCTGGGGACTTTTGTTGATTTGTTGAATGGCAAAAATGTACCACAGGAGATTTGATAATCTTTTTAAAGATAAACCACTGTAAAAAATGTTTGTTATCATCATCATCAACAACAACAAAACCAAATTCATGTTTTCAATTTTATACTCTTTGTCACCAGAAGCCCAGTGAGTCTTAAGTTTAGATTGCAGAAAATTAATTGAAAAGCAGAGGCAAATGGTATTTACTCATCACTATTTAATTTTTTTTACCTTCAAGAAGATGGGGGATGTTCCGGGTTGGCGTCGCGGCAATATAGTCGGGGAAATAGCGGGGCTCTCATGAGCCCCGCGAAAACCCCGACTGACGAACCGCCACTCACAGGTCTGCGGACCGAACCTGTCCTGTAGGGACAGGGGAAAGAGAGGGACACCTTGGATGGCCGAGAGGAATAGGCAAGTTCCTCAGAGGCTGGAGGAAACCCTCTGAGTTGGTGGCGGGGGGATGGCAGCCATGGCGGCTGCCACGAAGCCGGGACAAACTGGGAAAAGAAATGTGCAGGAGGAAGGAAAGAAGAATGACGTGCTTTGAAGCTGGGTGAGTGTCATTGACCCAGGCGAGAAACAGCGTTTTGAGCATAAATATCTACTAATAAGGCCCCAAGCCTGAAACAGCAGCTGGAGATCTTTGGGGCTTGAAGATTTTCTAAAGAAATAACAAGTGTTAAAGGTGGGAAACACTCTGGAAGAGTATACTTGGAAATTGTTGATTAATAGATAAATATACTGAAAAGAAAATACTACCTGTTGGGAGTAGGGAGTTAAAATGCTGGAAATTAGCCAAAATGCTGGAAATCATCCAAAAAATAGAGTTATGGAGGAGAATATGCTGAAATTCAGCCAAAATAAGACATGCTGGAAATCAGTCAAATAACAGGTGGAGCTATGGAGGATAAAATGCTGAAAATCAGCCAAATAATAGTTGTGGAGTTAGGGAGAAGAATATGCTGAAATTCAGCCAATACAAGATACATTGGAGATTAACCAAAAAACAGGTGGAGTTAGGGAGAATAATATGCTGGAAACCAGCCAAACTGAATTACGTTGGAAATTAGTTAAATAATAGTTGGAGATATATATATAGGGTGAAAAAGAAAATGTTAGAAAACAACTAAAATGAAATGGAAATTTTGAGATCTTTGTGTAAAAATTTAAGATTTGAAGACTGGATGGGTCTAGATACTAAAAAGCACAGTAAGAATTTTGATCAATAAATGGAAATAGAAGTTAATGTTGTATATATTTGGAACTTAAAATAGGAGGTGATAAAATAGTAAGATAAACATTTAGATTAAGAGGTTAGATTATTATTACTATTTTTTAGGGGGAAAAAACTTTTGTATTTTGATTTTTTTGTTAAAAGAAGTAATGGAGAAGAATTTGGAAATAACTGAATTGATTTTTGATATAATAGAATGATTTAATTAAGATGCTAGAATCTATGTTATAAATATTTGTTTTTATTTGGAACTAAAAGATGTAATGGTAAAAAAAAAATTATGAAAATGTAAGCAAGATTACCTACCTATGACCAGATCAAGACTTCATTCTTGAAAGTTATATTTTATGTTTATGTTTGGAAAAAATAAAAAATATTTTGCAAAAAAAGAAGAAGAGGAAGAAGAAGAAGAAGAGGAGGAGGAGGAGGAGGAGGAGGAGGAGGAGGAGGAGGAGGAGGAAGGGGGAGGAGGAGGAGGAGGAGGAGGAGGAGGAGGGATGGAAATAGTCCTTTACCATGTATAAGAATCACAAATATACCATAATTCTTAGAATTAATTTTCCTCTGCCCATTACCAGATTCAAAATCATTCAATTATTGAAGTAGAACGACCAAAAATAAAAAGGATGTTTTGTAATTGCCACAGAAAATCAACTCTAAAAAAGTAAGCTTTTATTTCTCTAAAGATCAGATATTCAATATCAATGAATGATTATTAAAATATGGAAATGAGCCAAGCAGAGGCAACTATATCCCTTTTAATCACTACTTTAAACAAAATTCAGTATTCAAGTGAGGAATTCAGGACTGGATTGGGAGGGGAAAATAATCTGGACTTCTTTCAGATTTTTTTCTGCCCAATCCTTGGATTTGAGTCTCTTCCACAGTAGAAGAGAAAAGAAGGAAGCCATGGAAATCAACATTATTCAGGAAATTAGATAGGTCTTGCAATTTAGGAGTACGTGAAATAAGAAGAAAAGAAGAAAAACGTTATAACTGCAACTGGAAGGAACGCAAGTCAATGCCTGACTTACAAGTGAGACTGACTAGGAGGAACCATATTGAAAGACAATGTTCTCCGTGGTATTTTTGTTTCAGTGAGAACTATACTAATGAGATGGTCTCCTGGTCCGTAATAGCTCCATGGTTTATTTATTATTTATTTTATTAATTTAATTTGTATACCGCCCTTCTCCCAGAAGGGACTCAGGGCGGTGAACAGCCAAAATTAAAAAACATACAAATACAAAAGTTAAGATAATTAAAAAAATTAAATAATTGGCTACCCAATTTAAAACCCCAAATCCATAAAATTTAAAATCCCAGTTAAAAACCATTTAGGCTAGGCCGGCTTGATGAAATAAAAACGTCTTCAGGGCTTTACGGAAGGTCCGGAGGTCCGGGATCAATCGTATTCCGGGAGGCAGCTCATTCCACAGGGCGGGTGCCCCCACAGAGAAGGCTCGCCCCCTGGGGGCCGCCAGCCGACATTGCCTGACCGACGGCACCCCGAGGAGGCCCTCTCTGTGAGAGCGTATTGGCCGGTGGGAGGTTATCGGTAGCAGCAGGCGGTCTCGCAAATACCCTGGCCCTAAGCCATGGAGCACTTTAAAGATGAGAACCAACACCTTAAAGCGCACCCGGAAGACCACCGGGAGCCAGTGCAGCTCGCGCAGGAGAGGTGTTACATGGGAGCGCCACGTCGCTCCCATAATCACCCGCGCGGCCGCATTCTGCACCAGCTGGAGCCTCCGGGTGTTCCTCAGGGGGAGCCCCATGTAGAGAGCGTTACGGTAGTCCAGGCGTGACGTAACCAAGGCATGAGTGACTGTGCACAAGGAGTCCCGATCCAGAAAGGGGCGCAACTGGCGTATCAGGCGAACCTGATAAAAAGCCCCCCTGGCCACGGCCGTCATATGCTCTTCTAAAGACAGCCGTGTGTCCAGGAGGATGCCCAAGTTGCGAGCCCCCTCTGTGGGGGTCAGTGACTCGCCCCCAATAGCCAGCGATGGCACCAGCTGGCTATACCGGGACGCCGGCATCCACAGCCACTCGGTCTTGGAAGGGTTGAGCCGAAGCCTGTTCCTCCCCATCCAGACCCGCACGGCCTCCAGACACTGGGACATCACTTTGAGGGCATCATTGGGGTGGTCTGGGGTGGAAATGTACAGCTGAGTGTCATCAGCGTACAGATGGCATCGCACCCCAAAACCACGGATGATCTCACCCAGCGGCTTCACATAAATGTTGAACAGGAGTGGCGAGAGGACCGACCCTTGTGGCACCCCGCAAGCAAGGTGCCTCGAGGTCGACCTCTGCCCCCCTGCCAACACAGACTGCGACCGGTCAGAGAGATAGGAGGAGAACCACCGCAGCACGGTGCCTCCCACCCCAGTCCCTCCAGCCGGCGCAGCATGATACCATGGTCGATGGTATCAAAAGCCGCTGAGAGGTCTAATAGGACCAGAAAGGAGGAGCAACCCCTGTCCCGAGCCCTCCAGAGATCATCCACCAATGCGACCAATGCCGTCTCCGTGCTGTACCCAGGTCTGAAGCCGGACTGGCATGGATCTAGATAGACGGTTTCATCCAGGAACTGTGGGAGCTGTCGCGCAACCACACTCTCCACAACCTTCGCAACAAAGCGAAGGTTGGAAACCGGACGATAGTTTGCCAAAACGGCCGGGTCCAGAGAAGGCTTCTTGAGGAGGGTCCTCACCACCGCCTCTTTCAAGGCGGGAGGCAAGAAACCTTCTCTCAAAGAAGCATTTATGATCCTCTGGAGCCAGCCTCGTGTTACCTCCCGGGTGGCCAGTACCAGCCAGGAGGGGCACGGGTCCAATAAACATGTGGTTGCGTTTAGCCTCCCCAGGATCCTGTCCACGTCCTCAGGAGTCACAGGGTCGAACTCATCCCAGATAACATTCTCAAGACCAGCCTCAGTCACCCCGCCAGGATCTACCCAGTCAGAGTCCAAGCCTTCCCGAATCTGAGCGATTTTATCGTGCAGATACTGTGCAAAATCCTCAGCCTGCCCTTGCAAGGGGTCTCCCCGCGCTCCCTGATGTAGGAGGGAGTGAGTCACCCTAAACAAGGCGGCTGGGCAGTTATCTGCCGATGCAATAAGAGCGGAAAAGTGGTTATGCTTTGCCGCTTTTATCGCCACTAGATAGGTCTTAATATGAGACCTAACTAGTGTTCGGTCGGATTCGGAGCGACTGGGCCTCCAACCACTCTCTAGGCATCTTTTCCGGCGCTTCATCCCCCTCAGCTCCTCGGAAAACCAAGGGGCCGGGCAGGTTCGGCGTCGGGTCAGAGGCCGCAAAGGCACGACTCGGTCCAGAGCACCGGCGGCTGTCCTATCCCAGGCAGCCACCAGATCTTCAGCCGAGTCGTGAGCCAGAGTTTCAGGAACTGGCCCAAGCTCCCTCTGGAACCTATCAGGATCCATCAGGCGCCTGGGGCGGAACCACCTGGTCGGTTCCGCCTCCCTGCAGTGGGGTGCAGCGGGCGAAAGGTCCAGTCTCAGGAGAGAATGGTCCGACCATGACAGGGGTTTGTTTTTATCCTGCTGCTCCAAGCTCAGAGGGCACTTCATCCTAAGCTTCCCAGAGACTGGCTGGGACATCAGCAGCATCAGAAGCAGAAGCAGGAGGTCCATAATTCATGGAAATGAATCAATCCTAGTTTCTAAACAAGAGTGACAAGAATAGTTAGAAGAATTCAAAGCACTCTCACAAGATGGAAATGCCAGTGACTTTGCTGATGCTGACAGAGACAAACCAGCTTCACCTGAAAAGGATAGAAAGATTCATTCAAAAACACAGCCCCTTCCTGTCCTGAACTCACTCAGCATAGCTAGAGGCATTTATCCTTTTCTGATGTAAGATCCCTTTCATGTTGTTTCAGTCTGATGTTTACTTCAAAGGGACTAACTGGAGAAGTAGCGAAGAGGTCCCAAATATCAGGATTGTGATCATTACAATAAGAAGCATCTTCTCCTCTGGGGATTCTGAACTTTTTCAGGGATCCGTATTTTCCGATTTTTCAGCCAAATTTATTTAATTAGTTTTATCTCCATTTTAAATTTTGTATCTATATGTTTTATTTTATGGCTGTTCACTGCCCTGAGTCCTTCGGGAGTAGGGCGGTATACAAATTTAATAAAATGAAAATGAAATGAAATGTATGCAGAGGGGTAGCTGGAGAAAAGTATATAAGTGAGGGGGGGTGAAATCAGATGCTATGGGTTCTGTTCTGTTGTAGTTTTGGTCCTTCCTGTCAGGACATTTCGAGAAAGTGATGCTGGAGGAAGATAGTTCAACAACCAGGGAATTGACTTCTGCTGTCCTTCAATGTGGTTTCTTGTCAAAATGCATAGTGGTTTCAATCTCATTGCAGATACCAAGGGAATTTTATTTGCGCATGGTCACTCATGCCCTAGTTACCTCCCGTATGAACTACTGTACATGGGGCTCCCCTTGAAAAGCACCCAGAGGCTCCAACTGGTCCAGAATGTAGCCGCGTGGGTGATTACGAGCGCAGCTCGTTGCAACCATGTAACACCTCTCCTACATGAGCTGCACTGCCTCCTGGTGGTCTTCCGGGTGTGATTCAAGGTGTTAGTTATCACCTTTAAAGCGCTCCATGGCTTAGGACCTGGGTACCTACGAGACCGTCTTTTGCCACCAATAGCCTCCCACTGACCAGTTCGTTCTCACAGGGAGGGACTACTCAGGGTACCGTCAGTCAAATTATGCCGACTGGTGACTCCCAGGGGGAGGGCCTTCTCTGTGAGGGCTCCAACCCTTTGGAATGAACTGCCCCCTGAGATACGAAATATCCATGATCTCCGTGCTTTCCGCCATGCCCTCAAAACCCTGATGTTCCAACAAGCGGGGCTAAATATATGAACATGTGAATGTTTTTAAAATGTTATCTAATTTTAGGTTCTATTTATTTGGGCCAAACTGTGTTATAATAATAATTTTAATTAGCAATTTTATGATGTTTGTGTATCTATATTTTTCTTGACTGTACACCGCCTTGAGTCCTATGGGAGAAAGGCGGTATAGAAATATAATAAACAAACAAACAAACAAACAAATAAATAAATAAATAAATAAATAAATTTGGAAACCAGGCCAAGCTTAATTATGGAGCTACAGCAAACTTCATGGACCTCCCTTTTGCAGAAGGCCATGGTGTTCCTAAATAAACCCTCTAATCACCCCCAATGGTCAAAATAATCCATGGTCTTCCATTATAATCTAGTCCCAGGGCTTGGACCACAGCATCATTAAAAAAAAAATTCCCATTGCCACTCCTTTCAAAACACCCAAATGCCTCCAAATTGCTTGGCTATTTCTCAAGCGGGATCTGTCCATTATATCAAATATCCAGTGGTGAAATCTAAAATTTGTTACTACCAGTTCTGTGGGCGTGGCTTGGTGGTGGTGGGTAATGTGACTGGGTGGGCATGGCCAACTTTTTTTTTTTTACTTTTAAAACCATTTTTTCTACAACCTGTTCTGATGAAGAGGTTGTAAAAAAATGCTTTTAAAAACCTCTGACGATCCCAGCTGAGTTGCCTGATCGTCAGAGGCTTTTTTTCTTTTAAAAACATTTTTTGTACAACCTCTTCGAGAGGTTGTTTAAAAAAAATGTTTTTAAAAGCCTCTGACGATCCCAGCTGAGCCGCGTGATCATCAGAGGCTTTTTCTTTTACTTTTAAAAGCATTTTTTCGGCCGAAGAGTTGTAGAAAAAATGCTTTTAAAAATTAAAAAAAAGCCTCTAATGATCACACGGCTCAGCTGGGCATTGGGAGAGGGCAAGGATTTTTGCTACCAGTTCTCCGAACCACCCGCCTCCATCGCTACCGGATCGGGTGATCCGGTCTGAACCGGGAGCATTTCACCCCTGCAAATATCCCTTGACTCTAGAGTGGAATGGAAGAATGCCTTGGAAACATTGGTCCAATAATTAGGATGGGGAGTAAACAACAGATGCAATTTTATAGATTTGACAGCTTTTGGGTTTCTGAAGACAAAAGATCTCCTTCCAACTTTGACCATCTATCCAAAAGATGGAGAGAAATTTTGGAATGGGGCTCTCAGGGAACAATTTACTGAAAGTCAACAATATTTTTAAGAGAGAGTTCAAATCAACCCTGATGCAGCAGTCAAGGTATTGGATGAGGAGGAGGAAGACCCAGTTCACGTCCCCCATGGAAGATCCATGGGTGATGTCACGACACAGTTATTCTCACACACTTCTCAAACAGTGGTTGGTTGGAGGGAGCTTTGTAGAGTTGAAGAAGTGAACAACATGGCTATGCTATCACACTTAGCGGACATGTAAAAACAATTAAAGAGAATTCAAAGATTATTTCAATATATGATTATTGTGGGGAGATTTCTCTATGGAAAGATTAGGCGTTACTCACCACAGTTGGTGAAATTGACAGAACTTTCTGAGATGTACAAATTGACTTACACATTAGTGGTTTATTGGTTTATTTCTATTGTGATGCAAAACAAAAAACAGGTATGTTTGCGTGGATATATGCTTTTTTAGAAAATTTAAAGGAGAATTTAATATCTTTGACTTATTAACTGGCATTTGGGAGAAAGTCATATAAAAAGTTCATTTCTATTTTATTTTTTGCACCATTGCCCAAAGGGTCAGGCTGGTTCCAATCTGGCTGGCCTCCCAGAAGGATCTGAAGTCATGTCTTTGCCAATTGGCCTGGGGATTAAAGAGAGATGTACACCATAAAATGTCTGTATTCTTCTTGAATGGTTTTACTGAATGTCTTCTCATTCTGAAGTGTTTTTAATGTTTGTATGGCTGTTTTATGTGTGTGTTTATGTGTGTGTGTGTTTGTGTGTATTTGCGGTACCATTTCTTTTTTAACTGTAAGCCACCCAAAGTCACAATTTGAAATGAATTGCTATATAAATTGGAAAAAAAAAATGAAATGCAACAATAGTTCATTAAGAGAATATCCCACCTAAAAAGAAGTCTACTAATAGTTTTCCATGTAGCATGGACCTCTGGAAATGTGATGATTTGGAGTTAATGTTTCCCAGAGTTAGAGAAAGCCCAAGAGAGTTTTGTTAGAAGGTAGCTCAAGTTCATAACTTTGCTAAGTGTATGGGAAAATGACCATCTCAGGATGGGTAACTTCTGAATAGAACCTTCCTTCCTTCCTTCCTTCCTTCCTTCCTTCCTTCCTTCCTTCCTTCCTTCCTCTTTCTTTCTTTCTTTCTTTCTTTCTTTCTTTCTTTCTTTCTTTCTTTCTTTCTTTCTTTCTCCCCCTTCTTTCCTCTCTCCCCCTCCCTCCTTTCTTCCTTTCTTTCCATTCCTCCCTCCTTCCCTCCTTCCTTCCTCCCTTCTTTCTTTCTCTCCCTCCCTTCTTTCTTTCTCTCCCTCCCTCCTTTCTTTCCTTCCTCCCTCCCTATCTTCCGGCCTTCTCCCTCCCTCCCTCTTTCTTTCTTTCTTTCTTTCTTTCTTTCTTTCTTTCTTTCTTTCTTTCTTTCTTTCTTTCTTTCTTTCTCACTTCATCCAAAAACCTGGGCTGACAATTACTGGGATCCTTGGCCACCTCAAGATCTTGGACAAGATAAACCAGCATTATGAGATAAACTCAAAGTACATTTTAGAATCCATTACTCCATGACTTCTGTCCAACATGATTGATCAAAGAGAAAAAGTTTGTAAGGAAAACAAGGAACACCCAGATTACCTGCCAGTTTCTCTATTACTCTCTATTATATATTCTATTTGGATATGTCCAAGGGGCACCAGCCACTGGATCCCTGCTAGTAGGCATATATGTGAGTGGATTGCTATAGTAGTGTGTACTGAGATGATTGATGAAGTTTTAGTCAGTTGAATGAGGCTCTAGAATATATTAATGGAATTATATTCTTGTCTATGAGAGCAGATGGTGTCAGAGAGAAAATCAGAGGTTAAAATTTTTGAACTGTTTTTAACAAATTCAGCAACATAAACCAAAAACAATATTTTTGGAAAAGGGGAGTTTTCTACATACTTAAACACAAAGAAAAAAGGTGAAATATATTTATTGTAAACTAGTGTATTGTCCATTGGGATGCAAACCAAAAGCAGGTGTGTTTGTGTGAATGCATGCTTTTTTTAGGAACTTTAAAGGAGAAAATAATATATTTGATTTCTAACTAGCATCTTCCAGAAACTCCTATGAAAATTTCCTTTTGGTTTTATTTTGACATCAAATGTTCTTTTGTATTTAGCTCTGGTCTTAAAAAAATAATGTAGCACTTGGGGATGAAGATGCAGCCTAGCAGGCCAGTGCTCGAAGCCAAGATAGAGAAGATCTGTACAGCCACCATATACTTCCCCTTGGTGCTCAGGTAGGTGGGAACGAAGGATATCCAGACACTGCAGAAGACCAGCATGCTGAAGGTGATCAGCTTGGCTTCATTGAAAGCTCCAGGGAGATTCCTGGCCAGAAAAGCCACCGTGAAGCAGATAATAGCCAGGAAACCCATGTAACCAAGGGCAAGGTAGAACATGGCAACAGAGCCTTGATTACATTGGAGGATGATTTCTGCAGGTTGTGAGTACATATCTGACTCAGGGAATGGGGGAGACATGCCCAACCAGATACTGCAGAGGACAACTTGGACACCAGAACAATAAAGGATGATAGAATTGGCCAAGGTCTTCCCTAGCCATCTCTGTATATTATTCCCTGGTTTTGTGGCAAAGAATGCTAAAACCACAGTGACTGTTTTGGCCAAGACTGTGGAAATGGCAACTGAGAAGATGTTGCTGAAGGCTATTTGTTGGAGAAGGCAAGTCCCTCTCCTCGGCTGGCCAATGAATAGGAACGATGTCAAGAAGGAAAGCAGGAGGGAGACGAGAAGAATGTAGGAAAGGTCGCGATTGTTGGCTTTGACTATGGGAGTATCTCGGAACTTAATGAAGATTCCCAAGACAAAACCTGTTACTAAAGAGAGGAACAAGGCAAGTGAAGCTAGGATGATCCCCAAATTTTCTTGATAGGATAAGAAAGTCTCAGTCTTAGGTATACAATCATTTCTATTGATGTTTGGATGCTGATCTGCTGGACATTTGGTGCATTTTTCAGCATCTGAAAAGAGAAAGATTAACATCTACTATAAAGCAGGTTTTTCCGTCAGAAACATACTTAGAGTGAGACGAGTGATGGTATGTTTTGCATTCATTTGTATGTATTTTGCATTGTTTGCATCCCAGACATTATTAACCACCCTTCAGAAAAGAAAATCAAAGCATTCCGCCAGCCTCCCTCAATAGAATAGAATAGAATAGAATAGAATAGAATAGAATAGAATAGAATAGAATAGAATAGAATAGAATTCTTTATAGATGAAGTGTGATTGGACACATAAGGAATTTGTCTTTGTTGCATATACTCTCAGTGCATATAAAAAGACAAAATACATTCATCAAAAATCATAAGGTACAAGACTTAATGATAGTCATAGGGAACAAATAAGGAAATAGGAAACAATATCAATATAAATCATAAGGATACAAGCAACAAAGTTACAGTCATGCAGTCATAACTGGGAGAAAATGGGTGATAGGAACAATGAGAAAACTAGTAGTAATAGTAATGCAGCCTTAGTGAATAGTTTGATAGTGTTGAGGGAATCATTTGTTTAGTAGAGTGATGGCGGTCGGGGAAAAACTATCCTTGCGTCTAGTTGTTCTGGTGTGCATTGCTCTATGACGTTTCGAGGGAAGGAGTTGAAACAATTTATGTCCTGGATGCAAGGGGTCTGTAAATATTTTCAGACCCCTTTTTTTGACTTGTGGAGTATACAGGTCCTCAATGGAAGGCAGGTTGCTAGTAATTGTTTTTTCTGCAATTCTCTATGGATCAATATTCATTGGGACTTCCAAAATTGGACAATTTTAAGCCCAGGAATGAGGAAAATGTATGACTCAAGGTCTCAATAACCCCTTCCAGATCTGATTCATCAGCACATCTGTATGAATAAACTGGAGGAAAACTTTTTTATCGGCTCCCACTTTGCAAATGTCAATTTTCCCCCACTGCTTTGACCAAGGAAAGTGGACAGCAGTAACTCTGGCTGGTGTATTCCACTGTTTCAGGATCCAATCTGAGTCCATCCTTCCTCATGAGCTCCACTAACAATCAAAAGCTTGTAAGACTAAACTGTGGTCCAGGGACTGACTCAGATTGCATCCTGCAACATTATTTTCCTTCGTTCCTCTGTCCCAACTGGAGATGCCTCCCAGTTCCAGCCTCCCAGGTGCAGGACAAGATGGCCTTGACTCCTTGAGAAAGGAATGTTATTATGACTATATATCAGCCCAGCTCCACACAATTCCCCCTCCCAGTTTCCCACAGTAGTAAATGTGGCAGGCCTGAAGATCCAACAAAAAAGATGGTTTCCAGGCCTGACAGGGCTATTCAGGGCTGGACATGTTCCTGTGACTGTTAAACAATGAGCCTGGTGGCACAGCAGACTAATAGCCTGTTATTAACATTCAGCTGCCTGCAATTACTGCAAGTTCGAATCTCCCCAGGCTCAAGGTTGACTCAGCCTTCCATCCTTTCTAAGGTAGGTAAATTGAGAACACAGTTTGTGGGGGCAATAAGCTGACTTTGTATAAATATACAAAAGTATGAAGGCTATTGCTTAACGCATTGTAAACCACCCTGAGTCTCCGGAGAAGGGCGGCATATAAATCAAATTTAAAAAAACCAAGCAACTTCATCCTCAGTATTATTAGATTCAGGAAGAGAGGTGGGAGGATAGAGGAGAAGAAAGGATTTCTCCATTTTTTCAGAGATACCAAGAAAACAATGATAGAGATTGACATGTAAAGAAGATGAAGACCAAGAAATGTCATCCCTCTTCTAATTCCAAGGCGTGTTTGATACCCTGACTTTGAACATCAGGCTCCTCGTTTAACTTCCAAGACAATTTCTTTTCATTTATTATGCAAAAAATGGATCATTTTTAAAACAGCCATGTCTACTTTAAAAAAAAACCCTTTATAGACCTCACGAAATCTTGCCCCATTTTCTGGTCTCTCTCACCTTCTATGGTGGAGATGGTTCCTTCTGCACAAGGACGACAATCATAGCAGCAGATGGGCTTCCCTTCTTGAGCTACCTTCATGAATCCAGTGCGACAGCTTTCCACGCATGTAGAAGAAGGGAAGGGCTGAGGAGAGAAAAGGAGATAAAACTCTGGATAGTGAGATGGGTGGCATATATAACATACAATAATTGTTTGGTGATATATTGTATTGCATGGACATTTCGTTTTGGCTTGGTAGAACACATCATTTGAATTAGTAGCTCAGTCTACCACCTTTTCCATAAACTGAGTGAATAGTTTGCATGAAAATGGAAGATTATTGTTCATGACCATCTGAATAGCCAATAAAGAAATTCTCACTCTTGAGGGTCTGGTCAGCTGATGTGAAAACTCAAAGGCAATGAAAACAACCCCCCACCTATCCCAAAACTTTTTCTCCCCTGTTATTGCCATCTTCAGTGGAATAAAATAAATAATACTCCCACCTTGCTCAGCATTTCCACCTGTGAGATCCTCTCCTGGTCAATGGATAATATAAAATCCTGGGATTTCCGTTTTTCTAGACTCCCAGATTTCACTCTCCTAACAGATTTGTTGGGGAAAGCAATAGAGTTCACAATGTCCAGGTCAGCTGTAAGGTCTCCTTTCTCATCCAAATATACTCCTTGTATGGAATTATTGTAAAAGGTGGAGCTTTGAAGGAAGGGATGAAGCTGAAAAGAAAATGAGATAAATGGAAAATTTATGTCATTAATGGTCCTTTGGAAAGACCTCCTTGCTGTGTGTTGGGGAGGGGGATATCTGAACATTTCTGTCTCTCAACTGAAAAAGCAGGTTTTAAAGTCAGATTCAATCTTGGGTAGAAAAATATCCATAAGTAGAGGAATAATAACAGCTGTTAGCTTAATGTCATTGTCTTTTAATTACGGGGCCAAATTTATATATATCCTTTTAATACTATTTTAATGTTTGTAGTCTATGTTTTTATTTGGCTGTACATTGCCCTGAGTCTTCAGGGAGAAGGGCGGTATATAAATTTGATATAAAATAAAATAAAAATAAAATAAAAAATGTTTAAATACGTAGAGCAGAATCATGACTGTATATTTGTATATTTGAGTTTCATCTTCAGGTTCTGGCCTTCTAAAGAGCAGTCAGGGTTGATCTCCTCTAGGACTGACCGGTTTGATCGCCCTGCAGTCCAAGGGACTTGCAGGAGTCTTCTCCATCATTAGAGTTCAAAGGCCTCCATTCTATTACTCTATTCTAAAAATAGTTAAGCTGTAAAGATTCACCATTCGGGTTTTCCTTTAACTTTCTAGTTTTTAGATTTCTCTCTTGTCTTTTATCATTAACGGCATAAATAAAATAGGTATCTTCATTATTCTTATTTTCCTGTGTTCTTCTTCAGAGTTGATATTGGTTCACTATATATTTCTTCTGGCTGCTAGTCATACCTTTCTCAGATTTGAGAGAATTACCTGATTGACTCTAACAGTCTAATATTTGACCCAAAGTTGTCTTCTCATTTATACCACCTCATCAGTTTGAGGAAAAATGAATGGCTGAAGAATCAAGCTATTAATGTACCTTAAAATTAAAATAAGAACATATTGCCTAAAGAAAAAAAGAAAGAGGAAATGGAAAAGAAACTAAAGGGAATAGAATTATATAAGATTTGAATTTCATGATAATTTAGTTTTTTTCCCCCAGAATAAATAACCAAGGCATCCACTTATAAAACTATTTCCCAAATTGGGAGGAAAAATGTCTAATGGGGAAAAAAAAATACCTGCCAAGCCTTCAGCCTTGTAGCTTCCACCTTCACACTCCTGTTCCTCGCTGATCTCTTGCGTGTGGCTACGTGAGCTGAATTTAAGGCCCTTTCAACAGCCCAGGTGGTGTTGTAGATGAGATAGTTCTCCAAGGACAGGATCCGATCAATGTCCTCTTTCCTCAGAGACACCAGTTCTTCTGTCTGTCTACACCGTCTCCAGACTTTTACTGAAAAGGCATTCTTGGTGGATGAACATCTAAAGGTTTTCTCCATAAAGTCAGCTAGGATGTTACTAAAGATTTTAAAAGCATCATAGTTTGCCCATTTCCTTTTCTTTATCCCAAAAGAGAAAATGCCAACTATGTGTTTCAAGTAATCCCCCCTACCCTTCAAATCAAGACTCAAATCCCAGTGTGCTGTGGTTATCCAGACTTTACCTACAATATGTTTCGAAAGATATGTAAGTATCGAACCTATAATTCTCATTCCTGTCAAAAATGAACTGGTCTCTGAACCATAAACAAAGACATTGACTTTTACCCATGTGAAATATTGATCTGAATTAACATTCAAATCCGCAATATTCAGGGGAAATCTTTGATATATAACTGCACAAATGCCATTCCTCAACATCAAAGGAGCCATTGTCTTCATGAACCTCTGTCCTTGGTCACTTTCTGGAGCCACGAGACCAACCAAGGTCCACTTGAAATAGAGGAGAAGCTGGACCATGCCTGGATACTGGACTCCTTCAGCAGGGAGCATCGGGTAGAAGAAAGGAAACTGAGTTTTATCCCCCATAATCCTAGAAGCAAAGCTATAGTAGATCTGAAAGAAATGGAGGATGGTGTTTTATATGTTACAAGCAAAATTCAAGTTCTACCTTTTCCATAAAAAAACTCTGCTTTTCATTTGCAGAGGACCTCTTATTCAAAGTTGCATAACTGTCAGATCCATGTATTTGCCATTCTTTGTGGAAGAAGGGGGGGGAGGGGATTTGGAGTTATCACATTTAGTTCTTTTCTTATGTGCCCTAAGTATCCAATTTCTTGCTTGGTCCTCTTTGTATAAACTTTAACCAAATTTATAACCGTTGCCTGGCGCCAGAAATACCTAGAGAATTCTCACATCTTGGGAAATGAAAGGGGATGGGGGGAACGGGTGGATTGTAAAATGACCCTGAGAAGCTCTTCGTATCTGTTTCTCAGAGAGGCTGGTACAGTCATCTTCACACCAGCGGATTGGTTGGAATCCATATTGGAAGGTGGGGAGGGGGTCCCTAATTTCCTTTATCCTGAACTGAATTCCTTGAGGGACCCCAGAGCATCTTTGAGTTTTTACTTGCTTTCATCCCTTACAATAAAAGGTTCCTTCTGAAATACAAAGTTCTCAAGAGTTCGTACTTTCTTTGAAGGGGGGAGAAGCTGGTCCTTACGATAACTCAAAAATGGTCTCTGCAAGAGAGACCCACCTGAGGGATTTTGTAGGTGCCCAACATGGTGGAAATCTGGATGGAGCTGCCAGTCTCAGAGTCTTCCAGAACAGCTACTGTGTTTCTCTGTCTTCCACATCTGTAGTTGGGCACATTGGCCTCCCCATCTGAAAGCAGGTCCAGCAAAGGATCTGTAGTCATTTCCACCTTGTAGAAATTGTCATAGATATTATAACCCAGGGTGATGTTGGGTAAGAGGTGGCCCTTCTGGTTAATGTCCTCGACAGCAAAAAGGTAGGGCATAAATTTCAAATGAAGCTTCAGTGTTTTTCTGCAGGTACAAATGGATCAATGAAAATAACATTTAGCTTTCATTCCATGGTAATACATCATTTAACACACTCAATCACCAGTTTGCTTCCAAACTGTTTATAATAATCCAATATATTTATTTTTTAAAAAAGAATAAAAACATTTTTTATTATAATTTTTATTTTTTTATTATAAACATAGTAATATTGAAAAGTCACAACTTCAGTTTCATGTGCTGGTCTTCTAGCATTTTGATCCATATTTGATGAACCACTTCCTATATTTTAGTAAGCATGGTTGATATACCCAAATTGTTAAAGACCAGATGATTTTAAACTTGATGTTCATATACTTTAAGCTGTTAAAGACCAGATTATTTTTAGTGTCTTGGGTAGAGTTCAGGTTGAGCCCCTGTACTATGGAGCTTTGTTGGTTATTTTTTGTTGTTCTGGGGGTTTTCTATCATTCTTTTCCTGTTTTCCACTACTTTGTTTAATTGTAAATCATCCATGGACACCTGGATTATGAACTGTATGAACAAGTAAATAACTAGAGCAATCAATGAACCAACCAACTTATTTCTTCCTTTAAAAAATAAATAAAAGAAAATCTTTTTGGTCTCTGGCATGAATTCATGAATCAAAATGAGATATACTTTCCCTTTCCATAAATTCCTATGTTCTTAATTCAGACACATTCATCCCAGAAGCAAAGTTTACTGGAGAAAAACAATGGTGGAGTGATCTCTGATGCATATCAGAAAATACAGCATTCTATTGTACTTGGACCAGGTCTCCTACAAATACCAACTCAACTTTGGAGTGGGGTGGAAGAGAGATTCCATGATTTCTTCTGTGTCTGCACTTTAGCTTTGTTCATAGCAAAGAATGGATAGTGGATGGGGGGAAATATCATGATTCAGTTTTTATACTTTAAAGTTTGAAATGTGTCTCATGATCTGCAGTGTGCAACAGGGAGCCCAAGATGAGATCAGAAGGAAGCTAGCAAAGAGGTGAGATCAGGAGAGATTACTTTGTGTTTTTAAAGGGCAAGACCTGTAGACATTTATTGAAGTGACTGTAACGAATGGAGAAAAATTCACTTACCTGTAGAATTTTGTTGAAGGACTCCTATCAAAGTTTAATAAAAGAAACCTAGCATCCATTGCAGAGACTATGCCACTAATCATATAATCTCCTGGCTTGTAATGATGCTGTGGGTCCACCTCACTCTGGTGCAGAGTCAGGAGGCATTTGGCTTTGTGCATCACACCAGATCCCAATGTCCACAGAATCAGCACGAAGAGAAGCAGCAGCAACATGTATTGTGTTCCTGACTGAGCCTTCTCTGTGTCACCTGCTTTTCAAGAGAGAAAAAGAAGAGGTGGAAGAAACCAAAATCTCTTTCCTAGCAGAAGTTTCAGATCTGATCACAGTCAGCCAAAGACATAAACAGAATCAGCCCTGATGGCTCAATGTTTATAAGGCAGTATTGCAGGCCACTTCTGCTGACTGCTGGCTTCCAGCAATCCGGCAATTCAAATCTCCCTAGGCTGAAGGTTGACTCAGCCTTCCGTCCTTCCCAGGTGGGTAAAATGAGGATAATTGAGGATAATTTTGATAATTGAATGGAAAAGAACTTTCAGCTCTCTGAATCCTGGATGAGGGAAAGGGCTAAAGGGAGAACTCCCAGATGTGGCTCCAAACTTTGAGGATGGGCCATGAGGGAGACTAAAGAGGTTGGCTCAAAACTTTAGAATAAAATACTTTCAGAAAAACTGGGATAAAGAGAGATTTTTCTCTGAAATATTATAGGGTCTCCTGACTAAGCAGGGAGTTGGACTAGAAGACCTCCAAGGTCCCCTTTGTTATTCTATTTTAGTGTCTTATTATCAAATAAATCAGAATTGAGTTGGAAGGGACTTTGGAGATCTTTTAGTCCAACCTCCTGCTCAACCTCCTGCGTTTTCCTCTAGTTCCCCCCCAGTGGTGGATTTCAAATTTTTTTACTACTGGTTCTGTGGGCGTGGCTTGGTGGGCATGGCTTGGTGGGTGTGGCAGGGTAAGGATAATGCAAAATACCCATTTTCTCCCGATCAGCTGGGACTCAGGAGGCAGACAGTAGATGGGGGTGTGGGCAGTCAGTGGTATTTGCCGGTTCTCTGAACTACTCAAAATTTCCGCTACTGATTCTCCAGAACTGGTCAGAACCTGCTGAAACCCAACTCTATTCCCATCCTCTACATTTTGAATGAAAAAGTTGTCAGTTAGGGATCGTTTTGCTCTCCCACATGATGCACAGGTTTCCTCCCAGTTGATATCAGGGTAGTTAAACTCTCTGATTACTACTGTGGTACTGTATGTTTCCTACATACAATGATTGATTGATTAGCAAAAGGTTCATCCATTTCTTCTGCTTTGTTGGGTGGCCTGTAGCATTTTCCGATAACAATGTCATTCTTTTTTTCCTTTTATATCGACTCCTCTGGATTCTAGCAGGTTTTCATCATTGGATTTGTTTATTTCTGTACAGATATAGTGATCTTTTATATATAATGCAACTCCACCTTCTCTTTGTTTGGTCTATTTCTATTGAATAGTTTGTATCCTTCCATCAGTACATTCCAGTCCTGAGTTTCATCCCACCAATAGAGGTAGGCTTTTTACCTAGGAGAATTTATGTACCTGCGAATCCCACTTAGTGATGAGTTATTACTCCCTATTTTGCGACCGACAAATATGGAGATCAGCAAATGATTTCCTCTTGATTTTACTACTTTACTCGCCACTTATCCTTCCCATTAAATGTAACAAATTCTTGAAGAGAACTTTTGCTCAGTATGAGCTGCCTCAATCTTTTGACTTCAGGTTCTTCAAGTGCCACTCAATTAAGACTTCTTTTTTGCGAAATACTGTGGGTTGAAATCATCACTTCATCTTTTGGGGAAACTTCTCCCCAAAAATTCATTTGACTTTATTACTTTTGACATTAAATATTCTTTCCAACTGAGATTTGGGCTTTGGAAAATTAGGTGGCATTTAGGAATAATGATTTATCCCGGAAGACTAGCAGCAGAGGCCAAGATGGAGAAGATCTGGGAAGCCCATTTTTAGCCCATTCCCAGGAAGGGAACTCAGGGCAGGTCCCTCCAGACTGTCAAGAGAGGGGTACCCTTTCCATGGGCTCAAGTTGACTTTTCTGCCTTCCCATGGAAATCCCGCCTATGAAAATCCCACGGTAAAAATTGAACTGCTTTGCTTCATACAAATATCGCTATTCAACTTGCCAATGAGGTGGGGAGAGAAAAGGGTGAAATGGAGACCCAAGAATGTGTGCATGGACCGTGAGACCCTGGAAACCATCAAGGTAATGACTGCAGGTGCTTGAGGAGGAGGTGGACTGTTTCCATAACAAACAGGTGTCCCATACTTAGATAATGTGTTCCCCCAGGGGTGGAGAGAAAGGGAAGCTATTGTTTTAATGAGGCAAACATTTCAATGGGAAAACCAGAACGGGTTTTGATCCTTCAGTACCAAAATGGTGTATCCAATAAAGTTTTACTTTTCAGCATTCAAGCTCCTGAGAGTGTTTACTAGTTTTGGGTGCGCTGGTCAGACAGTTGACACCAGGGGTGAAATGCTCCTGGTTATGACAGGCTTGGGCAAGTAGGTAGCGATGATGGCCGGTGGTTCAGAGAACCGGTAGCAATGGCAGCTGGAGGCTCTGCCCACCCGTCCCATTCCCCGGACTTGGGGGAATGCACCATTCCTGGACTCCTACTGCTCACCTTTCTCCCATGGCTGGCAGTCAGGGAGGCAAGTGCCCGAAAGGTACCAGAGTCGCTCACTCTCCTTCTGGAATGAGCCCCTCTGGTTCATGCGTTGGCTGCGCAAGCGCACATCGTTTATTTAATTCAGCGGCAGATTGGGTGTGCGCTTGCACAGCCGGCGCATGGACCAGAGCGGCTCATTCAAGAAGGAGAGTGAGTGGGCTTCCGGTTGGCACCGCCGGCGTCGCGGATGGTCTTTTTGGACCGCCAGCCCCGCGATTACGTTGGAGCCGTTCTGACAGCGTTAATCAGCTGTCAGATGGCTTGAAAACTTCTCCTTTGGGAGAAGAAGGAGAGGAGAGCCGGTGGGCAAGGGTAGAGCTCCCCGGAAGCCCCTGGAGTAATTCCAGGGACTTGGAGGGTGAGAGCTCCCCACTCAGCCCACTGAAGGTCCGGATCCGTGGCGACTCCGTTTAAACAGAGCCAGACGCCGGTGACCAACTCTGCTGTCAAAAAGAAGATTAATTGATTTCAAAAGCAGACAGAACAGAAGCAGGAGAACAAGCTTTTGCAAGTATGATGCTTAACTCCTGGGATACTTTGTTTCTACTTGATTTTGCTGAGCTGGAGGTGGAAATGGTGTCTTTGTTGTGGGTGTAAAAGTGAAAGTTAGAAATGAAAGTGCTTGTTAACAGATTTGTGCTCAGAGACTGGATTTAAGCTGCTGGGATTTGAGAGCTGGGTGTAGAAAAGACTATGTTGCTTGATAAATTACAAATAAGTCTGAGAAAGCTGTTCAAGAGATTTTTTGGCTGTGAAAAGAAAAATTCTTTTAAAATAATATGGCTTCCAAGCAAGGAGTTGGTGGAGGCTCTCTAATGGCGTCAGAAATGACACAGAGAACTGATTCACAGAGCCAGGAGGATTTTTTCAGAGACCTTACAGAATTTATAAAGGAAGCCATGAATAACCAAATTGTAATTATTAATAACCTAACAGCAATCATAGAACAAAAATTTATAGAACCGGTGGAGGATATAAAAGCAATTGAGGATGTTTTTGAAGGAAAGCACAATGACAATATAGGAGACATTTTGACCAAAACAGAGAAGCTGGAACTGGCTGGCCCTCAAGAATCTTCCAACTTTCCTCCTGCCCTTTTGGAATTAACTGACAGAACTTTTCAAAAATATAATTTGGAGCAGAAAGAAGAAGAAACTGACCAGCCCTACGAGGTTTTGGAGGATAAAGAAGATTTGGCAGAGGCTCTCACACAATTAATTGAAATGCAACAACTGGATTTTTCTTTGCAAACTGATCCAGTTAATTCTTCGTTCTATGAACTGACTGATTATATATGCAAGAAGAGTCAATATGGGGGCTCTAAATCAGAGGAAATGGTCCAAGAAATGGACAAGTTTTAAAGATACATCAACCCCCAGTTAAAATTCTAAACCTCCTCAAAATAAAAGTAGGAGGGAAGAAGAAAGACTGGAAAAAATACAGAAAGAAAGGAAAAATGGAAGATTAACTTTCTCTGGTCTAACTATTGATGTACTAATGATTAATTATAATGATTAAATAAATGAATGAAGAGTTCAATTAATGATTAATTAAGGTTTAATTATTGTTGTATTAAGATTTTTAAAAAATATTTGAATTTTGAGAACAAAATTAGGAGGAAGACTAAAATGATTAAGTAAATGAACTAAGAATATCTTACAGATGTATTACGAGATTTTTAGGCTTTGAATGCTCTATTAGTGTTTGTTAACACTTTAAAAACTCTTAGGGCTAAAGGATTTCATGTTATTTTGAGTTTAAAGGGAGGTTGATGAATAATCTGTAGAAGGGGAGTTTTTTTTTTTTTAATTTAATTTATATGCCGCCCTTCTCCGGAGACTCAGGGCGGCTTACAATGCGTTAAGCAATAGCCTTCATTCTTTTGTATATTTTATACAAAGTCAGCTTATTGCCCCCACAAACTGGGTCCTCATTTCACCTACCTTAGAAAGGATGGAAGGCTGAGTCAACCTTGAGCCTTGGAGAGATTCGAACCAGCAGAAATTGCAGGCAGCTGTGTTAATAACAGGGTGCATTAAACCACTGTACTATCAAAGCTCTTGTTAAGGGGTCTAGGGAGTTTTAAGTTTTGCATTAACTTAGCATATTTTAGCGTATGTTTGATAAAATTTATACCCTGTTTTTCTTCTGGGAAGTTGGGGGAGGGGGGTGGGAAGGGTGGGTTGAAGGTTGGGTTTACAAATGTTTAAATAGATAAGTGAAAATGTTATTTGTTTGAATTAAAAAAAATAATAAAAATGTTTTGTTCAAAAAAAAAAAAGAAGAAGAAGAAGAAGAAGAACGAGAGTGAGCGACTCCGCTACCTTTCGGGCACTTGCCTTCCCTGACAGCCAGCTGTGGGAGAAAGGTGAGCAGTAGGAGTCTGGGGAATGGGGTGGGTGGGCAGAGCCGTGGGAGAAAGAAATTTAAAAAGTTTTCCGGGACTTCCGGTGGTGACGTCACCGTGTTAGGGACGAAAGGAATGGTCTCCGTTCTCCAAGTCCCTAATATCGCCGATTTAGGAGCCGATTTAGGCACTATTGACCTCGGAGAGGTCAATAGAAAAAAGGGGAAACTCCGAGGACCTCGGGGAGGACAGCAATCCCCCCGAAGGTTCAGGAAACCCCCCTTAATCCTGATCGGGGAAAAACCAGCCGCTCTGGCTGGCCAGAAACGTTGACAGCTGACTAAGAGGGAAGCGAAAATCAAACAAAGAAGACTTCGGTGGAAAGATCGGGAAGGAAAAAAGCTCAAAAGGTATATGTACAACCCATAACGTGAGATCGAAGGCGGAAGAAATTAAAACTCCAACTAAGAAACTAGATAAGCGGCGACTGAGAAATAAGCAGAGACGGCTTCCATCTTGACAGTGGCAGCGCACAAATTAGCAGCCGGTGAAAGCGGAGGAAATCCAGGGGAAACCCGGGAGGAGAAAGCGATCCCAGAGAAGCTTGGATTTTGAATATTTCGCTACAGAGGAGAGATGGAACTTAAGGAGAGAAAGGGATTAATTTGATAGACTTTGTGGAGGTGACAACGAGACAATTAACAAACAGTTGATACCGGAAGAGAGAGCGGCAGGAAAACTCCGTTTAAAGTGGAAGCCAGTGACTTTTGGAGCTAAATTAAATCAACCTAAGCGGAATATTTCTCTTTGGACTTTTTGGACTTTTGGACTTTGGAGATCTGGAGGTTTGGACTTAGACATCGGGATTTGGATTATTCTACCCCCTACTTTGGTGGACATTGGACACTCAATCTAAAAGTATTGGGACATTAGACATTAGACTCTGAACAATAAATAAGAAAGATACAAACCTGGGAAGAAGAGAAGGAAAAAAAAAAGAGAGAAAAGAGTGATCCAGAAGAAGAAGAATTAACTGTAAAGTATAATTAATTGTATTAAAAGCTGATAACAAATTAGTGATTAAGAACCATAAAAAGCATTAATATTAATATTAAATGTACTGTTTGTGAAATCTCATATATAATCCTATATACTATATATACGACTGTTAATTTAATTTCATATTTACTCTGAATATATATTTATCTTAGTGCTATATTTTATTTCGGTAGTTAAATATTATATTGTTTTGTATGTTTAGCTTTGAAAAACTATAGTAGACAGATTAATTGATTGATTGATTAATTGATTTTAAGATTGAAATTAAGGGTAATTGATTTGACAAATACTAATTAATAGTACTTAACAATAAATTTAAATAAGATAGTAAGTAATTAAATATAAGGATAGCTAACTGATGAATTGCTGAAATATTAGACTTTTCCCTCACTCCCTCCCCTTATATTCTACCCCCATGTTTAGAGAGTAATATAGACCAGATAGCCATTTTGAATTGAAGATCTCTGTAAAATATTGAAAAGGGGAAAACAGAACTTATAAATTTACATATAGACAGTGATAGTGTGACAAGGAAATTCAGTCTAGTTGCTTATCTCCCTGGGATTACTGGGACGATTGAAAGCCACCAATCATACATAAATTTCAAAAGAAATAGAACAGCCCAAATAGTAATCAGTATATGAAATTCTGGGAGAAGATAATAAAAGAAATACAAATGGCAACTACAAGTTCAACAACAATTTCTAAGTTAAGTAAGAAAATACCATCAAGCCAGATGATACTCACGGCCTCCCCAGTACAACAAAAAACAGTTGAAACCACGGAAAAGGATAAAGCAGCTCCCACCCTTAGTATACAAAACATTCATTCCGTATTAACGACGATCCAGGAAGGAATGAATAAAATGCAAGAGACCATGGCCTATAACCACGAGGAGACAAGGAAAAACCATGAGGAACTTAGGATGGATGTGGGAGAGATAAAGGATAATATTAGGAATATGGACGAGAAGATAGGAAAGATACAACATAAAATAGAGGAAAATGAACAGAGGATTTATAAGGAGGAGAGAATAGAACATACGAATAAGAAAATGGAGAAGATGGAATATAACCAAGCAGCCACTAACAAGGACCTAGAGGACACAGTATCATATCTTGAGATGGAGAAGGCATCCTTCTACTTAAGGTTTCAGAACGTAGAAGAGCAAAAGGAGGAGGACTTAGGAGAACTCATGACCGAGATACTTTCAGAAGTGACCCAGAGAAACAAGGAAGAGATACGAAGTGGAATAGACGAAATCTATAGAGTTCACACGAACTACGCCCAGAGAAATAAATTACCAAAAGAAATACACATCAGATTTACAAAAAAAATCGTTAAAAGAAGAGATCTATAGGAAGATGAGAGAGGATACAGCTATGTATAAGGGAAAAGAAATTTTAACCCTCAAACAGATACCAAAAAGGACGAGGGACCAAAGAAGGAACTACAACTTCCTAACAGTACAGTTAAATAAATTTAAAATAAAGTTCCGCTGGCTAATACCGGAGGGTCTACTAATCTCCTGGGAAGACAAAAAATATAGAATTGATAACGTAGGAAAAGCACAGGACTTCTTTGACCAACACTTCGCGCTGGAGGAGGAGCAGGAGAGTAGAAAAGAAGAGGGTCCTAAGAGGCAAGAGAAACAGCGGACAGAGAAAGAAGAAAGAGACCGAGAAGAGGGGAGAAGATTGGAAAGAGAAAGAATGGAGAGAGAGGGAGCGAGGGAAAAGACGCAAATGATACTTAGAAACACAAAAAGACTGCAATCAACGGATAAATAAATAAAGAGAGATGGAAAAAGAGCTAAAACTTATTTCAATCAATATAAACGGACTTAATTCACCAGCTAAAAGAAAACACACATTTATAAAACTTCAAAAGCTAGATATGGATATTATAACACTCCAAGAGGTACATATTAAAAGACAGCATCAAAAATTACTGGACAATCAAAGATTAGGAAGACTATACGCAGCTCTTGGAGACCAAAAAAAGAGAGGAGTTGTAATATATGTGAAGAAATACCTAAAAACAAAACAAATATATGCAGACACAGAAGGACGTTTCTTAATAATAGAAATACAAACAGAATCCAAAACAATATTATTAATATCCATATATGCACCCAACGGAAACCAAAATGATTTTTTTTAAAAGCTATACAATATAATTAAAGACCTGGAATACGAAACTATCTGTATAGTAGGAGATTTCAACGCAATCACGGACATAGAAAAAGACTATCGGAGTAATAAACAAAGTAAAACCAGAAAGAAAACTTTACCGGAACCTTTCAAAGATATGATCAACGAACTACACCTACATGACGTATGGAGAGAGGCAAACATGCAAACGAAACAGTACACATATTATTCGAACCCACATCAGTCATGGTCTAGGATCGACATGGCCTGGATGACTTCAGACCTCAGAGAGGAGGTAAAAGATATCGAGATAGCAGTGAACACCTGGGCAGATCACAACCCCATTAAAATAATATGGAAAGGACATCGAAAGCAAAGGAGGTGGATGATGGATACGGGAATAATAAAAGATAAGGAATATATACAGATGATTGAGAAAGAGGTTAAAATGTTCCTACAAATAAACACTAAAGAACAGACATCGCTTCAAAATCTTTAGGACACAATTAAAGCATACATAAGAGTGTCACAGCGTTTTTCTATTTCCCAGCTGAGCTTCACTATTTTTGGACTAATAGACTTACTGTAGTTTGCCAAGTTCCTTATCAGTACTTTACTACGCATGTCCGCATTCCTTCACTTGCTTCACACACTTTTTCCTTTGTTCTCTTGCCAGAGGTCCGGCTGGACCGGCAGGAGATCTCGCTTGCCAAAATGTAACAATTACTTTTCTTAGTTAGTGAGGTGTTTTATTTTCTTTATAACAAATAAATGAGTTTTATTAGAAACTTTCCTTCGCGTTTTTCTTTATCAGAATATTGCAACTTGGAATAAGCCACGATCCATCTCCTCTAAACCAGGGTGATTTTTCCCAGAGCCAAACATGGGATTAATTGATGCCCTGACATCTGGTAGCAGAGGATGGTTGATTTATGGCTTTTTTCCTTGTTTTGTTATTTCTGATAAGAGCGCATAGGCAATTGGTTTTTAGCTACTGAGGTACGCTAATTATATTGCTAAGATGCCGAAACAAAAAAAAAAAGGCAAAGTGAAACCAAGACCACTCTTTGTAAATGATTTGATTGATCTTTCCAACGAAGAGATGGCAGACAGGAGATTTTCAGATTTCCAGCCCCTTGCTAAAGCCACACGCCTGGAACAAGAAAAAGCCGTGGGAACAGAAATGGAGGGAGATAACACAGAAGCTGTTTTTGAAGGAGAAGCACTACGACTGAGGTCAGTAACTCCCCCTTCTAATTATGCCAGCTCTCAACCTGTCTCCCCAGAACCTTCTGAATTTGTAACGCTCGGTGCAAGGCTAAAGCAAACTGCTGAGCAAAATTCCTCCCACGCAGAGAGAGAAACAATTCATTATTCTCCTCGAAGCTCTAAGCTCACCCTGGATGAGCTGGCTATGAAAGCCTTTCGTGACCGTATAAAACTCTATGAACAGCAGCTATCCCAGGCAAAAATGGCTATATCTATGCTTGAGCAAGATAAGGGAGACAATTTAAGATTTTCAAAAAGCGCCATATTGTCTTCTTCCTCGGAGCCAAAGACACTCCCCCTGGTGGATTTTGTGTCAGGCCAATTAAGACAGAGGGCCCTGCATACGTCACATGAAAGTCTCCCTGATCAAGTTACATATAAACCTGCCACGCAATCATTCCTTGTAAGTGAAAAGCTGCCCGAAGCTAAAGGTGCAGCACCATCTGCTGGCAAAAGTAATTTACTACAGGAAGCTGAAATGCCACAAGTGTCTCCACGGGCTCAAACTCCAACACCCCCTGGTGGTGATGGTGCCTTTTTAGATGGAACACAGGCACGCTTTATGAAGCAAAGACAAATGACTGCTTCTCCAGCAGGTCATGCCAATATTGCAGCTCAAGCACAAATGGCAACTGGAATACAGCAGATTCCAGTGCACAATCCACAGCAGCTACAAATGCCTGCATATGTGCCCCAGCCACAAGTGCAAATAGGGCCACCTCCTGGCCCACCTCCAATGGCACAACCAAGACCATTTTTAGGTCCACAACAGGCACAGCAAATACCACAGGCATTTCTGCCAGCACAGCCAGCATACCAAGTGCAGGCTCCTTACCAGGCATTTTCTGTCTCTCCACTAACTGGTGAGTCAAAACTAAAAATGTCAGGACACAATTACAAAGCCTGGGTCAGTGAGATTACACTATTGCTTCTTAGAGAAGGCACGCACTGTATGGTATTTAACCCTTCTGCACAACCATGGGATTTTGCAATACGAGATTTAGAGATAAGGGCTCGCACAACATTATTGATGTCCATGGATACTGAACTGCAGGTCACTTTTCCACCAAATACAACAGCCCAACAAATTTGGGCTGAATTGGAGAATTGCTACAGGCCTATCTCAATTGAATCTTCATGTTTACTCATGTCTGAACTCCACGGTTCGAGATTGAAACCCGGTGAACAAATTGGAGGACATTTGACCAAACTGAAAGGTCTCAGAACAGAATTGAGAGAAAGAGGCCATAACATTGAAGATATTCAAATGATCAGCATCATTATTAACTCTTTGAACTATGAATGGAAAGATGCTGTTACAAAAATTAACCAAGTCCCAATTGCTCAACGCACAGTGGACAATGTCTGTAGACTTTTAATTGAAGAAGAGGCATTCATGTTGGCCACGCCACATTTGAGAGGACCACCCGCATCAAGAGCTCCAGCTAGGCGCCCCTTCCGAGGAAGGACCTACGCTCCAAGGATGCCAAGATGCAACACCTGCAACCGTGTGGGACATGCCACCCGGGATTGTCCCCAACGAGTTCCAGCTCCCGTCACGTACCAGCCCAGAGGAACAGATTCCAGAGGCAGAGGCAGAGGCGGAAGACAAGGTCGTCGTGGTCCCCGGCGTGATCCACAAACTCCACTCGCCACATTGGCTTTAACCAATGATCCACAACCTCAACCAGAGTATGACAGACGACTCCTGTGGACTTTGGACAGTGGTGCAGCATTGCATGTTACCTACAGAAAGGAACTTTTCACAGAGATGCACGAACCTGAACCTGAACTACGTGAACTTTATTCTTTTTCCAATCATCCTTGTCAGGTCAAAGGAAAAGGAACTGTTTATGTTGAAGAGCTCGATGCATTCATTCCTGATGTTTATTACATACCAACAGCAACCAGTAATTTGCTTAGTCAGTGTCACTTGTCTAGAATGTTAAAGTTCCAAGTTCACCACCTTGAAAAAGCAAGTTACATAGTTAAAGATGGAGATATTGTTGCTGAAACCATATTAATTGGTGGTGTTTATTACTTAAAGCCAAAGCCTAAAACACAAACACAGGCAAGTATGCAAACTCCAAAAAGGGAAGGCACAGGCCCAGAGAGAGATGCTCCAGAGAGAGATCCTGTTGCTATTCCAAAGGCTCCTAAAGCCAACAAAAATAGAATTGGTAAACAGGTTGCTCAGAGCAAGCCTGAGGTTCCGCATAAAAATGTTAATGTTGAGAATTCACTAACAGGTAAACCTTTGCATTCTAGGTGTATCCATAAATGGCATAGAAGATTGGGGCATGCCAGTTTCCGTGTTCTTAGGAAGATGCCGGAGTTCGCAAAAGGTTTGGATCTAAAGGGGTGTAAGGTGTTTCTGGATTGTGCTGTCTGCAAAAAGGCCAAATCCAAAGCAGCAGCCATTCCCAAACACGCTACACGCCTGTCAACACACATTTTTGATTTGGTTCACATTGACATAGTTGGTCCATTCCCGCCATCATTTGGTGGTAGAAAATATTTCCTAACAATTGTTGATAATTACTCTAGATATGGATATGTATATCCTATGAAAGAAAAATCAGAGACTTTTCAGATCTTTAAAGACTTTGCAACCCTTGTTTCTACCCAACATCAAGTTCGCATCGCCAGAATCCAGAGTGATCGTGGTGCCGAATTCATGTCTCAGCGTTTCCAGGACTGGATGCGTAAGAATAGAATTATTCATCAGACATCGGCCCCTGACACATCAGCTCACAATGGAGAGGTACTGCAAACCATGATGTGTTGTTTCCTAGAAGACGCCAACCTTGATATGATATACTGGGGTGAAGCTATCAAGTATGCAAATTACATTGTAAACCGTACTTGGAGCAGTGTAACAAGTCAGACTCCTTTCTTCATGTTGTATGACTACAAGCCCGATCTTAAAAACATCCATATTTTTGGTTCATATGCTATGGTGAACATTCCCTTAGCTCAAAGAAGAAAAGGAAGTCCAGCAGCAAAGAGACTGAGATTTATGGGTATTGATGATAACTCAAAATGGAGCAAATTTATTGACTCTAAACATGCAATTGTGATTTCCCAATCTGCTAATTTTGAGGAAGATATTGACTGGTCCAGGATTCATTCCAATGATCCTGGAGTTTATTTTCCCAGAGATGATACTGCTGATGCTACGCAGATTGATGATCAAGATTCCACTGATTCTTCTCAACCCGATGTTCCGTCTTCGCAAGCCGCGGATGCTGACGCTAGCGACGAAAGTGAGGACGAGGACGAAGCAGAAGAAGACTGGACAGTTGTCCCGAGACGTTCCAAGAGGGCCACAAAAGGAATCCCTCCACAACGATATTCTTGGCAACTGACAAAAGCACCCTTGCCTTTGATTTGCAATATTACACTTCCACCTGATAATTTCACACAAATCAAGCAGCTCCCTGATTCAGAGCAAGACAAATGGTATAAAGCAATGCAGGTTGAAATGGACAGTCTAAAGAAACTTAAAGTATTTACACCTGCAAAACCTCCAGCAAACAAAAAGGTCATTGGCACTCGATGGGTCTACAGAATCAAAAAGAAACCAAATGGTGAGTCATTGTACAAAGCCAGACTTGTAGCTCAGGGTTTCGCTCAACGTTATCCTGAGGACTACACAAATACCTACTCACCGACAGTCAGAACTGAGAGTGTAAAAATTGCTTTAGCAACTGCAACTATCCTTGGTTTAGAAGTTTTCCAGTTTGATGTTGACATGGCTTATCTACATGCAGACCTAGATGAAGAGATCTACGTGAGAAGTCCTCCAGGATTCCGACAGCAAGAAGGGGATACCTGGTTCCTAAATAAAAGTCTTTATGGTCTGAAACAATCTGGTTTAATGTGGTACTTATGTCTTACTGACAAACTAAATTCAATGGGCTTTATTAAGTCCGAAACTGATGAGTGCGTGTTCACAAAAAGATCTAACAATGCATATGAGATAGTTCTTGTTTATGTTGATGATATTGTTTATATTGGTCCAAATAAGCAAATGAGTGAGATTTTTGCCAAAGCTTTGCAGAGATACTTCACATTGAAATCATTAGGTCACATTAGCACTTATTTAGGTGTTCAGATTGAAAAAACACAGAAGGGGTTTAGTCTTTCACAAGAAGATAAAATTGAACAAATTTTGCATCATTGCAACATGAAAGATGCTAACACAACAAAGACACCCATGCAAACAGATTTTCACAACTTGACACAAGAAGAAAGTCCTGAGTTCGAGGATCAAACACTTTATCGTTCAGTCATTGGGTCACTGTTATACATTAGTAGTTGGACCAGACCCGACATTGCACTTAGTGTTAATCTCTTATCACGACACGTAGGTAAGGCAAAACAGTTTCATTGGACATGTATTAAGAAATTATTGAGATACCTAAAATACACCAAACATTTGAAGTTATCGTTAGAACCAACACATACTGATTATGCAGAATTATGTTGTTATGCAGATTCTGATTGGGCAAGTGATAAGAAATCACGTAAAAGTACTTCAGGTTATATGATGTTCTTAAATGGATGTCCTGTTTATTGGCAAGTACGTAAACAGAATTTTGTTTCTTGTTCATCTACTGAAGCTGAATATGCTTGTGTTTCAGATGCATGTAATTCTCTAACTTGGTTTGATGCTTTAGTCACAGATATCTGGACACACCCGATCCGACCGATCACCGTGATGGAAGACAATGAATCGGTGGTTTATGTTTCTGAATCTCATTTCACAGGTTCTAGGTCCAGACACATTGACATTCGTTATCAAAATATAAAACATTTAGTGAAAAAAGGTTTTGTTAAAATGCAATATGTATCTACACATGATCAAATTGCTGATATTCTCAACAAACCACTTCCAGCAGCTCAACACGAGTATCTGCGTAAGAAGATGTGCCTTGTTTGATGATGTACTAATATTCGCTCAACTGGGAAAAGAAGGGGAATGTCACAGCGTTTTTCTATTTCCCAGCTGAGCTTCACTATTTTTGGACTAATAGACTTACTGTAGTTTGCCAAGTTCCTTATCAGTACTTTACTACGCATGTCCGCATTCCTTCACTTGCTTCACACACTTTTTCCTTTGTTCTCTTGCCAGAGGTCCGGCTGGACCGGCAGGAGATCTCGCTTGCCAAAATGTAACAATTACTTTTCTTAGTTAGTGAGGTGTTTTATTTTCTTTATAACAAATAAATGAGTTTTATTAGAAACTTTCCTTCGCGTTTTTCTTTATCAGAATATTGCAACTTGGAATAAGCCACGATCCATCTCCTCTAAACCAGGGTGATTTTTCCCAGAGCCAAACATGGGATTAATTGATGCCCTGACAAAGAGGTCTTACAATCGCGTATATGGCAAAAAAAAATAAAGAGAAACAACGGTCAAGGAATAAGTTGTTAGAAGAACTCAGAACATATGAATTAGAATTGCAGAAGGACCCCCAAAACAAAACAATAAAAGGAAAATTAAACCTTACTAAACACAGAATCAATCTGATTACCCAGACAGAAATCGCACAGAAAATCAAATTAGCAAAACAGAAACAGTTTGAGCATGCAAACAAAACGGGGCGCTGGTTAGCGTATAAATTGAAAAAAGAGAAAGAAAGGAGAACAATATTTCAATTGCAGGACGAGACAGGACAAACATACCATACCAACCTAGATAAAAAACGTATAGTCAAAGATTTTTTTCAAAGTCTCTACAAGAAAGAAGAGATTCGGGATGAAGACATTAAGGAATACCTATGTAAAACAAACATTACAAAACTAGAGGAATCCCACAGAGAAGCATTAAATAGACCAATCACGATGTTTGAGCTGGTGGAAGCAAGGAAAAAGCAAAAAAACAACAAGGTCCCAGGCCCGGATGGAATACCAACGGAGTTTTATAAAAACTGTCAAAATGCAATGGATGAACTGTTACTCCAGGTCCTCAATGATGCATTATTAGAAGCAGAAATTCCCAAATCCTGGACTGAAACCATTATTACACTTATCCCTAAAGAAGATACAGACCCTACACAAGTTAAAAATTATAGGCCGATTTCATTGCTTAATGTAGATTATAAACTCTTCATGTTGGTTATAACGCAAAGACTGAAAACAATTATTCATAAATACATACATACAGATCAGAACGGTTTTGTTCCAAGAAGACAGATCAGAAATAATATAAGAACAATTATCAATGTCCTGGAATACTACGAGAAAAGAAGTGATAAACAAGCAGCCTTAATCTTCCTAGACACACAAAAGGCCTTTGATAATTTAAATTGGAACTTCCTCATATTGCAACTAGAAACCATGGACTTTGGTGCTAAATTTTTACAAATGATTAGAAAAGTATATTCCCTCCAAACGGCCAAAATTATGATTAATGGAGATATGACCGAAAACCTAGATATACAAAAAGGTGTGAGACAAGGCTGCCCTTTATCCCCACTATTGTTCATAATCTCATTGGAAATATTATTAAATGAAGTCAGGAAAGATGCCGAAATAAAAGGTTTGAGAACACGGAAAGAAGAGTACAAATTGCAAGCCTTTGCTGATGACGTGGTATTTATAATGGAGCAACCAGAAATAACAGGAACCAAACTTCTAGCGAAGATAGAGGAATATGGAAGAGTCGCAGGGCTTAAAATTAACAAACAAAAAACTAAAGTATTAACAAAGAACTTGACAAAGGTACAAGAGACAAAACTAGAAGACAAATTAGGAATACAAATTGTAAAGAGAATAAAGTATCTAGGAATCTGGTTTACTGCTAAAGCAATAACAATTAGAGAAGACAATTACAATAAATTAATGAAACAAATCAGAAAAGACCTGGAAACATGGAACAAATTACAACTGTCATTCCTAGGGAAAATTGCATCCATAAAAATGAATATACTGCCTAGATTACTCTACCTTTTCCAAGTAACCCCAATCTGGCCAGGAAAGAACTTTTTTAAGGACCTTAATAAAATAATAACAAAATTTATTTGGAATGGGAAAAGGGCCAGAATCAAAATAAAATGTATGCAAGATACTCGGGAAAAAGGAGGTTTAGGCCTACCGGACTGGGAGCTATACTACAAAGCAGCGTCGCTAAACTGGATAAGGGACTGGATAGACCTTAAGAATAAAAGAATGCTATCACTAGAGGGCTTTGAATTACAACGCGGATGGCACACCTTTCTGTGGGAGGGAAAGGACAAGCACCATGGATACTTTCAGCAACATATTATCAGAGAATCATTGTACAAATCATGGCAAGAGGTTAGGAAACATTATACCAAGATCCCACGATGGCTATCGACAATGGAAGCACAAATATATCCCAATGCCATGGATATAGAGAAAATGAGGACTTATAAAGAATTACTGAACAGTGAAGGAGAATTACAAACAAGACAAGAACTACAAAATCAGGGTATAGACATTAATTGGTGGCCATACATGCAAATAGAATCAAGATATAAAACTGATCGGGCACAATTCGGATTCCAAAATGAACCAAATGAATTGGATAAAATATTACAAAGTACAGATGAGAAAATGATTACCAAAATTTATAAGTACTTATTAAAATACAAATTGGAAGAGGAGGTTGTCAAAGAGAATATGATAACATGGGCCAAAAACATAGGATATACTATTGAATTGGAGTGGGAGAATCTGTGGAAGATAAATTATAAGATGACATTGTCCATACCCTACAAGGAAAACCTTTACAAAATGTTCTACCGATGGCACCTCCTGCCAGTGCGCCTAGCCAAGATGTTCCCAAATACATCTCCGATGTACTGGAAATGTAAATCACAGAAAGGGACATATTATCATCTCTGGTGGCTATGCTGAAGGGCAAAACAATACTGGCAACAAATTAAAACAATGATTGAAGAAATCACGAAACAAAAACTTGAAATGAGACCGGAAACCTTCTTATTGGGAATAATCACAGCAAACTATACCAAAGAAATAAAATACCTGATCATTCATATCCTCACAGCAGCATGTATACTATTTGCCCAACATTGGAAACCCACAGAAGACAAAATAATAGCTAAAATTACAGAATGTGCAGAATTGGATAAGCTTACAAAAGAAATACAAGAGAAAGACGATACTGATTACTATTTAGTATGGCAAGGATGGTACAGCTGGCTGGAGGGAAAAATAGGAATACAAAGATAATTTTTGACTATTTAATAGAAATGCATAGAAGTAAATAAGGAATCAATTATATATATACATATATAACCATGTAAACAGGTGATTGTAGATATTGATACAAATAGAAACATGAAAAATAACCCACCGTTGTAGTAACTTCTAAGAGTCAGTCATTGGACTGAATTGATTTTTGTTTGTCTTGTATGCTGTTTAATGTATTTATGTTGGGTTTGTTTTTTCTTTTTATTATTAATAAAAATTTTTATAAAAAAAAAAGTTTTCCTACCGGGTTCTGTGGGTGTGGCTTGGTGGAAGGGGGTCTTGTGACTGAGTGGGCCCGGCTGTGAGTGACATCGAGTTGGCCACACCCACTCAGTCACAGGACACTCTCCCCCACAAAGCAACACACACAGAACTGGTAGGGAAAAATTTTAGATTTCACCGCTGGTTGACACCCACCTTTAAAGGAACTCAATACATACAGTATGTGTGCCTATGAAATTGTATATAAGCAACCAATGACTTTTAGGCTTTGAACTAACGTCCTTCCTTGAAGTTGTTCATCCTGACTTTGGATGTAAATCAAAACTCAGAATACAAAGCAAAGAGTCAAGGCTCACTTCAGTGTTTAACTGACGGGAGTCTCCTCCAACAGAGTAGTAAGATGGTCTCTGCTGAAGACAAAAGGATTTGCTTGTACTTATACATTTCAGAAAGTAGGGAAAAAGGTGTATCCAAAAATATTCATAGGAAATTATGTAATAGATCTAACTTTTCTCCCTGCCCTTTCCTTTTTGATGAGAACAATGGTTTTAGAAGAAATATCTGCATGTTGAGATTCAGGGGTTGCTCTGGGAATGTTCTGGTAAAACTTTTCATGGGCCCTGTGACCTGAAAGGCCACATACCTCATATCTCAATTACCTATTAAACAGGTGTATTTGTGTAAACACTTTTTAAAATGAATTTTAAAACACATTAATTCTTTTGAGTCATTTATTGCCATTTGGGAAAAGATCATATGAAAATTTCATTTCTATATTACTTTGACATCAAATGTTCTTTTGTATTCAGCTCTGGTCTTAAAAAAATAATGTAGCACTTGGGAATAAAGATGCAACATAGCAAGCCACTACTGGAAGCCAAGATGGAGAAGACCTGCACGGCCACCATATACTTCCCCTTGGTACTCAGGTAGGTGGGAACGAAGGATATCCAGACACTGCAGAAAACCAGCATGCTGAAGGTGATCAGCTTGGCTTCATTGAAGGCCCCAGGGAGATTCCTGGCCAGAAAAGCCACCGTGAAGCAGATGATAGCCAGGAAACCCATGTAGCCAAGGGCAAGGTAGAACATGGCAACAGAGCCTTGATTACATTGGAGAATGATCTCTGCAGATTGAGACTGTGGAAATGGCAACTGAGAAGATGTTGCTGAAGGCTGTTTGTTGGAGAAGGCAAGTCCCTCTCCTCGGCTGGCCAATGAATAGGAACGATGTCAAAAAGGAAAGCAGGAGGGAGATGAGGAGAATGTAGGAAAGGTCACGATTGTTGGCTTTGACTATGGGAGTATCTTGGAACTTAATGAAGATTCCCAAGACAAAACCTGTTATTGAAGAGAGAAACAAGGCAAGTAAAGCTAGGATGATCCCCCAATTTTCTTGATAGGATAAGAAAGTTTCAGTCTTAGGTATACAATCATTTCTGTTGATGTTTGGATGCTGATCTGCTGGACATCTGGTACATTTTTCAGCATCTGAAAAGAGAAAGGTTAACATCTACCATAATGCAGGTTCTTCCCACAGAAGCATACTTAGAGTGAGACGAGTGATGGTATGTTTTGCCTTCATTTGGCTGTGTTTTGCATTGTTTGCATCCCAGACATTATTAACCACCCTTCAGAGAAGAAAAACAAAGCATTCCGCAGGCCTCCCTCTATAGAATAGAATAGAATAGAATAGAATAGAATAGAATAGAATAGAATAGAATAGAATAGAATAGAATAGAATTCTTTATTGACAAAGTGTGATTGGACACGTAAGGAACTTGTCTTTGTTGCATATGCTCTCAGTGCATATAAAAAGACAAGATACATTCATCAAAATCATAAGGTACAACACTTAATGATAGTCATGGGGTACAAATAAGCAATTAGGAAACAATATCAATATAAATCGTAAGGATACAAGCAACAAAGTTACAGTCATGCAGTCATAACTGGGAGGAGATGGGTGATAGGAACGATGAGAAGACTAATAGTAATTGTAATGCAGCCTTAGTGAATAGTTTGATAGTGTTGAGGGAATCATTTGTTTAGCAGAGTGATGGCGGTCGGGAAAAAACTATCCTTGCGTCTAGTTGTTCTGGTGTGCATTGCTCTATGACATTTCGAGGGAAGGAGTTGAAACAATTTATGTCCTGGATGCAAGGGGTCTGTAAATATTTTCAGAGCCCTCTTTTTGACTCGTGCAGTATACAGGTCCTCAATGGAAGGCAGGTTGTTAGTAATTGTTTTTTCTGCAATTCTCTATGGATCAATATTCATTGGGATTTCCAAAATTGGACAATTTTAAGCCCAGGAATGAGGAAAATGTATGACTCAAGGTCTCAATAACCCCTTCCAGATCTGATTCATCAGCACATCTGTATTAATAAACTGGAGGAAAACTTTTTTATTGGCTCCCACTTTGCAAATGTCAATTTTCCCCCACTGCTTTGACCAAGGAAAGTGGACAGCAGTAACTCTAGCTGGTATATTCCACTGTTTCAGGATCCAATCTGAGTCCATCCTTCCTCATGAGCTCCACTAACACTCAAAAGCTTGTAAGACTAAACTGTGGTCCAGGGACTGGCTCAGATTGCATCCTGCAACATTATTTGCCTTCGTTCCTCTGTCCCAACTGGAGATGCCTCCCAGTTCCAGCCTTCCAGGTGCAAGGCAAGATGGCCTTGACTCCTTGAGAAAGGAATGTTATTATGACTAAATATCAGTCCAGCAACACACAATTCCCCCTCCCGGTTTCTCACAGTAGTAAATGTGGCAGGCCTGGAGATCCAACGAAAAAGATGGCTTCCAGGCCTGACAGGGCTATTCAGGGCTGGACATGTTCCTGTGACTGTTAAACAATGAGCCTGGTGGCACAGCAGACTAATAGCCTGTTATTAACATTCAGCTGCCTGCAATTACTGCAAGTTCGAATCTCCCCAGGCTCAAGGTTGACTCAGCCTTCCATCCTTTCTAAGGTAGGTAAATTGAGGACCCAGTTTGTGAGGGCAATAAGCTGACTTTGTATAAATATACAAAAGTATGAAGGCTATTGCTTAATGCATTGTAAGCCACCCTGAGTCCCCGGAGAAGGGTGGCATATAAATCAAATTTAAAAAAAAACAAAAAACAAGCAACTTCATCCTCAGTATTATTAGATTCAGGAAGAGAGGTGGGAGGATAGAGGAGAAGATAGGATTTCTCCATTTTTTCAGAGATACCAAGAAAACAGTGATAGAGATTGACATGTAAAGAAGATGAAGACCAAGAAATGTCATCCCTCTTCTAATTCCAAGGCTTGTTTGATACCCTGACTTTGAACATCTGGCTCCTCGTTTAACTTCCAAGATAATTTCTTTTCATTTATCATGCAAAAAATAGATCATTTTTAAAACAGCCATGTCTACTTCAAAAAAAACCTTTATAGACCTCACGAAACCTTGCCCCATTTTCTGGTGACACCCACCTTCTATGGTGGAGATGGTTCCTTCTGCACAAGGACGACAATCATAGCAGCAGATGGGCTTCCCTTCTTGAGCTACCTTCATGAATCCAGTGCGACAGCTTTCCCCACATGTAGAAGGAGGGAAGGGCTGAGGAGAGACAAGGAGATAAAACTCTGGATAGTGAGATGGGTGGCATACATAAAATACAATAATTGTTTGGTGATATACTGTATTGCATGGACATTTCGTTTTGGATTGGTAAAACACATTATTTGAATGGGTAGCTCAGTCTACCACCTTTTCCATAAAGTGAGTGAATAGTTTGCATGAAAATGGAAGATTATTTTTCATGACCATCTGAATAGCCAATAAAGAAATTCTCACCTTGAGAGTCTGGTCAGCTGATGTGAAAACTCAAAGGCAATGAAAACAACCCCCCACCTATCCCAAAACTTTTTCTCCCCTGTTATTGCCACCTTCAGTGGAATAAAATAAATAATACTCCCACCTTGCTCAGCATTTCCACCTGTGAGATCCTCTCCTGGTCAATGGATAATATAAAATCCTGGGATTTCCGTTTTTCTAGACTCCCAGATTTCACTCTCCTGACAGATTTGTTGGGGAAAGCAATAGAGTTCATAATGTCCAGGTCAGCTGTAAGGTCTCCTTTCTCATCCAAATATACTCCTTGTATGGAATTATTGTAAAAGGTGGAGCTTTGAAGGAAGGGATGAAGCTGAAAAGAAAATGAGATAAATGAAAAAATTATGTCATTAATGGTCCTTTGGAAAGACCTCCTTGCTCTGTGTTGGGAGGGGGATATCTGAACATTTCTGTCTCTTGGCTGAAAAAGCAGGTTTTAAAGTCAGATTCAATCTTGGGTAGAAAAATATCCATAAGCAGAGGAAGAATAACAGCTGTTAGCTTAATGTTTAAATAGGTAGATCAGAATCATGACTGTAAAGGACAGAAGTTATGCATCTGATCATGTTCCTGTTCCCACTGCTTTATCACAGCAAAACTAAAATTGTTGTTAGTTGCAAAGTCATATCCGACCCATCACCACCCCATGGGCATCGTTCCTGCAGGCCTTCCTATCCTCGTCCATCCTCTGGAGTCCATTTAAGCTCACATGGACTGCTTCAGTGACTCCATCCAGCCACCTCATTCTCTGTTTTGAGCCACCTCTTTCTTCTTTTGCCCTCAATCTTTCCCAGCATTAGGCTCTTCTCCAGTGAATTCTTCCTTCTCATTAGGCATCCAAAATATTTGAGTTTCATCTTCAGGATCTGGCCTTGTAAAGAGCAGTCAGGGTTGATCTCCTCCAGGGCTGACCGGTTTGATCGCCTTGCAGTCCAAGAAACCTGCAGGAGTCTTCTCCATCATTAGAGTTCAAAGGCCTCAGTTCTATTACTCCATTCTAAAAATAGTTAAACTATCAAGATTCACCATTCAGTTTTTCCTTTAACTTTTTAGTTTTCAGATTTTTCTCTTGTCCTTTATCATTAACTGCATGAATAAAATATGTACCTTCATTATTCTTATTTCCTGTGTTGTTCTTCAGAGTTGATATTGCTTCACCATATCTTTCTTCTGCCTACTAGTCATACCTTTGAGGGATTGGGGGGAATTACTTGATTGACTCTAACAGTCTAATATTTGACCCAAAGTTGTCTTCTCGTTTATACCACCTCATCAGTTTGAGGAAAGACGAATGACTGAAGAATCAAGCTATTAATGTACTTGCTTTAAAATTAAAATAAGAACATACTGCAAAAAATTTAAAAAAAAAAACAATCATAGGAAATGGAAAAGAAACTAAAGAGAGTAGAATGATATAAGATTTGAGTTTCATGATAATTAAGGTTTTTTCAGAATAAATAACCAAGCCAACCACTTATCAAACTATTCCCATATTTGGAGGGAAAATGTCTAATGGGAAAAAGAAAATACCTGCCAAGCCTTCAGCCTTGTAGCTTCCACCTTCACACTCCTGTTCCTCGCTGATCTCTTGCGTGTGGCTACGTGAGCTGAATTTAAGGCCCTTCCCACAGCCCAGGTGGTGTTGTAGATGAGATACGTGTCCAAGGACAGGATCCGATCAATGTCCTCTTTCCTCAGAGACACCAGTTCTTCTCTCTGTCTACACCGTCTCCAGACTTTTACTGAAAAGGCATCCTTGGTGGATGAACATCTAAAGGTTTTCTCCAAAAAGTCAGCTAGGATGTTACTAAAGGTTTTAAAAGCATCATAATTTGCCCATTTCCTTTTCTTTATCACAAAAGAGAAAATGCCACCTATGTGTTTCAAGGAATCCCCCCTACCCTTCAAATCAAGACTCAAATCCCAGTGCGCTGTGGTGATCCAGACTTTACCTACTTTCGAAACGAACCTACGTTTCGAAAGATTTGTAAGTATCGCATCTATAATTCTCATTCCTAACCAGAACGAATTGGTCTCTGAACCAAAAACAAAGACATTGACTTTTACCCATGTGTAATATTGATATGAATTAACATTCATTTTCACAACATTCAGGGTAAATCTTTGATATATAACTGCACAAATGCCATTCCTTAACATCAAAGGAGCCATTGTCTTCATGAACCTCTGTCCCTGGTCACTTTCTGGAGCCACGAGACCAACCAAGGTCCACTTGAAATAGAGGAGAAGCTGGACCATCCCTGAGTACTGAACGCCTTCAGCAGGGAGCATCGGGTAGAAGAAAGGAAACTGAGTTTTATCCCCCATAACCCTAGAAGCAAAGCTATAATAGATCTGAAAGAAATGGAGGATGGTGTTTTATATGTTACAAGCAAAATTCAAGTTCTACCCTTTCCATAAAAAAGCTCTGCTTTTCATTTGCAGAGGACCTCTTATTCAAAGTTGCATAACTGTCAGATCCGTGTATTTGACATTCTTTGTGGACGAAGGGGGGAGGGGATTTGGAGTTATCACATTTAGTTCTTTTCCTATGTGTCCTAAGTATCTAATTTCTTGCTTGGTCCTCTTTGTATAAACTTTAACCAAATTTATAACCGTTGCCTGGCGCCAGGAATGCCTGGAGAATTCTCACATCTTGGGAAATGAAAGGGGAGGGGGGAACGGGTGAATTGTAAGATGACCCTGAGAAGCTCTTTGTATCTGTTTCTCAGAGAGGCTGGTACAGTCATCTTCACACCAGCGGATTGGTTGGAATCAATGTTGGAAAGTGGGGAGGGGGTCCCTAATTTCCTTTATCCTGAACTGAATGCCCTGAGGAACCCCAGAGCATGCTTTGAGTTTTTATTTGCTTTCATCCCTTACAATAAAAGGTTCCTTTTGAAATACAAAGTTCTCAAGAGTTCGTACTTTCTTTGAAGGGGGGAGAAGCTGGTCCTTACGATAACTCAAAAACTGTCTCTGCAAGAGAGACACACCTGAGGGATTTTGTAGGTGCCCAACATGGTGGAAATCTGGATGGAGCTGCCGGTCTCAGAGTCTTCCAGAACAGCTACTGTGTTTCTCTGCCTTCCACACCTGTAGTTGGGCACATTGGCCTCCCCATCTGAAAGCAGGTCCAGCAAAGGATCTGTAGTCATTTCCACCTTCTGGAAATTGTCATAGATATTATAACCCAGGGTGATGTTGGGTAAGAGGTGGCCCTTCTGGTTGATGTCCTCGACAGCAAAAAGGTAGGGCATAAATATCCAATGAAACTTCAGTGATTTTCTGCAGGTACAAATGGAACAATGAAAATAACATTTAGCTTTCCTTCCATGGTAACATCATTTAAAACGCTCAATCAAAATTTTGCTTCCAAACTGTTTATAATAATACAATATATTTATTTTTTTAAAAGAATAAAAAACATTTTATTATTTTTTATTATTATTATTATAAACATAGTAATATTGAAAAGTCGCAACTTCAGTTTCATGTACTGGTCTTCTAGCATTTTGATCCATATTTGTTGAACTGCTTCCTATATTTTAGTAAACGTGGTTGATATACCCAAGTTGTTAAAGAGCAGATTATTATAAACTTGATGTTCATATACTTTAAGCTGTTAAAGACCAGATTATTTTTAGTGTCTTGGGTAGAGTTCAGGTTGAGCCCCTGTACTATGGAGCTTTGTTGGTTATTTTTTGTTGTTCTGGGGGTTTTCTATCATTCTTTTCCTGTTTTCCATTACTTTCTTTAATTGTAAATCATCCACGGACACCTGGATTATGAACTGTATAAACAAGTAAATAACTAGAGCAATCAATGAACCAACCAACTTATTTCTTCCTTTTTTTAAAAAAAATAAAATAAAATCTTTTTGGTCCCTTGATTCATGAATCAAAATGAGATATATTTTCCCTTTCCATAAATTCCTATGTTCTTAATTCAAAGTCATTCATCCCAGAAGCAAATTTTACTGGAGAAAAACAATGGTGGGGTGATCTCTGATGCATATCAGAAAATATAGCATTCTATTGTACTTGGACCAGGTCTCCTACAAATACCAGCTCAGCTCTGGAGTGGGGTGGAAGAGAGATTCCATTATTTCTTCTGTGTCTGCACTTTACCTTTGCTCGTAGCAAAGAATGGATAGTGGATGGGGGGAAATATCATGATTCAGCTTTTATACTTTAAAGTTTGAAATAGGTTTCATGGTCTGCAGTGTGCAACAGGGAGCCCAAGATGGGATCAGAAGGAAGCTAGCAAAGAGTCGAGATCAGGAGAGATCACTTTGTGTTTTTAAAGGGCAAGACATTTATTGAAGTGACTGTAACGATAGCAGGACAATTCACTTACCTGTAGAATTTTGTTGAAGGATTCCTATCAAAGTTTAATAATGGAAACCTAGCATCCATTGCAGAGACTATGCCACTAATCATATAATCTCCTGCCTTGTAATGATGCTGTGGGTCCACCTCACTCTGCTGCAGAGTCAGGAGGCATTTGGCTTTGTGCATCACACCAGATCCCCATGGCCACAGAATCAGCACGAAGAGAAGCAGCAGCAACATGTATTGTGTTCCTGACTGAGCCTTCTCTGTGTCACCTGCTTTTTAAGAGAGAAAAAGAAGAGCTGGAAGAAACCAAAATCTCTTTCCTGGCAGAAGTTTCAGATCTGATCACAGTCAGCCAAGAGACATCAACAGAATCAGCCCTGATGGCTCAATGTTTATAAGGCAGTACTGCAGGCCACTTCTGCTGACTGCTGGCTTCCAGCAATCCAGCAATTCAAATCTCCTAGGCTGAAGGTTGACTCAGCCTTCCGTCCTTCCCAGATGAGTAAAATGAGGATCCAGATTGTTGGGGGCAATATGCTGACTCTGTAAAACCACTTAGAGTGGTCTGTAAAGCACTGTGACCCAGTAAATCAGTCCAACTGCTATTGCTATTGCTCTAATACTACCCTGAGATTTGCTTTCTGTCTCCAGAGACATTGACCTACTGAGAATTTCAGAGACAGACTTCATCCAACATTGCTTGTGAGTCTGATAATTGACATCAAAATTATTTCTGACACATTTGTGCTAATTTTGGGGGGAATTTTGCAGAAAGGTCTCTAGAGTCCTAACATAAAGACAACGAATAAATCAGTATGATTTTGATAATTGAATGGAAAAGAACTTTCAGTTCTCTGAACCCTGGATGAGGGAAAGGGCTAAAGGGAGAACTCCCAGATGTGCTCCAAACTTTGAAGATGGGCCATGAGGGAGACTCAAGAGGTTGGCTCAAATCTTTAGAATAAAATACTTTCGGAAAAACTGGGATAAAGAGAGATTTTTCTCTGAAATGTTATAGGGGTTCCTGCCTAAGCAGGGGGTTGGATTATAATTTATTTATTTATTTATTTATTTATTTATTTATTTATTTATTTATTTATTTATTATTTATTTATTATTTAAATTTGTACACCACCCTTCTCCCGAAGGACTCGGGGCGGTGAACAGCCAAAATTAAAATACATACAATATAAAATTTAAAATAATTTAACTTCAGAATTAAATCGAATTGGCTACCCAAAAATTAAAACCCGTTACCCTTAAAATAACCCATTAAAATTTTAAGCCAGCCCAGCTTGCTGAAATAGGAAGGTCTTCAAAGCTCGATGGAAGGTCCGGAGGTCCGGGATTAGTCGTATTCCTGGGGGTAGCTCGTTCCAGAGGGTGGGTGCCCCCACAGAGAAGTCTCTCCCCCTGGGGGTCGTCAGTCGACATTGTTTGACCAGCGGCACCCTAAGGAGGCCCTCTCTGTGGGACCGAGTTGGCTGGTGGGAGGTTATCAGTGGCAGAAGATGGTCTCGTAAGTAACCGAGCCCTAAGCCATGGAGGGCTTTAAAGGTGAGAATCAATACCTTGAAGCGCACCCGGAGGACCACCAGAAGCCAGTGCAGCTCACGCAGGCAAGGTGTCACATGGGAGCGCCATGTCGCCCCCATAATTACCCGTGCGGCCGCATTCTGGACCAGCTGGAGCTTCTGAGTGCTCCTCAAGTGAAGCCCCATGTAGAGAGCATTGCAGTAGAAGGCGAGAGGTGACGATGGCATGTGTGACCATGCATAGGGAATCCCGATCCAGAAAGGGACGCAACTGCCATATCTGGCGAACCTGATAGAAAGCCCCCCTGTCCACGGCCGTCATATGCTCTTCCAAAGACAGCCGAGCATCCAGGAGGATGCCCAAGTTGCGAGCCCTCTCCGTGGGGGCCAATGACTCACCCCCAATAGCCAGAGATGGCACTAGCTGGCTATATCAGGATGCCGGAGTAGTTCTGTAGTTCTGGTAAAACTTTTCATGGGCCCTGTGATCTGAAAGGCCACATACCTCATATCTCAATTACCTATTAAACAGGTGTATGTGTGTGAGCACTTTTTAAAATGAATTTTAAAACACATTAATTTCTTTGAGTTATTTATTGGCATTTGGGAAAAGATCCTATGAAAAGTTCATTTCTATATTACTTTGACATCAAATGTTCTTTTGTATTCAGCTCTGGTCTTAAAAAAATAATGTAGCACTTGGGAATAAAGATGCAACATAGCAAGCCACTACTGGAAGCCAAGATGGAGAAGACCTGCACGGCCACCATATACTTCCCCTTGGTGCTCAGGTAGGTGGGAACGAAGGATATCCAGACACTGCAGAAGACCAGCATGCTGAAGGTGATCAGCTTGGCTTCATTGAAGGCCCCAGGGAGATTCCTGGCCAGAAAAGCCACCGTGAAGCAGATGATAGCCAGGAAACCCATGTAGCCAAGGGCAAGGTAGAACATGGCAACGGAGCCTTGATTACATTGGAGGATGATCTCTGCAGATTGAGAGTGCATGTCTGACTCAGGGAATGGGGGAGAAGTGGCCAACCAGATGCTGCAGAGGACAACTTGGACACCAGAACAAGAAAGGATGATAGAATTGGCCAAGGTCTTCCCTAGCCATCTCTGTATATTATTCCCTGGTTTTGTGGCAAAGAATGCTAAAACCACAGTGACTGTTTTAGCCAAGACTGTGGAAATGGCAACTGAGAAGATGTTGCTGAAGGCTATTTGTTGGAGAAGGCAAGTCCCTCTCCTCGGTTGGCCAATGAATAGGAACGATGTCAAGAAGGAAAGCAGGAGGGAGACGAGGAGAATGTAGGAAAGGTCGCGATTGTTGGCTTTGACTATGGGAGTATCTTGGAACTTAATGAAGATTCCCAAGACAAAACCTGTTACTGAAGGGAGGAACAAGGCAAGTGAAGCTAGGATGATCCCCAAATTTTCTTGATAGGATAAGAAAGTTTCAGTCTTAGGTATACAATTATTTCGGTGGATGTTTGGATGCTGATCTGCTGGACATTTGGTGCATTTTTCAGCATCTGAAAAGAGAAAGATTAACATCTACTATAAAGCAGGTTGTTCTGTCAAAAGCATACTTAGAGTGAAACTAGTGATGGTATGTTTTGCATTCATTTGTATGTATTTTGCATTGTTTGCATCCCAGACGTTATTAACCACCCTTCAGGGAAGAAAACCAAAGCATTCCACAGGCCTCCCTCGCTAGCAATTCTCTATAGATAAATATTCATTGGGACTTCTTAGCAGTTCGGAGAATTGGTAGTGGAAATTTTGAGTAGTTCAGAGAACCAGAAAATACCACCTCTGGCTGGCCCCAGAGTGGGGTGGGAATGGAGATTTTGCAATATCCTTCTCCCTGGAGAGGGGAGGGAATGGAGATTTTGCAATATCCTTCTCCCAGGAGAGGGGAGGGAATGGAGATTTTGCAATATCCTTCCCCTGCCACACCCACCAAGCTACACCCACGAATCCACACCATGCCCACAAAGCCATGCCCACAGAACTAGTAGTAAAAAAAAATGGATTTTACCGCTGGTAAAGAACAGTTGCAGGAACTGGATATGTCTAGTTCAGAGGTCTGCAACCTGCGGCTTTGGAGCCGCATGTGGCTCTTTCATCCCTCTGCTGCGGCTCCCTGTCACTCAAAATATGCATCACAATCGCCAATGTGTGACATCTGCCGGCATGTGATTTATTGAGCTTTTTGGCCCATCTTTTATTTTGGAGTTCAAAATGTTTTTGTTGCATGAAGAAATAAAAATTTGTTTTCTCTGTAGCAATTCATTAATTTCATAAATGCAACACATTATAGTTTTTTTATACATAGCATAAAGGTATCTTCATTTTAGATGTCAAAATGATTTTGTGGCTCTCGGTGTTTTCTTTTCTGTGGGAAACAGGTCCAAATGGCTCTTTGAGTGTTTAAGGTTACCAACCCCTGGTCTAGTTCAATGAAAAGAAGGACTAGGGGAGACATGAGAGCCGTGTTCCAGTATCTCAGGGGCAGCCACAAAGAAGAGGGAGTCAAGCTATTCTCCAAAGCACCTGAGGGTAGGACAAGAGGCAAAGGGTGGAAACTAATCAAGGAGAGAAGCAACCTAGAACTAAGGAGAAATTTCCTGACAGAACAATTAATCAGTGGAACAACTTGCCTCCAGAAGTTGTGAATGTCCAACACTGGAAATTTTTAAGAAGATGTTGCATAACCATATGTCTGAAGTGGTGTAGGGTTTCCTGCCTGGGCAGGGGGTTGGACTAGAAGACCCCCAAGGCCCCTTCCAACTCTGTTATTCTATTCTATTCTATTCTATTCTATTCTATTCTATTCTATTCTATTCTATTCTATTCTATTCTATTCTATTCTATTCCATTCCATTCTATTCGAAGGGAGGGAGGGAGGGAGGGAGGGAGGGAGGAAGGAAGGAAGGAAGGAAGGAAGAATTCAGGGCTGGACATGTTTCTGTGACTGTTAAACAAGCAAGTTCATCCTTCAGTATTATTTCTCCACTTTTTCAGAGATACCAAGAAAACAATGATAGAGGGTGACGTGTAAACAAGATGAAGACCAAGAAATGTCATCTCTCTTCTAATTCCAAGGCTTCTTTGATTCCTTGTCTTTGAACAACAGGCTCCTTGTTTGACCTCCAAGATTATTTCTTTGCATTTATTATGGAAAAAAGAGATTATTTTCAAAACAGCCATGCCTGCTTTAAAAAACAAACGTTATAGACCTCGCAAAAGCCTGCCCCATTTTCTGGTCTCTCTCACCTTCTATGGTGGAGATGGTTCCTTCTGCACAAGGACGACAATCATAGCAGCAGATGGGCTTCCCTTCTTGAGCTACCTTCATGAATCCAGTGCGACAGCTTTCCACGCATGTAGAAGAAGGGAAGGGCTGAGGAGAGAAAAGGAGATAAAACTCTGGATAGTGAGATGGGTGGCATACATAAAATGCAATAATTGTTTGGTGATATATTGTATTGCATGGACATTTTGTTTTGGCTTGGTAAACCACATCATTTGAATGAGTAGCTCAGTCTACCACCTTTTCCATAAACTGAGTGAATAGTTTGCATGAAAATGGAAGATTATTGTTCATGACCATCTGAATAGCCAATAAAGAAATTCTCACTCTTGAGGGTCTGTTCAGCTGATGTGAAAACTCAAAGGCAATGAAAACAACCCCCTACTTATCCCAAAACTTTTTCTTCCCTGTTATTGCCACCTTCAGTGGAATAAAATAAATAATACTCCCACCTTGCTCAGCATTTCCACCTGTGAGATCCTCTCCTGGTCAATGGATAATATAAAATCCTGGGATTTCCGTTTTTCTAGACTCCCAGATTTCACTCTCCTGACAGATTTGTTGGGGAAAGCAATAGAGTTCACAATGTCCAGGTCAGCTGTAAGGTCTCCTTTCTCATCCAAATATACTCCTTGTATGGAATTATTGTAAAAGGTGGAGCTTTGAAGGAAGGGATGAAGCTGAAAAGAAAATGAGATAAATGAAAAAATTATGTCATTAACGGTCCTTTGGAAAGACCTCCTTGCTCTGTGTTGGGAGGGGGATATCTGAACATTTCTGTCTCTTGGCTGAAAAAGCAGGTTTTAAAGTCAGATTCAATCTTGGGTAGAAAAATATCCATAAGCAGAGGAAGAATAACAGCTGTTAGCTTAATGTTTAAATAGGTAGATCAGAATCATGACTATAAAGGACACAAGTTACACATCTGGTCATGTTCCTGTTCCCACTGCTTTATCACAGCAAAACTAATATTGTTGTTAGTTGCGAAGTTGTATCTGACCCATCGTGACCCCATGGGCATCTTTCCTGCAGGCCTTCCTATCCTCTTCCATCCTCTGGAGTCCATTTAAGCTCACATGGACTGTTTCAGTGACTCCATCCAGCCACCTCGTTCTCTGTTGTGAGCCACCTCTTTCTTCTTTTGCCCTCAATCTTTCCCAGCATTAGGCTCTTCTCCAGTGAATTCTTCCTTCTCATTAGGCATCCAAAATATTTGAGTTTCATCTTCAGGTTCTGGCCTTCTAAAGAGCAGTCAGGGTTGATCTCCTCTAGGACTGACCGGTTTGATCGCCTTGCAGTCCAAGAAACCTGCAGGAGTCTTCTCCATCATTAGAGTTCAAAGGCCTCCATTCTATTACTCCATTCTAAAAATAGAGATTCACCATTCAGTTTTTCCTTTAACTTTTTAGTTTTTAGATTTCATTAATTCATTCATTAATTCATTAATTTCATAAATGCAACACATTATAGTTTTTTTATACATAGCATAAAGATAAAAAATGATATATGCTGTCTTATCTTCATTTTAGATGTCAAAATGGTTTTGTGGCTCTCGGTGTTTTCTTTTCTGTGGGAAACAGGTCCAAATGGCTCTTTGAGTGTTTAAGGTTACCGACCCCTGGTCTAGTTCAATGAAAAGAAGGACTAGGGGAGACATGAGAGCCGTGTTCCAGTATCTCAGGGGCTGCCACAAAGAAGAGGGAGTCAAGCTATTCTCCAAAGCACCTGAGGGTAGGACAAGAGGCAAAGGGTGGAAACTAATCAAGGAGAGAAGCAACTTAGAACTAAGGAGAAATTTCTTGACAGTTAGAACAATTAATCAATGGACCAACTTGCCTGCAGAAGTTGTGAATGCTCCAACACTGGAAATTTTTAAGAAGATGTTGGATTTGTCTGAAGTGGTGTAGGGTTTCCTGCCTAAGCAGGGGATTGGACTAGAAGACCCCCAAGGCCCCTTCCAACTCTGTTATTCTATTCTATTCTATTCTATTCTATTCTATTCTATTCTATTCTATTCTATTCTATTGGAAGGAAGGGTGGGAGAGTGGGAGGAAGGAAGAAAGGAAGGAAGGAAGGAAGGAAGGATGGAAGGAAGGAAGGAAGGAAGGAAGGAAGGAAGGAAGGAAGGAAGGAAGGAAGGAAGAATTCAGGGCTGGACATGTTTCTGTGACTGTTAAACAAGCAAGTTCATCCTTCAGTATTTTTTCTCCACTTTTTCAGAGATACCAAGAAAACAATGATAGAGGGTGACGTGTAAACAAGATGAAGACCAAGTGGACTGTTTCAGTGACTCCATCCAGCCACCTCATTCTCTGTTTTGAGCCACCTCTTTCTTCTTTTGCCCTCAGTCTTTCCCAGCATTAGGCTCTTCTTCAGTGAGTCCTTCCTTCTCATTAGGCGGCCAAAATATTTGAGTTTCATCTTCAGGATCTGGCCTTGTAAAGAGCAGTCAGGGTTGATCTCCTCCAGGGCTGACCAGTTTGATCGCCTTGCAGTCCAAGGGACTTGCAGGAGTCATTCCAGCACCAGAGTTCAAAGGCCTCAGTTCTATTACTCTATTCCAAAAATAGTTAAACTATCAAGATTCACCATTCAGGTTTTCCTTTAACTTTTTAGTTTTCAGATTTTTCTCTTGTCCTTTATCATTAACTGCATGAATAAAATAGGTACCTTCATTATTCTTATTTCCTGTGTTGTTCTTCAGAGTTGATATTGCTTCACCATATCTTTCTTCTGCCTACTAGTCATACCTTTTAGGGATTGGGGGGAATTACTTGAATGACTCTAACAGTCTAATATTTGACCCAAAGTTGTCTTCTCGTTTATACCACCTCATTAGTTTGAGGAAAGACGAATGACTGAAGAATCAAGCTATTAATGTACTTGCTTTAAAATTAAAATAAGAACATACTGCCAAAAATTTTAAAAAAAGGGATCATAGGAAATGGAAAAGAAACTAAAGAGAGTAGAATGATATAAGATTTGAGTTTCATGATAATTAAGGTTTTTTCAGAATAAATAACCAAGGCAACCACTTATCAAACTATTCCCATATTTGGAGGTAAAATGTCTAATGGGGAAAAAAAATACCTGCCAAGCCTTCAGCCTTGTAGCTTCCACCTTCACACTCCTGTTCCTCGCTGATCTCTTGCGTGTGGCTACGTGAGCTGAATTTAAGGCCCTTCCAACAGCCCAGGTGGTGTTGTAGATGAGATAGCTGTCCAAGGACAGGATCCGATCAATGTCCTCTTTCCTCAGAGACACCAGTTCTTCTGTCTGTCTACACCGTCTCCAGACTTTTAGTGAAAAGGCATTCTTGGTGGATGAACATCTAAAGGTTTTCTTCATAAAGTCAGCTAGGATGTTACTAAAGATTTTAAAAGCATCATAGTTTGCCCATTTCCTTTTCTTTATCACAAAAGAGAAAATGCCAACTATGTGTTTCAAAGAATTCCCCCTACCCTTCAAATCAAGACTCAAATCCCAGTGTGCTGTGGTGATCCACACTTTACCTACAACATGTTTCAAAAGATTTGTAAGTATCGCATCTATAAGTCTTATTCCTGTCAAAAATGAACTGGTCTCTGAACCATAAACAAAGACATTGACTTTTACCCATTTGTAATATGGATCTGAATTACCCTTCACTTTCACAACATTCAGGGGAAATCTTTGATATATAACTGCACAAATGCCATTCCTTAACATCAAAGGAGCCATTGTCTTCATGAACCTCTGTCCCTGGTCAGTTTCTGGAGCCACGAGACCAACCAAGGTCCACTTGAAATAGAGGAGAAGCTGGACCATCCCTGAGTACTGGACTCCTTCAGCAGGGAGCATCGGGTAGAAGAAAGGAAACTTAGTTTTATCCCCCATAATCCTAGAAGCAAAGCTATAGTTGATCTGAAAGAAATGGAGGATGGTGTTTTATACGTTACAAGCAAAATTCAAGTTCTACCTTTTCCATAAAAAAGCTCTGCTTTTCATTTGCAGAGGACCTCTTATTCAAAGTTGCATAACTGTCAGATCCATGAATTTGCCATTCTTTGTGGAAGAAGTGGGGGAGGGGATTTCGTATCTGTTTCTCAGAGAGGCGGGTACAGTCATCTTCACACCAGCGGATTGGTTGGAATCCATATTGGAATGTGGGGAGGGGATCCCTAATTTCCTTTATCCTGAACTGAATGCCCTGAGGGACCCCAGAGCATGCTTTGAGTTTTCACTTGCTTTCATCCCTTACGATAAAAAATTCCTTTTGAAATACAAAGTTCTCAAGAGTTCATACTTTCTTTGAAGGGGGGAGAAGCTGGTCCTTACGATAAGTCAAAAACTGTCTGTACAAGAAAGACACACCTGAGGGATTTTGTAGGTGCCCAACATGGTGGAAATCTGGATGGAGCTGCCAGTCTCAGAGTCTTCCAGAACAGCTACTGTGTTTCTCTGCCTTCCACATCTGTAGTTGGGCACATTGGCCTCCCCATCTGAAAGCAGGTCCAGCAAAGGATCTGTAGTCATTTCCACCCTGTAGAAATTGTCATAGATATTATAACCCAGGGTGATGTTGGGTAAGAGGTGGCCCTTCTGGTTAATGTCCTCGACAGCAAAAAGGTAGGGCATAAATTTCAAATGAAACTTCAGTGTTTTTCTGCAGGTACAAATGGATCAATGAAAATAACATTTAGCTATCATTCCATGGTAATACATCATTTAACACGCTCAATTACCATTTTGCTTCCAAACTGTTTATAATAATCCAATATATTTATTTTTTAAAAAAGAATAAAAACATTTTTTTATTATAATTTTTATTTTTTTATTATAAACATAGTAATATTGAAAAGTCACAACTTCAGTTTCATGTGCTGGACTTCTAGCATTTTGATCCATATTTGATGAACTGCTTCCAAATTTTAGTAAACATGGTTGATATACCCAAGTTGTTAAAGACCAGATGATTATAAATTTGATGTTCATATACTTTAAGATGTTAAAGACCAGATTATTTTTAGTGTCTTGGGTAGAGTTCAGGTTGAGCCCCTTTACTATGGAGCTTTGTTGGTTATTTTTTGTTGTTCTGGGGGTTTTCTATCATTCTTTTCCTGTTTTCCATTACTTTAATTGTAAATCATCCACGGACACCTGGATTATGAACCGTATAAACAAGTCAATAACAAAAGCAATCAATGAACCAACCAACTAATAAATTATTTGTTCCTTATTTTTTTAAAGAATAGATCTTTTTGGTCCCTGGCATGAATTCATGAATCAAAATGAGATATATTTTCCCTTTCCATAAATTCCTATGTTCTTAATTCAGACACATTCATCCCAGTAGCAAAGTTTACTGGAGAAAAACAATGGTGGATGATCTCTGATGCATATCAGAAAATATAGCATTCTATTGTACTTGGACCAGGTCTCCTACAAATACCAGCTCAGCTCTGGAGTGGGGTGGAAGAGAGATTCCATGATTTCTTCTGTGTCTGCACTTTAGCTTTGCTCCTAGCAAAGAATGTATAGTGGATGGGGGGAAATATCATGATTCAGTTTTTATACTTTAAAGTTTGAAATGTGTCTCATGATCTGCAGTGTGCAAGAGGGAGCCCAAGATGGGATCAGAAGGAAGCTAGCAAAGAGGTGAGATCAGGAGAGATCACTTTGTGTTTTTAAAGGGCAAGACCTGTAGACATTTATTGAAGTGACTGTAACGATTGCAGGACAATTCACTTACCTGTCGAATTTTGTTGAAGGACTCCTATCAAAGTTTAATAATGGAAACCTAGCATCCATTGCAGAGACTATGCCACTAATCATATAATCTCCTGGCTTGTAATGATGCTGTGGGTCCACCTCACTCTGCTGCAGAGTCAGGAGGCATTTGGCTTTGTGCATCACACCAGATCCCCATGGCCACAGAATCAGCACGAAGAGAAGCAGCAGCAACATGTATTGTGTTCCTGACTGAGCCTTCTCTGTGTCACCTGCTTTTTAAGAGAGAAAAAGAAGAGCTGGAAGAAACCAAAATCTCTTTCCTGGCAGAAGTTTCAGATCTGATCACAGTCAGCCAAGAGACATCAACAGAATCAGCCCTGATGGCACAATGTTTATAAGGCAGTACTACAGGCCACTTCTGCTGACTCCTGACTTCCAGCAATTCGGCAATTCAAATCTCCCTAGGCTGAAGGTTGACTCAGCCTTCCGTCCTTTCCAGGTGGGTAAAATGAGGATCCAGATTGTTGGGGGCAATATGCTGACTCTGTAAAACCACTTAGAGTGGTCTGTAAAGCACTGTGACCCAGTAAATCAGTCTAACTGCTATTGCTATTGCTCTAATACTACCCTGAGATTTGCTTTCTGTCTCCAGAGACATTGACCTACTGAGAATTTCAGAGACAGACTTCATCCAACATCACTTGTGAGTCTTATAATTGACATCAAAATGATTTCTGACACATTTGTGTTAATTTTTGGGGGAATTTTGCAGAAAGGTCTCTAGAGTCCTAACATAAAGACAACGAATAAATCACTATGATTTTGATAATTGAATGGAAAAGAACTTTCTGCTCTCTGAATCCTGGATGAGGGAAAGGGCTAAAGGGAGAACTCCCAGATGTTGCTCCAAACTTTGAAGATGGGACATGAGGGAGACTAAAGAGGTTGGCTCAAATCTTTAGAATAAAATACTTTCAGAAAAATTGGGATAAAGAGAGTTTTTTCTCTGAAATGTTATAGGGTTTCCTGCCTAAGCATGGGGTTGGACTAGAAGACCTCCAAGGTCCCCTTTGTTATTCTATTTTAGTGTCTTATTATCAAATAAATCAGAATTGAGTTGGAAGGGACTTTGGAGATCTTTTAGTCCAACCTCCTGCTCAACCTCCTGACTTTTCCCCTAGTTATCTAGATCCGTTCCAGTCGGGTTTCAGGCCTGAGCACAGCACGGAAACAACATTGGTTTTGTTGATGGATGATCTCTGGAGGGCTCAGGATAGGGGTTGTTCCTCAGTCCTGGTCCTATTAGATCTCTCGACGGCTTTTCATACCATCGACCATGGTATCATGCTGCACTGACTGGAGGGGTTGGGGATAGGGGGCATCATGTTGCGGTGGTTCTCCTCCTTCCTCTCCAACCGGTCACAGTTTGTGTTGACAGGGGGGCACAGATCGACCTCGAGGCGGCTTGTTTGTGCGGTGCCACAAGGGTTGGTTCTCTCGCCCCTTCTGTTCAACATTTTTGTGAAGCCGCTGGGTGAGATCATCCGTTGTTTCGGGGTGAAGTGTCATCTGTACACTGATGATACTCAGCTGTACATCTCCACCCCGGACCACCCCAACGATGCCATTGATGTGATGTCCCAGTGCCTGGAGGCCGTGCGGATCTGGATGGGGAAAAACAGGCTCAGGCTCAACCCGTCCAAGACCGAGTGGCTGTGGCTTCCGGCATCCCGATATAGTCAGTTGGTACTATCGCTGACTTTTGGGGGTGAGTCGTTGGCCCCCACAGAGAGGGCTCGCAACTTGGGTGTCCTCCTGGATACACGGCTGTCTTTGGAAGAGCATATGATGGCTGTGGCCAGGGGGGCTTTTTACCAGGTTCGCCTGATCCACCAATTGCATCCCTTTCTGGATCGGGAGGCTTTACGCATGGTCACTCATGCCCTCGTCATGTCCGACTTGGACTACTGTAATGCTCTCTACATGGGGCTCCCCTTGAGGAACACCCGGAGGCTCCAACTGGTCCAGAATGCGCTGCGCAGGTGGTGATGGGGGCGACTCGGCGCTCCCATGTAACACCTCTCCTGCACAAGCTGCACTGGCTCCCAGTGGTCTTCCGGATGTGCTTCAAGGTATTGGTTACCACCTTTAGAGCGCTCCATGGCTTAGGGCCCGGGTATTTACGAGATCGCCTTCTGCCACCAATAGCTCCCACAGAGAGGGCCTCCTCAGGGTTCCGTCGGCCAAACAATGTTGGCTGGCGGCCCTCAGGGGAAGAGCCTTCTCTGTGGGGGCACCAACCCTCTGGAACGAGTTGCCCCCGGAGATATGGTGGATCCGGGATCTGTGCACTTTCCGCCGTGCCTTAAAGACATTTTTGTTTCATCAAGCTGGGCTGACCTGACCATATTTTTTAAGTTGCTTTAATTTTAAATTGCTAAATTATGGGTTTATTAATATGGGGGTGTTTTAACTGTTTTAACTGTGGGCCAAATTAATTTAATTGGTTTTTAATATTGTTTTAATTTTTGTATTTTCTGTATTTTATCTGCTGGCTGTTCACCACCCCGAGTCGTTCGGGAAAAGGGTGATATAATAAATAAATAAATAAATAAATAAATAAATAAATAAATAAATAATAATTCCCTCCGAGTGGTGGGTTTCAAATTTTTTTACTACGTGTTCTGTGGGCATGGCTTGGTGGGTGTGGCAGGGGAAGGTTAATGCAAATACCCATTTTCTCCCGATCAGGTGGGACTCGGGAGGCAGACAATAGATAGGGGTGTAGGCAGTCAGAGGTGGTATTTCCCAGTTCTCTGAACTCAAAATTTCCGCTACCGGTTCGCCAGAACTGGTCAGAACCTGCTGAAACCCAACTCTATCTCCCCCCCACACCTTTTGGATGAAAAAGTTGTCAGTTAGGAATCTTTTTGCTCTCCCACATGATGCACAGGTTTCCTCCCAGTTGATATCAGGGTAGTTAAACTCTCCCATTACTACTGTGGTACTGTATGTTTCCTACATACAATGGTTGATTGATTAGCAAAAGGTTCATCCATTTCTTCTTCTTGGTTGGGTGGCCTGTAGCATTTGCCGATAGCAATGTCATTCTTTTTTTCCTTTTATATTGACCCATATGGATTCTAGCAGGTTTTCATCATTGGGTTTGATTATTTCTGTACAGATATAATGATCTTTTATATATAATGCAACTCCACCTTCTTTTTGTTTGGTCTATTTCTTTTGAATAGTTTGTATCCTTCCATCAGTACATTCCAGTCCTGAGTTTCATCCCACCAATGGAGGTAGGCTTTTTACCTAGGAGAATTTATGTACCTGTGAATCCCACTTAGTGATGAGTTATTACTCCCTATTTTGCAACAGACAAATATGGAGATCAGCAAATTATTTCCTCTGGATTTTACTACTTTACTCGCCACTTATCCTTCCCATTAAATTTAACAAATTCTTTTTTTTTTATTTCTTTTATTGAAAAGTTTTATGAAAAATACAAACATTTTCACCCCCCTTCCCCCCTCAACCCCCCCTCCCCTTCCCCCCCTCCCTTCCCCTCCCTCCTCCCACCCCCTCCCTAGACTTCCCAGAACGAGCACAGGGTATAGCATTCACAAACCAAGAACTAAAATGTGCTAACAAATTATTACATTTCATGTTCTCCCTAGGTTCTTAACTCCTTATAACTCAGAAAAAACAAACATAAACTACTTAATATTATTTCATTCATAAGCTATATGGACCTTCTTATTTGGATATTTCTTCTGTATGTAATCAATCCATTTTCTCCATTCCAATATATATCTCTCATTTGAATGGTCTTTAAGGTATAATGAAATTTTTGCCATTTCCGCCAAATGCACAACTTTTAATGTCCATTCCTCAATAGTAGGTGGATCTTCCTTCTTCCAGTATTGTGCCACCAGTAACCTGGCAGCCGTTATTAAGTTCAAAACCAGCTTAGTCTCTATTACAGTACAATCCGTAACTATTCCCAACAGAAAAAACTGTGGTGTAAATTTAATTTTTTTCTTCAAAATATTTTGAATAATCCACCATATTTTTATCCAAAAAGCCTTAATCTTTTTACATGTCCACCATATATGGAAATATGTAGCATCTTCACACTCACATCGCCAACACTTGGGTTGTAAATTTGGATACATACCAGCCAGTTTTTTTGGATCTAAATGCCATCTATAAAACATTTTGTAAAACTTCTCCCTTAAATTTTGTGCTTGTGTAAATCTTACATTTCTAACCTATATCTTTTCCCATGTTTCCATCATTATTGGTTCACCTACATTTTGTGCCCATTTTATCATACAATCCTTGACTAACTCTGTTTCTGAATCTATTTCCAGTAATGCATTGTACAACCTTTTTATGTGCATTTGACCTTCATCTCTTATTTGCTTTATCAAATTCTCATCCTGCTGCAAAATACCAATTTTTTGATCTTCTCTCCATCTGGCCAGCAGCTGTCCATATTGAAACCAAGTCTTAATAATCCCTTCTTCTTTTAGTTGTTCCATGGATTTTAACTGTAGTCTGACTCCTTCCTTATAAAGGAGTTCCTTATATGTAATCTTATCTTGCTTTTGCTCTAAATTTATGTTCTCTATCGCGTGTCTGGGTACCGTCCATATTGGTAACCTATCATTTAGTTTATATTTATACTTTTTTCCAGACACGCAATAGAGCATTTCTTAATATATGACTTTTAAAAGTCTTATCTACTTTCTTATCATACACTAAGTAAGCATGCCAGCCATAAACTAAACCATATCCTTCAATATTCAATATTTTTTTCCTCCGTTAAGTTTATCCAATCTGTGATTGCTGTGAGGGCAGCAGCTTCATAGTACAATCTTAAATTGGGCATCTTAAGACCACCTCTTTCTCTAGTATCTTGCAATATCTTTTGTTTAACTCGTGGTTTCTTCCCTGCCCACACAAATTTGTTTATGTTCTTCTGCCATTCCTTCAAGTTCTCATCTTTTTTAAGTATAGGTATCATTTGAAAAAGAAATAGAAATTTTGGTAAAATATTCATTTTTACAGCGGCTATCCTTCCCAGCAAAGACAGTTGTAGTTTTTTCCAGTTGTCCAACTCTTTCTGTATTTTGTGCCATAATGGTTCATAGTTGTACTGATATAATTTCGTATTTGCAGTCATAATATAAACCCCCAAATATTTAACCTTCTTAACTACTTCAAATCCTGTTAACCTTTCTATCTCTTCTTTTTGGCTCCTAACCATATTTTTAGTTATTATTTTTTTTTTAGCTGCATTTATTTTAAAGCCAGATACTTGTCCATATAAGCAGGTTATATCCATCAAGGCTGTAATCGATTGTACCGGTTGGGTTAAGGTAACAACCAGGTCATCCGCAAATGCTCATACCTTGTATTCATGCTGTCTAATTTTAATTCCCTTAATTGTATTCATCTCGTGTATCTTGTTTAATAAAATTTCCAGCGTCAAAATAAACAATAACGGGGACAAAGGACAGCCTTGCCTTGTTCCTTTTTCTATGTTAAAAGCATCTGTTAAACCACCATTAACTATTATTTGCGCTGTTTGTTTTTGATATATTGCCTTAATAGATTGTACAAATTGTTCTCCAAATTGCATCCTTTCTATTAGTTTTAGTAAAAATTGCCAATTCAATCTATCAAAGGCTTTCTCAGCATCCAAGAACACAAGCACTGCGGGGACCTGGTTGTTCCTTCCCAAATACTCTAATAAGTTAACAATTTGCCTTACATTACTCTTCATTTGTCTACCATTTATAAAACCAGTTTGATCATGGTGAATCATTTGCTGCATGACTGTCATTAATCTATTTGCCAAAATTTTAGCAAATATCTTGTAGTCTGTATTTAATAATGAAATTGGCCTATAATTTTTAGGATCTGTATCGTCATGCCCTTCTTTTGGGATCAACGAGATAAATGCTGTCTTCCAAGTTGGAGGTACCTTTCCTCCCTGTTGTATATTGTTAAATAATTCTTTCAATGGTTCTATCATTTCCTCCTGTAGGGTTTTATAGTAAATAGCCATCAAACCGTCCGTCCCAGGAGCTTTACCCACTTTCAACTGCTTAATTGCTAACGCAATTTCCTCGGAAGTTATCGATTGATTTAAACTATCCCTCTGCTCATTTGAAATTGTATAAATATTCTCTTTCTGCAAAAATCTATCTATATCTATATCTTTAATTTTATCACCAGTATACAGCCTCGAATAAAACTCTAAAAAAGATTTTTTAATCAATTGTTGCTCATAAACCTCTTTACCCTTATATTTTATTCTCTCTATTTTCCTTGATTTTTGCTTTTTCCTTAACAAATATGCTAACCACCTGCCTGGTTTATTGGCATTGTAAAAAGTATTATGTTTTGCATATCTTAAATTAGTTGCCACTTGATCTGCTATTAACATATTAAATTGACCTTTCAATAAATTGATTGCCTCTTTAATTTTCTTATCCGTTGGATTAGCTACTAAAGCCCGTTCCTGTTTACTAATCTCATCTTCTAATTCTTTTCTTTTTGTCCCCTGTTTCTTTCTATATTTATTATTCAAATATATCAAAATTCCTCGCATATATGCCTTACTTGCATCCCATACCATTTCCATCGATGTGCCCTTTTGCATATTCATAACAAAAAATTCTTTCATAAATTTTTTTACACTCTTTTACATTTTCTTCATACCTAAACAAATTATCATTTAACCTCCAGGACCTCCTAGGCCCTTTCTCATACTCCAATTCCAGCCAAACTGGACTATGGTCTGTCAATGTTCTTGAGCAAATCTTCGTATTTTTCACCCTAGATAAAAGATCGTTAGTAATTAGTATAAAATCAATCCTTGAAAAGGATTGATGTCTATCTGAAAAAAAAGTAAAATCTTTTTCTTCCAGGTTTCTTTCATGCCAGATATCTCTCAGCTCCCAGTCGTCCATCATTTCCTAAAACGCTTTGGGCAATTTTGCTCTTGATAACACATTTTGTTTAGGTCCCTTCTTGTCTTTTTTAACGTCCAAAACACCGTTCCAGTCGCCTAACAGGATACAAGTTTTATATGCCCATTGTGTCAATTTTGAGTGTAGTAAATTATAAAAGTTTTCTTGTTGTTGATTTGGGGCACAAACTCCGATTACAAGTATTTTTTCTCCTTTTACTAAAAGTTCTATTGCTAAAAATCTTCCTTGATCGTCTGCTTCAATTAATTTAGCAACTAAGTCTCTTTTCAAATATATAACTATACCATTTTTCTTTTCTGATGCTGCTGCTACGTAAGATGTACCAAGTCTTGCATTAATCAAATATTTTTGATCTTGTATTCTTATATGAGTCTCTTGTAAGCAAATTACTTCATTCTTAAATTGCTTAAGATAGTGAAATATTTTTCTTCTTTTCTTTGGAGAATTCAAGCCATTAACGTTCCAAGTCAAAAATCTAGTTCCCATCTCTGGGCCTTTGGAGCCTCTGAAGCAAGTCCTGATGCTCTGATCTCATTTGAGTTTTAGGTCTTGCTCCCCCCACTGCTCCTGTTTTAGTAGTATCTTGAATCATTTCTTGAGTTGCCATCTGGGATTGTTGCTGTCTTAATTCTTCCTTGAGTCTAGCTGTCACCGATCTGGTCTGTCTTTGGTCCTTTGGTAACTGCGAGAAATCAATCAGCGCCAACTCTTGAGTAGCCATTTGGATTTGTAATATTTCTTCTTGATCAGCCAAAGCTCCCCGCTGTCAAGAGCTCTTCTTTTTTTTTTTTTTTT